>PPKI02000032.1:0-172134 GCA_003707645.2 Ogataea trehalophila
CGCAGTTCAACTTCTATTCTCTATGTTCATTCCGTATTCTCTTCAACTATAATTAGACGTGACCCAAATTGTTTGTTCTTCTTTGTTTATGGCTGTAAATGAAAAAAAAATAGTTCATACATGTTCGTTGTGTAATATTTTAAAAGATTTTGATAAATAGTATATATATGAATAATGTACAGAAAGTTGATTAGAAAAAGAATCTTCGAAGAAAAAATAAAAGGTAGAAACAAAAACAAATGAGAATAAATCAAAAAGTAATACAGCGTATCAAAGGGAAGAGGTAGAGTTCCCACAATAAAAAAAACTAACCATACAAGTCAACTTTTTCATCCAAAGCATTAAACTTTGAAGTTTTTTCGTATTGACCTTGAAATGCTTTTTTTAGCCAATTGAACAACTTATCGTAGACAATGGTGTTGGCGTTGTGGTACCTAATAGAATGGTCAGAATCTGGGAAAACGTGCAAATCATAGTTTTCAACGCTTTCCAAATCCAGCAGATCTAAAAACTTTAAGGAATTTTGGAAATGGACGTTATCGTCACCAGTACCGTGCATTAGTAAGAACCTAGTCACGTTGTGGAAGTTTGATGGCTGGTGAACCGATGATTGGTGATAATTTGAATTCTCTTGTGGAGTATGCATATAACGTTCGGTGTAAATAGAATCGTAGAACAACCAGTTGGTTACAGGAGCCACAGACATACCGTACTTGAAAACTTCACCTTGGTCTGCTTCCAATGTTTTCAAAGTCATGTATCCACCATAGGACCAGCCCCATATAGCAGTCTTTGATGGGTCAATGTATGGTCTAGAAGTCCAATTCTTGGCAGCTGCAATTTGATCAAGAACTTCATAATGACCCAAGTTGTCTCTGACAATGTTTCTGAATTGCTTACCCTTGTAACCAGTACCTCTTCCATCAACAGTAACAACAACAGCATCAAGCTCAGCGGCAATGACTGATGAAAATGAAGTACTAAAATAGTTTTGAACAAGTTGAGAACCTGGACCACCATAAACAAAAAATAGTAGTGGATAAACTTTATTAGGATTGAAATTTAATGGAAGTGTTTCTTTGTAATTCAATTTTGTATCTAAACCAATATCCAGTTCACCAAATGTGGTGACTGGTAAATCGTACTTGGTTAATGTTTCTTTTAATTCTTGGTTAGAAACTAAAATCTGTTCTGTACCTTCATGCAGATCGATTAATTTTTGATATGGAACACTAGGACCGTCATAACCGAGCAGTAAAAATCTTGAACCTTTTGAAAATGAAGTCGAATACCAGCCTTCTTCTTCAACGTTTGTAATGTTTGTCTTTCCAGACCCATCCAAATTTATCTTGTATAAATGTCTTTCCATTGATGACTTTTCAGTTGAAATGAAGAAAATTTCGTTGGTTTTAAAGTCAAATGCAGATGCACCATCCACAATTTCCCATTCACCTGATGTTAAGATTTTTGGTTCAGTTGAAGTTGGTGGTGAAAAGTAGGCAATATGATCGTATCCGTCAACGTCAATGATATCAATGTAACCATCATGCTCTCTAGTTTCTGATTTAGGAATGTATAATGTGTTATGACTTATCTCAAACCACGATTTCAAATTTTTACCGTTTTCAAATCTGCTCAAGTTACTCATCATTTCATCGTTTGAATCGATGATGAAAATCTTCATTAAATCTGACTCTCTGTTGGTAATCTTGATTAAAATTTGATTATTACCAACCCACTTAACTTCAGTAATCAATCTTTCTTCATTTGAAATATCTTTATCGTTGTAAAAATCGTCTTTACTGGATAAACTCTTGACTTTTTTAGCCCTCAAGTCATAAACTAAAAAGTCAACAATTGGATTAGAAAATCCAGCTTTAGGGTATTTGATTTTTCTCAACTCTGGATAAATATCATCTTTGTTTTGGACAAAGTATGGAATGGGATAAACTGGAACTTGTGTATCATTGAATCTTAAGATAGTCAAGTACTCTGATTTTGGGGACCACCACATGGCAGTATCACTTTCAAAAACTTCTTCTTCGTAAACCCAATCCGGTTTACCATAGAAAATTTCAGCACCACCGTCAAATGTTAGTTGCTCCATCGTTGGATGATAAAAGTCTGTTAAATCTTTGATGTAAACGTTATTTTCTAGAACAAATGCAATTTTGGAGGAATCTGGAGACCATTTAGCTAGTGCAAGGTTGCTGTTGGAAGTTAAGTCCAGGTCATATAACGCTTGATTGGCACCAGTCTCAATATTGTGAACAAAATATGTGGCAAAGAATGAGTGTCTCCAGTTGTGAATCTTATCACAGATGACCAGAGCATACTTCAAGTTATCACTAAATATAACTTGTTCAATGTCATAGGTACCGCTTTCGTAATGAATTTTGTTACCTTGAAATAGTACTTTTTCAAATGACTTGTCACTTAAAGTTTTTAAGATATAGTTTGAATGTTCAATCACAATATAATCACCTGAATCGTTGGTAATTGAAGTTGGAGTTTGGATCCATTGAATTTCTTTTGTCTCAGGATAGAAAGTTCCGTTTCTAACCAAGTTAAATGTCAATGGAGTTTTATCACCTGAGCTCTGTTTCAACTGTGGCTCGACCCAAGTGTTACCGGCGAGAGAATGCTCGTACTTGTAATGATTGTAATTTGTGTATAATGCATTAATTTGGGATATAAGTAAAGTTGAACCGTAAACTACCGCAAGTAATATCAACGAGATGAATTTGAATGAATTTGTAAAACTTTTAGATTTAATTATGATGTCATGGTCACCTCTGTGGGTGAGTTTCTCGTCAATATACATGGAAAATTGTATATGAGTGATATTTTGTTATTGATGATGTTGTATCAAAAATTCCTTTCCAGTTTATCTTTGGTTTGTGAAGCTACAAGTTTGTAGGGAAGAAGGAAGAAGAAGAAGAAGAAGGTTGTTTAAAACCATCAGAGAACAGCGGCGGCAACCTTAAGCATATATTTAGGTCACCTTAACAGCCAAGCCCTCTCTTTTCATTTCTTTTCTTTTCATTTTCGTTAGCAATTAGTCTTAATTAGGAAGCATGCCGCATTGAGAAAAACGTCAACAGACAGCTTTTTATTTTATTTCTGTTAGTAAAAACCTAATGTGCTATGATGAGCAACGGTGATAGAGAGGAAATGATAGAAACTTTGTTGGATGCTCTATCTAATGTTGAATATTCTAGAGTCAAAAAAGGGCAAAATCTTTTATAAGCTTATCCAAAAGTTTATGAACAATCATTTTATTTTTAGCTAACGGCAGTTAGAACACTAGCTAGCGAATGACTGGAGGCAAGTATACTTTTTTATAAGAGAACTATGAAGTTGATAAGAGAAGTGAATATTTAAGGCTATAGATTTAATGTCTGTGTATATATATGTTTCATGTTTTATGTTTAGCTGTTAGATTTTGCCCCGTTATTAGCTACTTCAACATATCATTAAAAGATAAAATAGTTGCTTCTAATTTGAAAAATCTGTAGATCTAGGCTTTTTTCGAAAATGTTACAGTTTGAAACGAAGTGTTTCAAATTTTAACCTTGTGTATTTTTCATTTATAATAATTCCTTGACCTCTAAAATTCTTTTACGTAAAAAATACTGACAAACTTATAGCTTGTTACCAGATTTATGTCATAGATCACAATGTTAACTGGATTTTTCAATTAGTTTAACAGTGATCATCGGGATTTAGTAACTTCTCCTCTTTTTCTGGCTGAAAGCAGTCATCAGTCACTCAAATAGCTTTCTGAGTAGAGTATTTAGTCAATGTACGCTTTGAACTATAAGAATGAATACATTCTTGTATGTTTATTTTCTGCTTACTAGTTTGTTTTGGAGCTCAACTGTGAACTAAAGGAAAAGGTGAATCATTTGTGTATGTATGGTCTATATTTAGAATCGAACCATCATCATTTTATCAAACACCGATTTACAGAGTCGGATTTGTTAGTAAATTGAGAACACTTTGTTAATTATCTCCCAGAGCTGGTGAAGCTGTGACAATAACAGTAGCATAACAATCTATAAATCGGAAACCAGGTGTGGAGAGACTAGGTCCACAATATTCATAATTCCATTTACAGTAATTTCCCGCTCGGACTAAACAATTTCTCCGCGATCTAGACCTCTGTAAAACGCAACCCGGATATTCCGCAAGAATGCTCCACGTACACATCATCACATCACATCGTCATTAGCAGCGTCTTTAAATAGTCCAATAGTTACCATATTTGTTTGAATCTTACTGCTCATCTTATAAGCTGACCAGTTTCTATTTAAAGGTAAGAATCTCTGCTCATCAAGTCAATCACCAATTCAAGTTCAAAGGTAGCTACGATCAATATCAACAAAAAAAAAAACCCAAATTCAAACTATCAAATGCCATCAACTAACAAGAACATGAACGTTGCCATCATTGGTACGGGTATCTTTGCAACAACAGCACACTTACCAAACTTGGAAAAATCTCCATACTTCACACCATACTCCTGTTATAACAGAACCAAAGCAAAAGCTGAAGAATTTGCCACGAAATCATCAACAATTGAAAAAGTTTATGATAACTTGGAAGATGCATTTGAAGACCCAAATGTCGACTTGATTGATGCTCTATTACCAGTGCAATACAATTTGGATGCTATCAAGTTAGCTGTGAAACATAAGAAAAACATCCAAATTGAAAAACCGATTGCTGCTCATTTGAGCCAAGCTAAAGAAATTGTTCAATTGTCCCGTGAACACCCTGAAATTACTATTCATGTTGCTGAACATTGGTGTTACTACAAATCCATCGATATTTTGAAACAATGTTTAGCAAAGATTGGAAATGTGTACTCATTTACATATCAATCTACAGGTCAATTTAACTTTTCCAACAAATACCTGAGTACATCATGGAGACAAAAACCAGAACATATTGGTGGGTTCTTATCTGATGGTGGTGTTCATCAATTGGCATTGTTGACCGGTGTCGTTGGCCATATCAAGTCTATTAGTTCACTTACCAAACAAGTCAGAGAACAAAGTGGTACTGATGACATTACTTACTCATTGGCTGAAACTGAATCCGGCTTAATTGGTACATTCACTTATGGTTCTGCTTTTGGTAACACTGAAAAGCAATGTTTCTTCCAAATAATGGGTGATAATGGTTCAATTTACTTTGATTTCTCACCAGGCAAGCCAGAAAAGATTGTTTTGAGAACTGGTGGTGCCAATGCTGATTCTGTTTCTGCCGTTGAAGAGATCAATATTGAAGATGAATATAGATCAGTTGCTAGAGAATTAGAAGTTCTTGGTGAAGTTTTAACAACAGGTGATAAGTCAAGATTGATTGCTACTCCTGAAGTTGCATTCCATCACTTAGCTATTGTTGATGCTATTGTCAAGAGTAGTGCTAACGGTGGTCAACCAGTTACAATTGAGAAACCATAATATACTTATCTCTAGTTTTTTTCTAGTTATTATATGAATATATATCAGGTTTAAAATATCACTATTATGATTTGTGTTTTCTGTTTTTTTTTCCGAAAAAAGAACGTAAATTTATTAATTAATTATGTAAATTAGGAGTAACAAACAAAATGTTAACAGTACATAAATGAGCTGTTTTACGATTCTAAATTCTAGTTTATCATCGTTCAGGGCCGATTAGAAAGTTTCAACAACTTCTTCTTCTTCATCAAAATCACCTAACCATTTTCTTAACAGGACTAAGGAACCAGCAGCCAAGATACTGACACCTAACATAAGCACTAGCATCATGTTAGAGTATTTGAATAATCTTGGAACATCTGCCGGCCAACCACTGTATAAAGCATAAGTCGCAGTGACGGAACCCAAGTTACCTAGACCAGAAATAACAGCAGCAGCAACTGCACAGCCAACATCACCGTATCTCTTGAAGAAGATTTCAGCAGAAACAGTCATACAAATAGGAACAGTTGGTCCTAGACCGAAACCGGCAATCAATAGACCGGCATATCTGTTCCAAGAACCGTGAGCATAAGTGGTAATTAACATACCAGCAATAATGATTAAAGTAGAGCCAGAGAAAAATAATAATCTGTACTTTTTGAATCTATCAGCAAATGGCGTAACAAGTAAAATACCACCTAAGTCAAATAACCAGATAGGAGCATACAATAAGGAAATATCAATACCAGACAAGCTTGTGTTGTTAGCTTTGATCAATGTAGTACCAAAGACAGCCAAACCAAAACCGGTACCAACGACACCAAAGTACATGATAATTAAAGGCCAAATTCTTGGATCCATCATGATCTGAACGACATCTTGTAATTTCCATGATAAATCTTTGTATCTTCCTTTCATGTCAATAGCATGCATTGCTCTTTTTTCTTCAGATAATGGTTGTGGACTCTTGAACATCTCAGTGATAGTTTGCGGTAAGATTCTATCAATGGTTGATACATAGTCATTAGCATTGATTAAATGTGCTGGTCTATCAGGTAACCACCAAATCAAAGTAAAACCAACAAAGACTGTAATACATCCATAAACGATGTATAACCATCTCCAACCTTCTAAGCCGTGTGTCATATCCATCTTTTGGAAACCAGCAGAGACTAAACCAGCAGCAGATGCACTTAATTGAGCAGCAGTAAAGTAGTAGCCAATTCTCTTTGCCGTTCTATGCTCTGGATACCATAGGGAAATATAATATGCCATACCAGGCCAAGTACCAGCACCACAGACACCAGACACAAACCGAATAGCAATAATACCACCAGGAGTAGTTAATGAAGCGTAACACGCATAAACTAAACCAACACTCATCACAATTCTTGATAACCAAATTTGAGGAGACACTTTAGTCATAATCAAGTTCATTGGAAGATCAAAGATAATATAACCAACGTAATATAAGGCAGAGGCTGTTGATGTATCATGAGCAGTCAAACCCAAAGAAAGTCTCAAGGAGTGCTTTGCTTCAAAATTCATAGTCAAAGTGTTACCATAAGCAGATGAGCCGAATGAAGTTAAGAAGTATAAACACCATAGAGCAGGGATGATACGATAATCCAAGTGTCTATACACTTTGTCAAGCTGTTTTTCAGTAGGAGCATCCAATCCATCACCAGAAGATGTTTCAACAGAATCCAAGTCTCTATCTAGGTAACTTTGGTCTTTATCAGAATTTTCAATAGAAGCCATATTGATTATAATAAACTAATGTATATGATTATTATCGTTATTAATCTGTTTGATACTATTGGAAATAAAAATAAGAAAAGCTGAAAATTATTGAAATTGAAAAGGAACAAGAGCAGTGATATTTATGTTAATCCTGGGGAAATAGTTTTACTCAAAAATAAAAAGTTGTCGAGTGACGATGAATCATTTTTGAATCATCCTTATCTCAAGGCTGTGCTCACAAAGAATGAGTCTAACAGAGAGAAGCACCCAACAATAAATAGCCTCTAGGCAGATGGTAAATTGGTTTATCAGTACTTGTTAAACTGTATTTCTATTGTATTGTGGTACTAAATCCTTTTTAATTAAAAGTGTCGTCACTACTACTTCAACTTTGGTTCAGTCAATCCCACTTGTGCCTAAAATCAAATTGATTTCTATTAAACCTTTCTGGTTTTATTATTGGAGTTAATATTTGTTATGATATACGTTCATTGCAAAACCCCGTGTTCGTGCGCTAAGGGATTAATAAAATATAAACATTAACACAAACACCAGTATAGAAAATACACATCTTGCAGCTTATATAACAGAGTAGACGTTTTTTAGACCCCTGCCAAAAAAAATGTTAATGATAAAATTGAGATCTTTCCAAAATTTTTCATCCTTTTATGTGATTCAAAATGATTCACACGCATATTTTTCTGTAATTTGTTGTCAGGAGGAGTTTTAATAGTGTAGTTTACTGATTTACTCTATAGTACACAAATATATCCCCAACAGAAATAATCTACATATACATTTATATAACAGATTGGTTTGTGTTGGGGAATGGAAGAACGGTTGTATAAACATATATTGCGTTTTGCTTATTGATCTTTACTCAACGGAGACACATTTATCGAACTTCAAGACAGGAGCAAGGCCTATTCAGTCAGGTGCACCGCTTGTTTCTTTTTGGTTGAGATTTTGGAATCGTTACCAACCACTACGGAAATTGATTTATTACAATATAGGAATCATATGCGGATTCCACATGACAGTACCGTGGCCTGTTAGAAAAAAAACACAAAAGGCCTACAAGAAATGAAAAGTAACGATAAAAAAAGACGCACAATATAATGATGCATACACAGTCTTTTAACAGCGAGTAAATAATATGAAATGAAAACAAAAACGGAGTACCAAAAAACACAATATATATCATAAAATAAATAACATTAAAAAACAAACGGAAAGCAAACTAGTACTAGCTTGCAAGTATAGATGACTTGAGACCAGCTTATATAGATGTACACAAAAGTCCATTAAATTAATAAGATACTATATGTTTATGACTAATTCGTAGTTTGATAACTATAACCGTCCATGCCATACTCTAATTCTTGTTCAAGATCCAAATCTTGTC
This sequence comes from Ogataea trehalophila, assembly GCA_003707645.2. NCBI lineage: Eukaryota > Fungi > Ascomycota > Pichiomycetes > Pichiales > Pichiaceae > Ogataea > Ogataea trehalophila. Next base: position 8,602 of record PPKI02000032.1, read on the forward strand.
CGTACATCATTTCTTGTGGTCTAGGAGGTAAATCGTAATTTTTCATTTCTGTACCTGATGGGGTTTGTAATTGAGGTTGAATTGGTTGTTGTGAAGGATCGTATTGTTGCTGTTGTAGTTGGTATTGAACTTGCTGCTGCTGCTGCTGTTGTTGTTGTTGTTGTTCATATTGCTGCATTTGCTGGTACTGTTGTTGTTGTTGCTGTTGCTGTTGTTGCTGTTGTTGTATTTGGTCCATTTGACTTCCATAATTGTCACTAACTATATTTTGTTCATCCAATGGCTTTCTAACGTAATCTCTAAAAGCAGCAACTTCATCAACTATCATCTTCTTCATATCGTTGATATCTTCAACTTCTTCGAATGAAAAATTAAATTTTTTAGCAGCAACTGGCTCATCATTTGGATCATGCCAGATTTCTAAGTATGGGTGTTCTAATGCTTCTTCGACAGTAATTCTATAGCTTGGGTCTAAAGTGAGCATGCGATTGAGTAAGTCAATGGCCAATGGGTTGGCATTTGGATACATAGCATCAAATGGAACTTTTGACATATAAGGTAGTGATCTAACGTAAGCTTGAGCTCTTGACGATTTGATACTTTCCATAGTTTCTTCATTTGGAGTACCTAAAACACGTAAAATTTCATTTAATTGATCAACATAATCTTTACCTTTGAAAATGGTAGATCCACCAAGTAATTCAGCTAAAATACAACCAATTGACCACATATCAATTGCCTTTGTATAACCTTGAAATGATAAAATGATTTCAGGGGCACGGTACCATCTAGTGGCAACGTATTCTGTTAAGAAACCTTGATTTTTTTCAGCATCGTTTGAATAACCTCTAGCTAAACCAAAATCACAGATTTTTAGTTCACAGTCGGCATTGACTAGCAAATTACCTGGTTTCAAATCTCTGTGTAAGACATCTGCAGAATGTATATATTTCAAACCACATAATATTTGGTATATAAAGGATTGATAATGAGAATCTGTTAAAGGTTGATTCGATCTGATGATTTGATGCATGTCACACTCCATTAACTCTTCATATAGATATATTTCGTTAAAATTACCATTAGCATCAGGCACTATATCCAAATCGTACAAACATGTAATATTTTTATGACCTCTGAAATGTCTCAATAGCTTGATTTCTCTCAATGCCCTTTTGCAAAGAATCTTTTTACTGAAGATGTTCGTGACTTTTTTAATTGCAACGTTACCACTATCATCTTCAGCTTCAGTGTATTTGGCAGAGCAGACTATACCATAAGCACCCTGTCCCAATCCTTTTATCAATTGGAACCTTTTGTCAACTATGAAGTTTTGCTGGAAGACACGAAAGATATGATACTGATCTAAGTTTGACATCATTGTGTTAATGGAAGTAATGATGGGATAAGTGACTCAGTAAGCACAAATAACTAGAGTAGGACAAAGCTAAAATGATTAGTTTGTAACCAGAAGATTCAAATTCAATTAAGTTTGGAAGAGAGAATTGAAAAAAAAGAGAGTCCCCTGTTCTTAAAATAGATCTGGACATGGATTTGATTTTGATTTGTTTATAGCTGATGACAAGATTGCTGACATCAGCCGCTATTTAACGGTTAAGAAGAGGAAGACAAAACACACAATCTTCAAGGCGCGCGCACTCATGATATCTTTGTATAATTAAACCCGTACACAGGTTTAGTTTAGCAGATTGAAATATCAAATCATCAGCCACAAAATAGATTGTGTTCACTTAGTGGCTGATACATATGGCTGAGATCTCCTCGCTCTGTTCATTTTCAATTGTCCATTCTATTTCTTTATAGATTGTATTGTTATTATTTACATATAAATAGTTTGTCCATTTGTCTTAACTTCAACTTGTACACAAATACTTACCTAACTTCGCCAGCTCTGTTTGCCGAAAAAATAAGCACTAGTGCACAAAAAACCCACAAAGCTACGGACCCCAATTTTTCTCTTCAATTTATTTGTTTCTTTATACATCTTCTCAATCATAATTTCGTTACATTAATCTACATATCTACGTATTACAACTAGCTTTGAACTCAAACATAGATAGATAATATAGCACACCCATAAAAGCAAACATGACACCAGCAACTGCAATCGCAACTGTAGTTCCACAACTACCAGTGGTATCAACCCCAACTACATCAGCAGGTAACGGGTTATCTTCACCAGTTTTTAGCGCTCAGCTCTCCAAGAGTAAGAATGGTTCCACCAAAAGAATAGAGATAGATAATCTGGTCGTTGATTTTCAAAAAAAGTTAGGTAAGGACTGGGATGGTTACCAAGTAGCCGTTTCACTGTTCCTGGTTGGTAAATTATCACGTACCGAATTGATTGAGCAGTTGGACCAAATTTTAGACAGGTCAACTTACAGAATGCACAATCAGTTATTATTGGCAACTTTGACCAATTCCTTTAGAGACGAGCCCCAAGATGGTATATTGTCAGCTGGATTTGGCAATCAACATAACCTACAGCCCAAAAAGAGAAAAACAAGCAATAAGTCTTCTCAATATGAACTTCTTAAGAAAGATGTTCTGTCATTATCTATCAGAGAAAGAAAGCGTCTGAAGAATATCAAAAGAGAATCAGGCAAAAAGGGGATGGTCAACTCAATCATCTCAATGACAAGACAGGCAATTGTTCCGAAAGTTCCAATAGTAACGAACATTGAGAATGGAAATGCAGGCCAAACAAGTCAATGGGGTCAGGAAATTTTGGATGGTTTACAAATGCCATTATGCGCCGAAGCTTATGAACTACCTGATAAAAACCATTTGAAGACAAGAATAACCGGTATTGCTAGAGAACATGGGTTGATAGGTAGTATCAATGATAAAGTTCCTGAAATTTTAACATTGGGCTTGGAATATCATCTTAAATCAATTGTTGAGAGCGCGATGGATATGATCAAGTTTAGAGGAAGTAGATCAAGCAGCAATGGTGGTTCCGAATCAAGCTCCTCCAACAACATTAGTAATGCATCTAGAAAGAGAAAAACTATTACACTTACAATTGAAGACTTATACGACACCCTAGAATCTTCCCCCCATTTAGTTGAGCCTTGTGGTCCTACATATACTTTACCTTTCAACAAATTGAGAAATGATGATGATTTACAATTATTGGAAGAGCAAAAGTACTATTTTCAACAACCTAAAGGAACAGGCAATGGAACCAGTAATAATAAGAGCCCGACGAAATTTTCAAAAATTTCCTATTTGTTACCAAGGAAGCAAAAACCTCAACCAAGGGATACGGCAACTACTACCACTACCGCCACCACCGAAGGTCCCCTCAAAACCAAAATTACAGGCGAAAAAATACCAAATACGGAGTCTTCTACCCTCAGTAGATCCACAAATACAGAGGGAAAGAAGGATACTTCAACTACTTCAAAAGACGTTACCTACGATACCTCTACTAGTGCTGCTGAAAATGCCACTGTGACTGCCACAACCACTGCCCCGGATACGAACGTGGATACTACCAATACTACTGCATCATCTACAAATGCCACTGCTAAGCCAGCAAATGCTATTCCCCAACCTAACTTAGCTTTGAGTGACCCTAATATTGGTCCTCCAGACGAATTAAACTTGTTGATCAATGATCTTCTGGGCATTTAGTAAGTTTGATTGAACTAGAAACTTCCCTCAGTATTAGTTTATTAATTAGTGCCATTATGTATTGTGTATTTTGTTTCTTTGTATTACCCAAAACACCAACTTTGTTTCTTCTTCGATAAAACACGAATCACCACTGTGCGAAATTAGTGCCAGTCTCGCTCATCCTCACCAAGGGAAAGAAAGAGACTGAGCTCAAATCTGCCAATATATATAGTGCCAATTACCGAAAACTGTGCGAGATCGAGCTTTGGTTTTCATTTGCCACTCAACTCCCAATAAATTCATAGTATGACCGTTGATTACCCAGACGGTGTCTATTTATGCCAATTGATTAACTTCCAGTTGTTCCTGTGTTTAATTTTTGTATCAACAAGAAGAAGGAAGAGACAACGCAGAGATCAAGCAAAAAAAGAAACAAAACATAACAGAAACATTGTAAACCAGAGATCAATATACCAATATATATATATATAGATCTGTACAAAGCCACTCTAATTCGAACAACAATTGATACTTAGAACGCCATTACAATAACTTTCTGATATAAAAAACACAAATATGGCTCCAGTTAAGGAAACGGAAGATGTCAAGAAAAGTGTTGACGAGTCCACTTCAATTGACTCCAAAAAGATCCCTAAGAAAGATGACAAGCATGCTCCGCCAGAAGAAGAATTAAGTGAAGAGGACCAGCAATTGAAGTCCGAATTGGAAATGTTGGTTGAAAGATTAGTTGAATCCAAAGCTGAATTATATAAAGCTTCTTTAGAGTCTTTGAAGGTTTTTATTAGGGATTCAACATCTTCAATGACAGCAGTTCCAAAACCGTTGAAATTTTTAAGACCACATTACCCAAGTTTAATTGATATATACAAAAAATGGTCAGACAACAGTTTGAAATCACAGCTAGCTGATATCTTGTCTGTGCTAGGTATGACTTACTCCAGCGAAGATGGTGAAGAATACTCAAGGGAATGTTTGAAATATAGATTACTATCCAACAACGACGATTCAATTGGAGAATGGGGTCACGAATATTTAAGACACTTATCATTGGAAATTGGTGATGAATATCAAGAGAACTTAGAACAAGGTTTAGACTCCGACATTTTAGTTAAATTAAGTTTAGAAATTGTTCCATACTTTTTGAAGCATAACGCCGAAGCTGAAGCTGTAGATCTTCTATTAGAAATTGAAGAAATTTCGAAATTGACACAATTTGTTGACAAAGATACATACAATAGGGTTTGTTTATACATGGTGTCATGTGTCCCACTATTGGCTCCACCTGACGACCTAGCCTTTTTGCACACTGCTTTCAGTATTTATTTAGCCAACAACCAATTGCCTCAGGCTTTAACCTTAGCGATTAGATTGGGTGACGATGTTTTAATTCAATCAGTTTTTGATGCCACTAGTGATAATTTAGTCCAACAGCAATTGGGCTTCATTCTAGGTAGACAAAACTCTTGTTTCAAAGTTGACAACGAATCTGTTCAAGAGTGTATTTCAAATATCAAGTTGGCTGATTACTTTAAATATTTAGCCAGTGAATTAAACTTGTTGGATCCTAAAGTTCCTGAAGACATTTACAAGTCCCATTTGGAGAACTCAACATTCGGTTCATCTTCAAGGTTAGAAAGTGCCAAACAAAATTTAGCAGCCGCTTTTGTCAATTCATTTGTTAATGCTGGATATGGAAGTGAAAAATTAATTGGTGATGAAAAATGGATATACAGAACTAAAGGTGAAGGTATGCTATCTACGACTGCTTCGTTAGGTTTAATAAACTTATGGGATACCAACGAGGGCTTACAAATCCTGGATAAATATCTATATTCTGAACAAAATGAAGTTAAAGCTGGTGCTTTATTAGGTATGGGTCTATCCACCACCAGTGTCCACGATGAAGTTGATCCTGCTTTGCTTCTATTACAAGATTACATTAATAGTGAAACCAAACAAGATCCTAAAATGATTACATCAGCCATCACTGGTATAGGTATTGCATTTGCCGGTTCTGAAAACGAAGAAGTTTTAAATCTGTTGTTACCATTAGTTTCTGAGCCTTCAGTATCATTAGAAATTCAATCTTTATCTGCTTTAGCCCTAGGTCACGTTTATGTTGGTACTTGTAACGGTGATATTACTTCCACTATTTTGCAAACTTTGTTGGAAAAGGAGGCTAATGAATTGACAGATAAATGGATTAGATTCATGTCTTTAGGCTTAGGTTTATTGTACATGGGTAAATATGAACAAGTTGACGATGTTTTAGAAACAATTGATGCCATCGATCATCCAATTTCCAAGACATTGAAAGTTTTAGTTACTATCTGTTCATATGCCGGTACTGGTAACGTTTTACAACTACAAGCATTATTGCAAATGTGTACTATACAGCAAGATAAAAAAGAATCCGAAGATGATGACGAAGAAGAAGAACAACCACAGCCACAACCAAAAGAAACAGATGATGTGAAAACGGAAGAAGCTAAAACTGAACCTGAGGATACTGAATCAAAGAAAGAGGAAGAGTTAAAAGAAGATGAATCATACCAAGGTTATGCCGTTTTAGGTCTTGGTTTAGTTTCAATGGGCGAAGAGATTGGTCAAGAAATGTCCATGCGTCATTTCGGACATTTAATGCATTATGGTACTCCTTTAATCAAAAGGGCTGTTCCATTAGCCATGGGCTTAGTTTCGGCTTCCAACGCTGAAATGAAGGTGTTTGATACTTTGTCTAGATATTCACATGATCAAGATTTAGAAGTTGCATACAATTCCATTTTCAGTATGGGATTAGTTGGTGCTGGTACTAACAATGCAAGATTGGCACAATTATTGAGACAATTAGCATCTTACTATGTCAACGATCAAAATGCATTATTTATGACAAGAATATCTCAAGGTTTGGTCCACTTGGGTAAAGGTACATTAACGTTACAACCGTTTAACACAGACCGTCAAATAATGTCCAAGGTTTCATTGGCATCATTGTTAACCGTTGGTGTTTCATTATTGGATCCAAATTCATTCATCTTGAGTCAAAATTCCAATTTATTGTACTATCTAACACCTGCTATTAAACCAAGAATGTTGGTTACTGTTGATGAAGAGTTGAAGCCAATTAAAGTGAATGTTAGAGTTGGTCAAGCTGTTGATGTTGTTGGCCAGGCTGGTAAACCTAAAACTATCACCGGTTGGGTGACCCATTCTACACCTGTCTTGTTAGGTTATGGTGAAAGAGCGGAATTAGAGAACGATGAATACTTGCCGTTGGCTAGTTCGTTGGAAGGTGTTGTCATATTAAAGAAAAACCCTGATTATATGGAAGTTGATGCTTGATTTTGAGGGGCGAAGAATAAATAAGTTGTCTATTTTGTTTTATGTTACATAATATAATTTTTGATTTTAGATTATCAAGGTAGGAGTAAAGTACGTCAAGTAAACACAAATATAAGCAAAAAAGATAGAAAAGGACAAAATATGTTTTTCTGCCAATATTCAATTTGTGTCATCAATAAGGTGCTGCATCAGTGCGAATTTGAGTTCAATCAACCCAAGTTAAAAATGGTTGTTCTGGTGAGAAAGAAAGAAAGTTGCAGAACGATGTGTAATTTGTTATAATCAATCAATCAATCAATTGCGAAAGAAAAGATTACATTAGACCAGTTATAGCATTAGTTAATTATTGGCAATTTTTTTTATTCCAAATAGTTTAACATATCATAAGGTATACCACATTGTCATTATATAGTCAAGCATCATTTGGACCATATCGATCTATTATCTCAATCGATTAATATATAGATATACATATCTACCAACGGTTAGCCAACACACAGAAGAATTGATATATATTTAGATATATATCCCATGTATAAATATAGACATTAGTTTTAACTTCAACTTTATACCAGTCAAAACTACAAAAGATCAATACGATTTTTATCAGCGAGATTTACACTCATACAAGCAAAACTTAAAGAGATCACAGTTCTTTTACAACAAATATGTCATATACTTCATTATTTCCAGTTACTGCTGCCTTAGTGGTGGGTGGTTGTAAGTTTTATTTAGTTTTTATTTATTCAACTAATTAACTGCAGATTTCATACATTAGTACATTAGTAAATATATACACTGGATACTGATGGATACAACAACTGCTCTATAATTGTGATGTCAAGATAATTATGGACAACAAACTAGAATACTAACATACTTTACTTCTCTTATTAATTTGAATAGACATGTTATTCAATGGATCAGGCGAAACTTTCAACGTTGGTGAGTTTTTACAGACAATCTCTCCATACATGTGGGCTAACTTAGGTATCGTTTCATGTATTGGATTTTCAGTCATTGGAGCAGCCTGGGGTATTTTCATTACAGGTTCCACCATTTTAGGTGCCGGTATCAAAGCTCCAAGAATCACAACGAAGAACTTGATTTCCATTATTTTCTGTGAAGTTGTTGCCATTTATGGATTAATTATGGCCATTGTCTTTTCATCAAAATTGACTTCTGTTGATTCAATAACTATAATGTCAAAAGAGAATCTATATACTGGTTATTCCTTGTTTTGGGCAGGTTTAACTGTTGGTTTAAGTAATTTGATTTGTGGTGTTGCCGTTGGTGTCACCGGTTCAACTGCCGCTATTTCTGACGCTGCCGATTCTTCATTATTTGTCAAAATTTTAGTCATCGAAATTTTTGGCAGTGTTTTAGGGTTGTTTGGTTTGATTGTTGGTTTGTTGATGGCCGGTAAAGCTGGTGAATTCAAATAAGTCAACAAAGGGGAACTTCAATACTAATACTTTCAAAAGTATTAGTTGGAAGTTGAGTTTTTCTTTAAATGTTTTTTTTTACGTTTTATTTCACTTGAAAAAACTTCTTTCAAGTGTTTTTGTCTTTTTATTATTACTATTGTTCCATTTGTCCATTTGTCCATACATTGGCTTTTTTATTTTGCAATATTTTTTCAGTTTTTGTTTTCTTTTAAAAATTTAAAAAAAATAATATATCTCACCATACATATTAAAGGTTTAGCAAAGGGAATTAGATCATTATTCAAAATCGAGCTCTAAATATTTGTTTTTATATTAAAGTTATAAATATCATCATTATATACGTTCGCCATTCGTTCGGTGTTTTAAAATATATATAAGAGGAGTAAATTTCAGAATGCATCTATGCTTTGTGGTTTTATAATTTACTGGTTTCCTCAACAGTGGCACCTTCGTTTGCAGGGTCTAACAACATCCACTTACATTCAACCTTTTCCTTACCAAATCTAGCAATAATGTCACTTGCTATTGACTCGTAGTTATCAGTTGCAAGACATAGAATTGTAGGACCGGCACCTGATAAACAGATACCTAACAACCCGCTGTGGGATTCCGGAGTGAATTCGGACAAAATCTCAGTTAAACCTGGAATTAAAGAAGATCTGTATGGCTGATGAACTTTATCCTTCATTGAATTGTAAATCAGTTCAGGGTTTGGCGTTGAATCACCAACTGCCGTTGTTAGTATTGCCAATCTTTGTAAATTGAAAATAACGTCCGATCTTTCATATGATGTTGGTAAAACTGATCTTGATAATGAAGTTGCAACTTCAAATTGAGGAATGATACAGATGCATCTAATTGAGCTTGACCAATTGTATCTAACGTGTCTACCTATATCAAGTGGGGCATTAGGCGGTGTGATTGAACCTGTTGTATTGTCTTCACCTTGTAAGATTTGATCCAGTGGAGAATTAACGATTTCTGATTCTGATTGAGATAAGCTTCTTAAATAAGAACCTGTGAAACCACCCATCATAGCAGCTGTGATGTTGTCTGGATGTCTTTCAATCATCAAACAATAATCCAAGCATCTTTGCTTAGTGAATCCAAGTTGTCCTATCGAATTAGCTAACAGGACACCACCAACAACAGCGGCACCTGATGAGCCAAGACCACGACCTAACGGAATAGGATTATTAACGTGAACTTTAGTACCCAATGGGAAAGTTTTGATGTTGTTTGCACGTAAAACGTACAAAGCAGTTTTTGTGATTAAGTTTTTCTCAGAGTTTAATGGAACATTAGATGCACCGTCACCTTCGTAAGAAAGGAGAACATTTTGAGGATCATTTTGAGATTCTGTGCCATAGTTTGATGCATCAACTTTGACTGAAATGGTAAGGTATAGGTTTAAACCGATACCTAAGACGTCAAAACCAGGACCAATGTTGGCCGAAGAAGCAGGAACCTTGATTATGTATTCAGCAGACATGTTGTGAGTTTATATTGGGAATACGAGATGGAGAGAATATAAGAGAAGACCAGCAGAAAAAGGTAGCTAGCGGGAATAGACTTGAGATTCAGATATGTCATATCTTCAGTTTTCATCATTCGTCTTTCGAAATTTTCTTTTTAACCGGAAGATTTCTTTTTCTGGTGAGATTTAAAATTCTCAGTCATGTGATCAGTAATCACGTAATACACACGCGTTGAGGAGAAGAACAAAGCGATGTATTTTTGCGCGTCAGGGGTTTTTTTTGTTGTTTGAAGCAGCAGAGAAAGAGAGAAAGATGGTGAGAATTTCATTCGATTTGAACTTGGACTATGGATTTGAATTGAGGTTTATATGGGACATTTCTTTGTTTGTTTGATATATATATAGATAGTAGACACGAATCTTTTGATTGCCATCTTGCGTCCATCTTTATATACTTATTATACACACCTGCATTTATTTTATTCAAATCAGTCTTTCATTACTTCACTTTACTCACAACACTTCAAGCGACTCAACAATCCCTCTCCCCCGTTGCCTATATCTACTGAGATCTATCCTGTGATTTATCACATTTATACCCCATTTTTTCATTTATATTAATAAAAACATACTATTATATGCATCCATATACTCATTTCTAATATAATTAAACTCCCCATTGCATATCTCCATATTTAAATACCTACATACACGATGTCCTCAGAAATCAGTGAACTGCACTGTCAACGTTACAAGGATGATCAACCTTCTACAAAAAAATCCTCAAATAAATCAACCAAGCAAAAATCTCAAAAGAAGCAATCTAGAAAATCAACTCATGAAGAATTGATTGCTGCTTCTCAAGCAGTTGAACAGGAAATCAACATGGTTAAAGCTCTTAAAAGATTATCCATTGGTAACAGTTTAAATTATGATCCGGATTTACCCTTGAACGAAAATGAAATTAATTACATTGAGAACTTAAACTCCATGCATCATCCTTCAAATTCAACAACTGAAAAGTCTTCTTTAAGCCATCCTAGTAGCAATGAGCTAGATATACTCAATACTTATACCAACGTCGAAACCGACGATGGTACCAAAGATGATGATACCGATAACAGTTTTTATGATGAGTCAGACGCCGACAATGTGATATTAGAATCTAGTAAATTGATGTGGGTTCCAGCTACTGCTCACCCTAAATTGGCTCCTGATAATTTCAGAAAACATGTCCAGGAAACAGTTGATGAAATAACAATGAAATTAAGTAGATCAAACTCCATGAAATCATCCTTATCACACGACTTTACCTTGAATGACGAGGATCAAGAAAATCTACCTACTATTTCACCTTCAGTCTCTTTGAAATCAAATGGCTCTCAACAACAGCAACAACAACAGCAACGCCGTAAACCATCTTTGAAAGAATTAACAAGAGAATTGGAGAATTTATCACAGATGGCCGGTCTTGATTCAACAGATGCTGTTACATTAGCAAGAACTTTAAGCAGTTCTTCCCTTGGTTTCACAAACGTTGAGAAAGAGGTTTATACCCCTATGGAATCTCCCTTATCAAACAATATATCCACATACTCTGACTCTTCTACAAAACCTACTGAACCTCTCAATAATGATGATAGTTTACCAATTGAACTACCTGGTGGTAACTATCAATTACGTAGATCGAGATGGACTACTTACAGAAGAGGCGGAAGTGCACTGAACCATAAAATGTCCCTTCGTGCCAATAGTAATCAACTGTTAAATGATGGCAATACTTCACATGAGATTAACAGCGAAGAAGGATCACAAAATTTATTGAAACAAATTGATACAAACACTTCACCAACAAAACATCAATCAAACCTTAAAAAGGAATCTTTATTACCAGTAAGTAGAAAAAAGATTGGTCCCACTAGTTCGTTACCGGCTTTACCTTGCTCCGTCAAAGATTCCCCTTTACCACCACTTCCGCCATCTAAAGAGAATCAAAGATCAAAGAAGTTGCCTTCTCTACCGCTACAGCAAAAGACAAGTACCAATCAAACAAGCTCATCCTCACCCCCACAACAACAGTACCAGAACCAGTACCAGCACCAACCCCAGCAATTTATCCACAATCAACAACAACAGCAGCAACAACAAGAACTACCACCACTACAACAAAATATTCAAATTCAGTCAGCCCAGCCCCAACCCCAAAAGACACCTTCCAAAATCAAAAAGAAGAAGTCATACGGAATATTATCTTCATCGTCAGATTCAACTGTTACAACAAACTTTGCTACACCTGAATCTAAGTTAAGAAAATCAAGTTGGAATTGGCTTAACAAGGATAGAAAAGACAAACTGAAGGATAAAACAAAGGATAATGAACAAGTGGTATCACTACAAGAACAACTGGATGATGTCGAGCCTATTGAGAATAAGTCACCTCCATGCCATTCTAGAAACAGACATGGTACCGCTAGCGATTTGATGAGTTCAGTTGCCTCAACTCCAGAAGCAAACTACGATGATATTCCTGAGGATAGCACAAATATGAGTACCACTTCACTACCCTCACCTCCGCAAGAAGAGGAACTGTCATCACATTCTCAAACTGCTTCATTCCCAACGAAAGAGAGAAAATCATTATCCAAATTTTTCAAATTGAAAAAAGATAAAAATAAATCTTTTGAAGGAAGTTTCAGTAATGAGTCTGATTCCGATAATGAAAGTATTACCGACAAGAGATTGTTGAGGTTCAGAAAGGATAAAAAATCCACAATGGAAATAGTTAGTGGAGCTGCTTTGCAACAACAACAACAATCACCCTTACACTTTCAAAATCAACCTGTTCAGCTTCAAAGTGAACTTCAAGAACACCAATCACAAATGAGACTAAAACAAAAACCAGCACTTCTGGATGAGAAAGCCTCTCCGAATAGGGAGGCCAATTCTTTCCAAAAGGAGCTTAGCAAGGAAAGATCAAATGGTGTTACAAAGAAGGATTTTAAACGTGGCAAACCTCACACTCCTCAAAGATCTCACATTCAACAACAACAATCTCAGCAACAGCAAAACTTTTCACCTCATCAGCAACCAGAACCATCTCAACAGCTACCACGGCAACCAGTTGAGGTGCCGCAATCACCAACATCTTGTGCTGTCTCTGAAACTTTGAAGCAATCTTTATTAGATAAGAGAAGAAATCAAAAACCAAACCAACCATTGCAAATGACAGATTCTGCATTTGGTTTTCCCTTACCACCAGTTTCACACTCGACTGTTGTCATGTTGGATCACAGGTTCCCAATTCACGTCGAAAGGGCCGTTTATAGATTGTCCCATTTGAAGTTGGCTGATCCTAAGAGGGCGTTGTATCAACAGGTGTTGTTGAGTAATTTCATGTACGCTTATTTGAATCTAGTGAATCATACATTATTCTTGCAACAGCAACAAGAGGAAATATATCCTCAAAAAATGATAATCGATGATGGTGCTGGTACTGCCAGCTTGACTGTTTCTAGTGGATTACAAAATGAAGTTATGACCGGTGAATACGAAGACGATAACGAACCAGAAGAGGAGCTGTTATTGTCTGCTGCTAATACCGGTGTTGGTAACGGGACCCACTTGAACAGCAACAATGATATTTTGCAAGATATTGACGGTGAAGAATTTCAACAATTTGATGAATCATTTGATGGTTATTCAATTGATCAAATTTACAGTAATGATGATAATGATATGACAAATAAACATACTAACAATAGTGGTATCTATCACGATGAAGAAATTCTTTATGATAGATAAGAAAAAAACATGATGACTTATTTTGTTTATGTATCGGCGAAACAAGGAGGCAAATAAAAACAGTAATTCTTTTCTTCCTTCTTCCTTTATATATACACATTTGTATAATCAAGTGATTTCATTTTATTTTTTATTTTTTTTTAAATTCACACTATTACTTAATATATAAATTGTATCCAGTTAAACACGGTTTTTCAGATTTGATCCCAATCGACCAAACAGTTTTCAGTGAAACTCCATTCCCAAAACATCGTTCTAAAAAACCAAAGACCAAAAGCTAACAAAGCCCAATAAATAACTTTCCAAAGACTATTCCCACTATCAGGGCTAATAGCAGGTAAGCCCATAAGGTTACAAAACGAATGAATATATATACAAAACCAGATATTGTTCGAATTCAAAAAGATGAAATTGGTTAATAATCCAAACATTGAAGTATAAGCAAGTTGAATAAAAGTGATTAGAAAAATGTGCAACACTTGGAATTGTCCTCTCTTCAACAGTTCAAACGCATGGTGAACGTGAGCAACACCAAAAAACAATGGCGTTAAGAATATAATCGATTTTGCTGGTAATTCTTCTAATGGTGTGACAATCTCTTTAGAAAGTGGTAAGAAAGGAGAGTATATCGTAAGTATGCATGATGTGTATATTAGTTCTTCAGTGATTGGTGCAACTATGAGGTCTCGTAGCATCTGAAGTGGTTGATAGCTCAGAAAATCATCAATGATAACACTAGGGCCGCTAGATAGGTAATCTACAACAGGACCAATGAATAAAACGACGAATAATGATGCGATCTTGATGAAGTCTTTGAATAGATCTGAGTTCAACGGTTGAACGAACCCCGAAAAAGCCAAGATTGTTTGAAAGTTATCCACTGTTCGTAAAATGTATATCATTGTCGGTGGAATTGTAAATATGTGGAAAATGGAGATGATGGAAACTCTTATTATTCGCTGTTTAATTGTCTCCGGAAAGTTTCTTGGGGTGGAAGGTGCTTTATAATAAATTGATACAACATATGAGATTGAGATCAGGAGAGCATATATGGAGGTTTGAGCGAGTTGGGATAGCATCATATGTGTTCCCCTTGCTGGTTCTTACTTTTGGCGGTTGTAAAGTTGAAGCAATTGAGTATCATGTACATAGTTAATTACTTCTATCAAATTAATCGATGTATCGTTGTTTATTTATTAGTTTCTGAGTGCCTTCAAAAAAAAAAGTTTGGATTCAGATCATGGAAATGTCCTTATTGAGCAGGTAGTGGCGCGTATACAGAACTATCTGTGGCTGGTGAAGGACCCTCTCATATACCAGACACTGACAATAAATATGAAGCCAACAGTACCACAACCAATGGTGAATGGGTTTAACAGACCTTCAGTATCATTTGGTTCTGGATCAAGACCAGGTGTAGAGTTTTTTGGAGTGCGTGCTGCTTCAACCAAATGGCTGAGTAATTCGTTAACTGATGAGGCCCATGACGAAGAGATGTGTAACGGCGGCACAATATTTAACGTTCTCGTATATGACTCCGGTTGAACATCACAACGCTGTTGCTGCCTATCTAAATCCGCTTTTAATGCGACATAAACCACCGGTAATGAGTCTAGATTAGGGTACTTCTTCCTCAAGTCTATCAAATTTTGGAATGATTCAGGATCTGAAGAGTCGTAGGAATAGCAAATAACATCACAAGTTTCCAATTTGGAATCGTTCTCCAAGATTGCAGGCTCGAGTTCACCCAGCTCTTCAAGAATCAAATAACATTGTTTGCCACCAGTCAATTCAACATTGTTAACAGCAATGTTAGGTTGGATAGTAGGTGAATAATATTCACTATAATGCCTTCCCAAGAATGACTCCATCAACGACGTTTTACCACAGTTTGGAGCTCCTAGTAGGAAACAATTGAGTACCGTTCTATCACTGACCGGGGATCTAAATGAGACCCCATTCCTTTTCCTTGATTTCCTAGGTTTAGTAACGTATAATGCTGATACCGTAGTGACCGAATTTTTACTATTTGAGGACTTGTCTTCGTAACCAAAATAACCCAAGTAGACTAACGTTGTCTTATAGTCCAAATATGTTGTCATTGACCACTGTGCCAACCACCCTTGTAAAGTCACGTACCCTTGTTCATTACAAACAACGGTTCTTGGAAAATTTGATTCTTGCCATGATTTGGGAATACCCGGTGTTGGGTAGAACAATTGGTTTAACTCTTTATCGTTCAAACCACCATCGTTATCTTTATCAAAAAGTAGAAACAAATCAACAAGAAACTTATAACCATTTGGAGATAATTCGACACTAGCGTTAGTAGGAACATCCAACTTCGGATACAAGATCTTATCGTCAATGGATAGGGAATCAGTGTAATGGAACGTTCTTAGAATTCCCCAAATTGTTTCATGTCTACCTGTTTCTGCGTACAGTTTATTTAAAGCTAGAAAACCCTCTTCTGTGATACCTCTAGCCTCTGCTGAGCCTGGAATTGCATCATTCAAGGTTGTTTTAATCATAGTTAACTGGTTGATATCCATTGACTTGTGAAAACATTTTTGTTGTAGGAGTGAAAACTCAGCATCGTTTAGGTATCCATCTTGATCTTTATCACAAAGGTAAAACACTCTCGCTAGTGCAGACACTGTTAATGGTTTCAAGTTACTCTCTTTGTAGTCGTATAAAGGAGCGATTGGATGTGTCACTGCTCTTTGACAAAGGTAGAACGCTTGATTAACATTGTAATTTTCTTTGGCGCTGCACCTAATACAAGCTTCAATTTCTTTGAATTCTTTCAACAATGGGATCAATTCATCATTCATGATTGCTTCACTTTCATTGGTTATTTCTAGATCTATCTTGTTGTTACATAACACAACTGGTAAGTTAACACCCATTGATCTGAACATTGGAATCCAATATAGTGAGATTCTTTCATAAGTGTAGTGATCTGAGTAAACTAGCCAAATGACGTCTGCTTTTCTGATTTCATCTTGAACACTTGATAAGTCTGACGATAGGGTATCTATCACCATGCTTGAGTTCGGAGAATATGGCGATTTAGAAAAGTCTTTCGGGATGCTAATTGAAGGGATGACATGCTGTATGTTGGGGACAAACTTCTCTTTGACCAGTGATGTGACCAGTGAGGATTTACCAACCCCTTCGTCCCCACATATGACAACTCTTATAGTTTCCATTAGTTAATAGTGTCGGATCATTTATCTAAACACCTCAAAATCCATAATCCTATCCCATTAACCGTCGAAAACACCACATGCCTGTCATTTTTGTGCATCTCTTTTGTCTCTTCACCGCACATCAAAATGGCAGCAAAATATCAAAACTGCGAATTCGCTGAGGGCAAAACCATTATTTACCTATTCGTTATTTCAAGATTCTCTTGATATCATACCTGTTCACCGCTAACCTAAACTCCAATTGAGTTAATATAAATAATAAACTTGTCTAAAACAACATTCAATTAGTTTAATATTATCAGTTACACAGAATGGTAAGTACTTATTTGATTCATACAGAACCCAATTACCAATTCCAAACATGTTGCCATATTATTGAATCACCCATCGAATCATGATACTAACAATAATTGCCAACAATCATATAATATACCAATAGACTTCAATCGGTACCGGATACGATCTCTCTAATTCTATCTTTTCTCCAGATGGTAGAAATTTCCAAGTTGAATACGCTTCTAAGGCAGTTGAAAATGCTGGTACTTCAATAGGTATTAGATGTAAGGACGGTGTCGTTCTAGCAACAGAAAAAGTCATCACTTCTAAATTACTAGTCCCTGGCAAGAATAAAAGAATCCAAACCATAGACAGACACGTTGGTGTTGTGTACTCAGGGTTGATACCTGATGGTAGACATTTCGTTAACCGTGGTAGGGATGAGGCACAATCATTTAAGTCCTTGTACAAGGAACCAATTGGTGTGCCTGGCTTAATAGACAAGTTAGGCTACTATGTGCAGGCATATACTTGTTACAACTCAGTGAGACCGTTTGGTATCAATGCCATCGTGGGTGGTGTGGACGAAGATGGTGCTCATTTATACATGGTCGAACCAAGTGGATCATACTGGGGTTACTACGCTGCCGCCACTGGTAAAGGTAGACAAACTGCCAAGGCTGAACTTGAAAAATTAGACTTGCCTAACATTTCAGCAAAGGAAGCTGTCAATGAAGCCGCTAGAATTATATATCTGGCTCATGACGATAATAAAGACAAAGAATTTGAACTAGAGATGACTTGGGTGAGTACATCTGAGACTAATGGGGTCCACAAGTTTGTTCCAAAAGATTTGTTTAAGGAAGCTATTAAGTATGCAGAAGAAGAAGGTGAAGATGAAGACTCTGCCAGCAGTGATGATGAAGAAATGGAGGATTAGATAACTAGATGAATTAATATATATATTTTTCTACTTTGTTATACATGTGTATC
Source organism: Ogataea trehalophila (assembly GCA_003707645.2). NCBI lineage: Eukaryota > Fungi > Ascomycota > Pichiomycetes > Pichiales > Pichiaceae > Ogataea > Ogataea trehalophila. The sequence continues at coordinate 26,814 of PPKI02000032.1, forward strand.
TATTTTTGTAGAGCTTCTCTTATGTAATATATATTGCATTTGGATTTGGTTTGAAAACAGTGCCACCAAGCCTTTACAAAATATGGAAGTAGAGAAAGGGAAAGGGATAATTAGACTTCTCCGGTGATATCAGTATCGTTAATTATCAAACCTAACTCAGCACGCAGATTTGCATTCTCACTTTCCAAATCATCTAACCTTTTCTTAGATTGTTTTCTCTCTAAAGCTAGCGACTCTTCAGCAGATTTCCAACGTTTGGTTAGCTCATCAAGTCGTAGCTTGGATCTTGGACTGCCATTAACATCCTCGAAATTTTCCTTTTCTTGAGATTTATCAAGCAATGATGTCAAGTGAAAAACTTTGTCCTCTAGCGTACGTATTGTTCCTTTCAATGATCTAACGGTTTCCGAATCAGCAGTGTCCCTACCCTGCGACTCTGCTTCTAATTGACTATGTGCTTTCACAATGGTTCGAATAGCTGAAATATCATACTGGAATATACCATCGTAAATTTCGTTCACTGTATTCGCATCCAATTGCAGTCTATCCCTGTCTGCCAACTGCAAAATCTTGGATGCCACTTCCTTGATGGATCTGCTGTCAATGATCTTCTTCAGGATCTTGATTAAATGGGTCTGAAAATTAACGTCACTTGTCAACAGGTACTGTAACTGGTGAGTTAGTTCATTTAAAGAAGATGATAAACTATCATTTTCTTGTTCTAGAGCATAGTTTAAAGTTTGCTGGTTTATTAGTTCTGTATTTAATGACTGAACCTTTTTATCAGAAGCTTGAATCTCGTGACTAAGCTTAATCTTTTCAGAGTTTAAATGACGGAGCTTTATCATCGATGAATTGTAATTCTTTTGAAGGACCGACAGCTGGGACTGTAGTTCTTCAATCTTTGGTGAGCTTTGTAGTTCTTCAACAATGGATTCTAATCTAGCTTGTTCAACTTTATAACCAGATATTTGAGATTTGAGTTCATTGTTGATACCTGCAGCATCTTTCAGTTGTTTAGCAAACTCAGATTCGTTAGATTGATCTTTCATTGGTCTTGTGGTGGCTAGACTGTGATGGTGCTTTTCTAGCCTATCTTTCAAATCTTGGAGTTCGAACATCAACGCAGAATTCGTACCATTCAATTCAGAAATTTTATTGGTTTTCAAGTCAACTTCTCGTTTTAAATCTTCAAATTCAACAGAGAAATTTTTTTTGTTGTTCATTTCAGCGGATATTAAACTGTTCAGTTCGTTATATCTAACATCCTTATCCCTTTCATTATTTAGTATAACTTGTAATTTATCACTGAGTTTGTTGATTAGTTGGTCCTTTTTAGCACCACCACCTATCTCATTTTCCAGTTCAACCGTCAAGCTTTCAGCACGGCTTTCAAAGTCAATAAATATTTGTTCAACATAATACCCAAGACTATGCAACTTGATCTTCAAACTATCACTACTCCGACTATTTATCAAGGATTCGGTGAGCTTACCATTGTGCGAGAATTCAATCAATAGTTCGACGATTTCGTTTGTTATTAGTTTGGAACTTTCATGGTCACTCTGTAAAACATCAAGTTGTTTCTGCAAAATATCAAAAGAATCCAACAGATCCTCGAGCTCTCTTTTCAAAGTCAAGTTTTCATCGGACAAAGTTGATATTTTGACGTTCAGTTGTTCAATGTCTTTCTTGGATTTGACATCTTCAATACTAGAAACCATTTGTTTCTCAAGAGTCTTTAAGATTGAACTATCTTTACCATATCTGTCACTCAACAACTCTCTTTGTAACTTTAACTGAATCTTGCAATCTGTTAATGCTTTCTGCAATTTTTCAACTTCATAGGAGGTGCCCGCCGACTTGCCGCCTGTGAAATCACTGATATTCAAGTTAGATAACACGTTCGATAGATCATTTCCTGTATTACTCTGAAATTTAGGCGTTTTTGTCAAATTCCAAGGTGAGTTTTTAATTTCAAATAAAGGTACCTGTGGGAAACTCATTGAATTATCAATGACAATCTCTGATCTTTCGTCACCGAACTCATCATTATCGTCATTGTCACTATTCACTGGTGACCCGGCAAGTTTACTCCTTATAATTTGAGTACTCATAAGTCTGGATTGTCTTTTTTCTCGTCTTTCACTTATTTGCTTTTTGTTTCGTATCTTTATTGGTGTTAGCCTTGCTAATGATGAATTTACCGAAAAGCTGGACATTTCTGTTCTCTGGTTGTCTTCATTTATGATACTGTCTTTCAGTGGTAGAGTGGTGGCACCTACACTAGCTTGTGCCATGTCAGTTTGGTCTTCATCACTTAAAATGCGTCGACTGTGTTTGTTTTGTTGGTTATGCCACGTCTCCATTTGTTCTTCTTCTGAGATGTTGAAACTTGAAAGCTCTTCGACGTTGTTCTTATCGGTGTTCTCTATATACTCCATTTTGTTCGTATCTCTGGGATAATCATCATCAACTTGTACAACTTTTGTGTTTTCATAGTCCAATATTGTACCTTGTCCAAAATTACGTGCTGTCAATGTATTTTGATCAAATCGTTCTAAAGAGTTGGGCATAGTTGTTTGATCTCTACATTTCTGTTGTTGTTGTTGTTGTTGTTGATACAAATCATCCTGCGCTGAGTCTGGCAAAGAGCAGTCTTTTTTAAGTGCAGGCATAATTGTGTCATTCAATTCATCTGTTGTTGGAGAGGTAGTATTTTGGGTTGTCATTATGATTGCTGTATCCAGATTATCAGTAATTTTCACCAATGGTATTAAAATAAACGTGATTTTACTAAAGTATTATAGTGTTAGACCTGCAGTGGTTTGGAATATAATCTCGTTTCGTGTAAGTGTAGCTTTACCAACCAACTCCAAATTTTCACTAAGGACAAATGTGCTGATATGTGGAGATATATATGATTTATCCAACGCCAACAGCAACCAGCCTTTTCTATCTGGTTCACTAAAAAGTTCCACAACTCGAAACGCTACACAAAACAAAGAAAACCGAAAGGTAAACAAATCAAGCCACTTTATTAGCCACTTCACTGCAGTTGCCACATATAGCCTAAAGCAGTAAGAATCGGCCAAATCGCCGTCCTCGACCTCTCTTAGCTAGGTAGTTTGGATTCCCCAGATATATTTAAATTATATGATATGTCTTCAAGTCACCTATCTCACTACATTTCACTTACTAAGCTACTCTTATATACCACAATCTCTTAAACATTATCAAAACATAAAACTGTTTCTATTTATAAAATCAAAGCTTATTTTACATTAGGACTCTCCAGAACCTTATTTAAATCCCCTAATCTTATCTCAAAGTATGGCGTCTAGTACTTGCTCTCCTCCTCCGTCCCGTCCCAATTCAAAGGCTAGAAGTGATTCCATCTCTTCTACAAATCATCTCGACCCACGCTCTTCTAAACAGCACGATCGCTTGTTTTTTCAACAACAGCAGCACCATCTTACTAATAATACAGTTGCCACACATGCTTCGTCCTTCCTTTCGAACAGTGATATATCCTTACAATCAACTTCAATATTATTAGATTCTCAAATAACAAAGCCTTCACCATTAGTATTATTGCTTACATTTTTTGCCTCTATGTCCGGTTTCATGTTCGGTTATGACACAGGATATGTCTCTTCAGTGTTAGTTTCTATTGGCACAGATCTCGAAGGCCGGTTTTTGTCAATAGAGGAGAAAGAATGGATTACGTCGGGTACCTCTCTTGGTGCTCTTATTGCGTGTATCTTTGCTGGCATCATTGCTGATCTGTTTGGCCGTAAAAACACGGTTGTTCTTTGTAACGCACTTTTCATCATTGGGGCACTTTTACAATTTCTCACTACTACGGTTAGAATCATGATCGTTGGTCGTTTTGTAATGGGTTTGGGTGTGGGCACTGGTTCCCTAATCGCTCCTTTGTATATCAGTGAGTTAGCACCGGGAAAGTTTAGAGGTAGGCTTGTGGTGATCAACTGTTTAGCTATTACAGGTGGCCAGATGATAGCATATGGGATTGGTGCTGCATTGGCTGGTAAAGAATCGGGCTGGAGATACATTATTGCCATATCTTTTATTCCTTCAATGATTCAATTGGTGGCATTCATTTATTTGCCTGATACTCCGAGATATTTGATTTCAAAAAGACAACACAAGGAAGCTCATTATGTTTTAAAAAAGGTTTATACAGATTCTTCAAGTGAGTTGATTGAAGCTAACATTAACGAACTATATGCTTTAAATTCAGTTGTTCCTGGATTGACAGAATTCCAAAAGATAAAGAACGGTTTACATGAGTTATTTTCATTTAGCTTCAATAAGCGTGCTTTGGTCATTGGTTGTGGACTACAAGGTATTCAACAGCTTACTGGTTTCAACTCTTTAATGTTCTTTTCAAGTTCCATTTTCAAGATGGTTGGCTACGATAATCCAGCAGGAGTTAGTTGCATTATTGCTGCTACAAATTTTTTATTTACAGTAATTGCACTTTTGGTGATTGATAGAGTTGGCCGTCGGCGTGTTCTATTGATATCCATGCCCTTGTTATTTATTTCACAAGTGGTGTGCGCTATTGCCTTTTTACACCTAGATGCCCGGGTTGAAGAAACAGGTGCCACTATTCAAAGCGCTGTGCAATTGGACAGATGGGGGTACATGGTGATGGTAATGGTTGGTTTGGTTTCATTTGTTGCTTTTTATGCAATTGGACTTGGTAACGTTCCATGGCAACAATCCGAGTTATTCCCACAGTCAATTAGAGGACTAGGAACGTCTTTTTCTACTGCTACAAATTGGGCCGGCTCGATGATTATATCTGCTAGTTTTTTGAGTATGATGAAGTTATTCAGTCCTTGTGGTACGTTTTTGACCTTTTCTTTTGTGACTTTTATTTCATTTGTCTTTGTTTATTTTGTCTATCCTGAGTTGAGTGGTTTACAATTAGAAGAAGTTCAGACCTTGTTAAGTGATGGGTTCAACGTTGATTTGAGTGTACGGATGCATACCGGTCGTAGCAAGTCGGAGCCATTCGCTTATGCTCTGCTGCCAAACGCTGAGGATCATCAAGTGTAGCGATTTTAGTTTTAGGTAGTAATGAAGAAATAGATTAGAAAATAAGATAAGGCTGTATATATATCATAGACATCAAAAAAAATAGAGACAATACAAAACAGGGGAAGGCGGAAAAGGAAACAAGAGCAAATAATATCAATAGCAACAAAAAATAGATCAAAACGTAACAATTACAAGTACTTTTCCTTGTGAATCCACCCACTTCCAATTAGTTCAACTCCACACTTTTCAGCAAGCCTGAACCAAGCAGCAGCTCTGATCATATCTTTCTTTTTTTGACCAGCACCTGCTCCGTTACTACTCTTCCATTTCCCTCCATTGCTGTTATTAGTATTCGTACACCACATTGTACCAGCTTCACACATGGCATCGGTATAACCCAACGAACCGGCCAGTTCAATAAATTCCAGCCCTTGTATAACGTCCCTTCTCACACCCCATCCGTGGTTATAGGCCTGTCCTATCTCAAAGTATATCGAGCATAATGGTTCTTTAGCTCTCAGTATCTCTATAACATTAGTTGTATTAGTTGTAGCGTCAAGGATGGCCTTTGGATTTATTTTAAATTTGTACGAGGTTTCTTTACGTGGGTTGATGTTACCAGCTTTGCATATCCACAGGAAGGATAACTTTTCATTCTTGCTTAATCCATAACCGTATCTTAACGATAAACCGTATAAGAGCATTCCTTCGATGTTTCCTTGGTTAGCGGCAATTTGTAACTGATAAGCTGCCTCTCTACTTTGACCTGATTTACGTAGTGCTATGGCCATGGAGACTCTTGCTTCTGGTGTGAGAACAGATATTGGAGGTTGTGGAGCGAGGAGGTGCTGCTCAACGGTATTAGTATTTCTGCTCTTAGTGGAGACGTTAGACTGGGAACTTTGTTGTTGCTGTTGTTGAATCTGTTGCTTCTGGTGTTGATGTTGCTCTGGAATTCGCAATTCCAATAGTCTAGGGGGTTGATGATTTTGATTAAATTGTTGTGGAGGGTTTGCACTCTCAGGTAGTGGACTTGAATTTGAGAGCGAGTTTTGATATTCGGTGAATGAGGGGTGTAGTGGAATGTGTTTTGATTGTTCATTGATGTTAGATTGATGAGGCGGTTGATCAGGGTGTTGCTTGGCAGCAGATGCTGGTCCTATAACTTGTGGCATATGCAATTGAGGCTGGATAGGTATTTTTGGTAAATGCTGTTGTTTTTTAGTGTCAAAGTCACTGGTTTTTTGGCCCAGAATATTATCTTTTTTCACTTTTTGACCATTGACCGTTGAAGGAGCGGTAAACTGTCCAGGTATTACTTGCTCCTTCCAAGGATGCTGCTGTCTTCCTGTTGATGGAGGTCCAGGAGGTGAGACTTCAATGATTGTTTGGTCTATAGAACGTTGTGATCTGTGTTTTGGTACATTCAATGAAACGGGTAATTGAGGTGGAGCTTGTGATGGTTTACCAAGTTTCGATAATGATGGCGCTGATGGTGTACGTTTAAGTCTCCCGTTCAGGTCTCTTGTTGAGTAATTTGACAAATCTGGGTTAGAGTTAGTGGTATTATATACATTAACTAGAATAGGTGAAACTGGGGTCAGTTGTTGAGAGTGCTCATGATTGTGTTGATGCATGGGTCTCTTTGGACTGAAATCTAATTCTTGATAGATGGGGTCGTAAATTCCGGTAGGTGCAGTAGTTGGAGAATGTGAGACTTTCAAATCAGAGATACCGCCACTTGAAGTCCTTGTTGTGAATTTGATAGCTAACGGAGAGGATGGTTCGACTGGTGTTATTGGAGTCGGTGCCGTTGCATGATAAAAACCATGGTGAAAAGTTTTCGTTAGTGGAGATCTTGGAGATTTTGCATGGGGTTTTCTTGTTAAACTAACCATGTCACTAGGGTTCGATAAAGAATGTGAGTGTTGAACTTCCCTTAATGTCGACCAGTTCATGTCCACCATATAAGCTGGGTTAACATCGATCGAACTTGCTGAACCTGAAGACAGCTGTCTTTGGTGGGCATAGATTTGAGGATGCGTAGGTTGTTCTAATGAATCAAACTGCTCGAACTGTTCAATCACTGGAGTGGTAAACATACTTGTAGGTTTTGTTGGAGTGTCATCTCCTTTGGTAAAACTTTTTTTGTCCTCGTTGTCCTCGGCTATAGTCATTGTGGATGTACTGTTAGCGTGGAAAAAACTATCATCGTTATCATCAGCATCAGAGTCGCCTTGGTTACCTGATGTAAAAAGACTACCATTGTCTTCAGTTATCAAGTCTTCGACATTTAAATGTTCAGGATAAATAGAATCCCTGCTAGGTCTGCTTTTGAAAAGCTGGGGCACTTGGGCGTTGACTTGGGTAACTGTTTTGCCAATAGAGATAGCTGAGTAAGCTGCAGAGTTATTAGGCTCCACTCTTGTATTGTCGATAATCGAAGGTCTTAGAGAACTAAACCTATTGGCAGGTAGCGAGTTATTTTCAATGGCGGTGGAGTCAGTAACTTGCTCTTCGGCGATACTGGCCCAATCATCATCTGCTAGTCCTAGTTTGTCAAGCAGCCTCCCTGTTGTAGCAACAGATTCGTTGGATACTAGACTTGCTCTACTGTTTCTTCTTCTATCCAAGTTTGCATTAGCCACCGAATTTTCAAGTTTAGCTAAAGGTGAAACGTCAGAAATGAATATTTTGCCTGGGTTGGAGGTGTTGCTATTCATACTACCTCTGCTGTCTTTCCTTGCAAACATATCAATAGGTTAAAATCTTGTATCTTATCGAGAAAAAAGGAAAAAGTGCTATAGCAGTTTATAGGCTGACTGGTGGGCGTATCTATTTGGATGTGTGTGGGGAATGTTATCTATAGTGAAAATGGGAGTTAGCCGATAATATCAGTCCTATGATTCTATGTGGTGAGGTTGAAGGAGAATATTGATAAGTTTGATATAAAAAAAAGAATTTTTTTTTGTTCCAATCGGTCAAGTTCTTGTCTATTATAGTAATTGTAATCCATGTATGTGGTACAACTTGTTGTCACATAGGGAAGGGTAGATCCATGTTAGCAAGTTTTAGCATCATCGAATTTCTATAAATAAAAAATCACACGCGTGCTTGTTGTGAAAAAAGTGAAGCAATAACAACCAAAAAAAAAAAGAGCTGAGACGTGTGATCCGCATTTTGACGTCACTCTCTCACACCCCTTAATACATCGTACAATACTGGTAAATGAGTTACACAAAGGTTGTAGTTTTTAATTAATATCGAAAGTTTCTATTATTATGAACATATATATAAATACGCTGACAGATGATCACAATGTGTACACTGTTTTCAACCGCTGAACCAGCAAACGGGAAACAGAAAAGATTTTAAAATGAAGATGCAGTTACGTGAAAACCCTGTTTATTTTGTTTTTACATTTAATTCTTGAATTCAATTTGGTGAATACCTTCTTCAAAAGGTGGCCTAACTTCTGGTAAAATGAATCTACCCTTCTTTTCTTGGCTCTTCAATTGGACCATGTGTAACAAGTTGTACAAAACAGATAAGACCGGAGCTGAAACACCGTTCTTCTTAGCAACATCCAAAGCGTTACCAACAATAACCACGTATTCACAGTAATTACCCTTTCTCATGTCAATTAACATGGAAGGTGGGTACCATTCACCGTCATCGGATCTGATCATAGCTTCCATGACACTTTCTGGTAATTCAACACCATCGGATTTAGCAATAGCTAACACTTCCCTCATAGCTGGTCTAACAATTGGGTCCATACCACCAAAGACCTCAATTCTACCAATGTCACAGTCGGTTAAAGCAGCAGTAGTGTTAACGGTAGCGTTGTAAACTAGCTTTCTCCATCTTGTGTAGTTAGTGTTTTCATCGTAAGTAATGTCGTTAATATCAGTGGAGTATAAGTCAATGAAATCCTTGGCTTTCTTCTCTTGTAATTCGTATGGAATCTTACCGTTATCAAAGACACCAATTTTGACGGATTCATTGGCAACTTGCTTGACGACTCTACCGTACAAAGTGGATGAAACCATTGTAACAGCAGAGATAGCGTAGGCTTCTGGAAATTTTTCGTACAATGACTTTTCAATACCGTAACCGTTTTGTAAAAGAACAATGCCTAGGCCTGGGTGGTAACAGTCAGCAATTAATGGTTCAATTGGGTAAATATCTGGAACATTCTTAACGGCAAAGACAGCGTAATCGAATGGACCGTATTTCTCGTTTGCCTCTTTAACGTTCTTAGCAATATGAGTTGGTCTGAATAGGTCAACCTTACCATGGTCACAAGAGTCAAAGGCAAAACCTTCATCAACCATTAATTGGTAATCAGATCTCAAAACGGCTGTGACTTCAGCTTTACCGTTTAACTCAAGTGAGTAGGCACAAACAGAACCAACACCACCCATACCAACTAAAAGAACTTTTTGTTTGGGAGCAGACATTTTTGATTAGTTAATTATTTACTTGTTGCTTTTTTTGATTGATGAGATAACAAATAGATGCTGCATAAACTTTTTCCAAAAAAATCAGGCGAAAATAAGAAGTATGGGTGGAAGTCTTTATATATATATATATATATTATACAAGACCTTAGAAACGGATCTTGAAATGCTGCTCGGCGCCAGCTGCTTGATAACAACGCTTATCATGGTGCTCAGCCACGTCGGAAGTTCCTTCATTTGGGTAAGGGCGCGTGGCAGTATGGCTGGTGCATATTTTTCTAGTGCTACTGCAGACGGCCCGGTGACCGGCGCCCTAAATTCATGTGAACCAAATCTGGAAAATCTCCGAAAGTCGTTGAAACACACTGTTTTTTTTTTCCGAAGGACGTTGAAGTGAGTATGGACCTTAGTCTAGATAAACTAATTGGGTAATTATCGAAAACCCTTCTTATCTTACTTCTCTTCAATTTTATTTAGATGATGCCTCACTGCCATATCACCTCTGAAAGATATATAGTGTACTTTGAAAGGTGATCTTGAACGCAAATAAGATAGGAAAAAAAGGATGCATATATTCAAAAATGAATAAGATAACTGGAAGAATAAAAACAGAAAGAGAAGCATGCGCTCTTCTCAAGTACTCGTATCTAGTAGATTAGAATATCTCTCTTAATGCCAAAGGGCAAAGAAAGGTAAATAGTTTAAATGCTATGAAAACAGGTGGAGGTCCAAGTGAAATAGCTAACAGACCACAGAAACTACTAATTCCATCAACGCTGATAATGTTCTTGTATAGAGTAGTAGGGAAGTGGTGGTAACATTTGCTCGTCTGAACCACTACTACAACTTTGGGGCTTAAAATTTTCTGACAGTAGCTGTTCCTGTTGATTGTGATGATGGTTATGTTGTCGCTGCTGTTGCTGATGCTGCTGATGTTGCTGATGTTGCTGATGTTGCTGATGTTGAATAGATGTTGGAATTGGGATTAATTGTACAAATGATGGTGGTGGAGGTAGAGGTGGCTGATGATGATATGCTGTCACCTGTTGAGGATCCTGTAGATGTTGAAAATGATGAGGTGGTTGTGGTTGGTAAACTGTGAAGTATGATGGTTGTGGTGGTTGCAGCTGTTGCTGCTGGGGGTGCTGGTGATGATTATAGTGTTGTTGTTGCTGGTTGCGCTGGTGATGATTAAGGTGCTGTTGTTGTAGTGATAATTGTTGTTGATGATTTAGTAAAGGTGGTAATAATGGTGGTAATGTAGGTGATGCTTGCAGTTGATCTTCCTGGTGATGAGATCTGTATTGGTTAGGATCGCTTGAAAGACTATTATTATTAACCGACAGTTCACCACCATTTGATTTTAACGAGGAAACCGTTGACGAAGACTCTGATATCTCCATCGACGATGAATCATTTTTATCAATAGCGTTTATTTTTGGAAGGTGTCCGTTTTTATTCTTAGAATTCTTCTGTCCTTGCATTGTAGTTTTTGTAGAGGTATCAAGCTGATCATCCTTGAAATTTGCCTTTTCTTGGGTTAGAAGCGGAGTTGATGTCTTTGAAGAGGTTGATGGTACACCTGTGTTTGTTGACCCAGGTAGTTCGAATGACGGTTGCCAGTTGTTGTTGATTTCACTTAGCATCCAGAATAAGCTTTTATCGCTATTGTGACTGTTTAGCCTTGGGCCCTCTTGTTGGTTTCCAATCTCAGAAAATTGCTGTTCTAGTCCATCTTGTTGTTCCTGTTGTTCTAAGTGTTGTTGTTGTTGCAATGCATGTGGTGCTTCTGCCAAATGTTTAAGCTGATACTGATATTGTTCTTGCTCGTGGCCGCTGTTATTATTAGCCTGATGATTGTCTGGTGTCAAAAATGCATTAAGGAACAATTTCTCAGGTTTGAAGTTATCAAAATCATGATCCAGCTGATCAAACTCCAAATCATTGTACATGATGTCAAAATGAGGGGCTGGGAATTGAACCCTTTCTGGGTCAGCAAATTGTATGCCCAACTGGTTAGGCAAAAGATGTGTGTTTGATTTCCTTTTTTGCAATGGTACATTTTGCTGCTGATGAGACTGATTATGAAGTCTAGGTGGCTCATTGTATGTTTGAGGAGCAATGTTGAATCCCTGCTGGTTAATTAGGTTAATTTGTTGCTCGTGTTGGTGGTCTAGATGTGACTCATAACGGCTATCTTGCTGTGGTTGTTGTCGTTGTTGTTGTTGTTGTTGTTGATTTTGTAGTGAAGTGGGTGTAGATAGACCAACATCTTGATCACCATCAACGGTTGTTTTTAGCAAAGATTTAAGCATGAGTGACTGATATGGCTTGTTCTGGTATAATGTTTTCAAAACATAATGCATCGATTCGATATTCACTGAAATATGTTTAACTTCCTCAAACATACTAATGATGTCTTTAACAACTTGATCTGCAATACTTGAAATTTTCTTATCCTTGTTTGATAAATGGTATGTCATCAAATTTGCGGAATTGAACATGAAAAACACAAAATGGTGGGATTTATCCTTGATATAGTTATGTTTGTGTTGTATGTGGAAAATTTGGTATACAGCATAAGCCGCTTGGAAAGTTATACCCCACGAAGGATAGTATTCATCATTGGCATGATCATCAGGTGTGCAATCTCTTTCTTTTGTAGAAGGAACGTGATCAGGCACACTTGCTTTATCATTATTATTACTATTAGACGAGTTGGAATCTGTTTGGTGGATACTACCAAACAAATGCATTGATTGTGGATTTACTTTTGAAGTTCTGACAATGTTCACTTTATGCAAAATGATAAGTAATGTATAATAATAACCAGTAATCAAAGCACCATAAATGGAATGTGAACTTTCATCTTGAACATTGTAACGAAGACTAGCAGGCAAGTTTTCAAACCACTTACTCAACAGGAAATCATCTTGTTTAATTAAATGCAAGAATGGTTCACCATTGAGTGCCAATCTGTTGATAACACCTTGGTGCTGAAGTATAATCTGACTAACATTAGCTAACTTGACAGATTGCAGCATGTAATCTATTTGGATTCGATCTAATGGGTATGCTGTAGCACCTTGGTCTTGAATATCATCATACATATCATCAGCTGTCAATGGGGGGACATCACACTCGTCAGCTTGGATTGTTATTGGTCTACCTAAAACAACAGATAAGGATCTATCTCTTGTGAATATATACCACCACAATAGTCTATAAGTTTTTTTCTCATAATCTGTCAATTCTTTTATATCTGTTAAATCTCTATGCATTCCAAAAGCTTGTGCAGTTCCAATTGACATGTAGATAAAGTAGACGGAATCTTTTTCATTTACAGGGTTTCTATTCCAAGAAAGAAGCATTAATGATTGAACCAAAGGAATCGGTTCCAGCATATCACAATTTAAATCGTATAGGGTTTTAGCTCTTTTGAAGAATATTGCAGACATTTTCGTCATTTGTAGTTTATCTTTTTCAGTCCAATTAAGTTCAGTGTAAACCAAAGAACCAACAAACAAAACAGATTGTAGCAACAAAGCACTGGGTGGCTTTGTTAAATCTTTATACTCTTTCATGAATTTGGTTTTATTTATAAATGGAGCAATTGGATGCATCGTTTCAAAAAAAGCTGCTATTAACTTCCAACAAAGGTCTTGACTGGGAAGGTTAAAGCATCCGGTAACAATCAAAATTTGGTAATCTATTTCATCAACTTCATGTTTTTTCCTGAGTGAGTTTTTCGTATAAAAATCGTTAAAAATTTTAGAGGTTAATGGGCTTGCTTTAATTGTTCCAATGTAACCTTTGAATTTGGAAGCTTGTTGATAAGAAATCTGAACAAACCTTCCGGGATCTAATTTAATCTCGTTCAATTTTTTGGTGAAATCAGATTCCTGAGTCTTAACAAACGATGGCAGCTTTGTTGGGATTGTTGTTGCATTGGAAGCTATTTTGCTAATGGCTCGCTTCTTTCTAATGTAAACAACACAATCATATCCTAGGTTACTACAATTTGAACACTTTACACTTTGTGAAGATTTGTCGTATAAATCGCATTTCACTTTTCTTTGATGGCATGCTAAACACACCTTTTTTGATTTTGGTAGCTTTGCAGGTGAGTATTCACTTGTGAGCATGATGATTGATGGTTTACTATCAGGTCTTGTATTCATTTATGTAGTATCGTTTGAACTGTTCTTGTAAGGCGTATTGTAGATGTATCGTTACGATTGCTTTTTGTTTGTGATGATGAGGAGAGAGAAAAAAGTAAGGTAGATTTTGTGAAGTTCGGTGAACAGAAGTGACTATATCCGGGAAAGATCCTGTTGTTTATGAGGCTTTATTCAATGGAAAGAGCACCGGTGCCTGAAAAAATTCTATTGTAAGTCGACAATATTGGAAGTTGGGAGGTTGAAGGCTTTTTTCCCACTATTGGGTGTTTTTCTTTTTCTCTTAAATTGGTATGACAAAACAAAAACGAAAACGACAACGATTGCAATAATAATACTGACAATAGCTCTAAGAAAAATTGAGATTTGCGTATGATCAAAAAAAAGGACTTAGAAGAATAAAGTGAGATCTGTATGTATTGTATATATATGTCGTATTTGAATGCAAATATATGAATGAATGAATGAGTGGATGAATAGCTGGTCAATGGTTGGATAGATGTTTTAATAAGAAAAACGATGGACAAAGGAAGGGTCTTTTTGGACTAGCTTGGCTAAATAGAAATAATTGTATCTCCAATTAAACAAAGAAAAGAAAATTCTCTTTCCAAAATAATATGAAAAGACCAAGAAAGTGCGATTAAGATAAAAGAGAGACAGAGAGATAAACCAAAATGGTGGCTTAATTGTGCTGATGGTGGTGGTGATGATTATGACTAGTTAGTTGGTTGATGGAATAAATAAATGAGGCTATGCACCGTGACCTAGCTAGTTAGTTATTGCGTTTGGTTGTGTATATTATATATGATAAACGGTACTGTTAGGATGAAAGTGAAAATGGGGAAATTTAAGCTAAACTGATCATTTGCCCAAAATATATCAAAAAAACACTTACGGCTCCCCCAGTTTGCCAACAGATTGATTTTACTTCCATTCTTTTTCATATTTACTTAGAGATCTTATTTAACCGGAAACAATAGTTTAAGCCTGCAAACGCTTTGGTAATGTTTTTTTTACAGGTGTATTGTTTCTTTTTTTTTTTACGTTCCTGTTTATTTCTATGTATGTTCTTGTTTATTTCTATTGTTTGGTGTTTGGTATAATAAATAACCTGTGTTTAAATATACTTAAAGGTATACTTAATACTATTTTATAGATCGAGGACTCGACCTCACTGAATATCTAGATCAATAAGTGTAATACATATATATATATACTCTGCCACTGCCATACACACACCGCAATAATTGAAACAAAAAATCACACGCATCTCAAAACCAACCTCTCTTTTGATCCTGTGTTTCTCCAATGTTTTAATGAACGGCACATTGCAGAATGAATGAATTGAATCTTCGAATATAAACTTAAAGTTGGAAGTTGAACGTTGTGTAAACTGGAAATCCAATACAATAAACTATTCTATTTCAGGGACTTTTGCCGATTCCTTTTGTATTTTCTCTTCTGTCCGTTTGAAACTAAAAGCTCTTCGATACTACTGAACTCCAGCGCTGTGGTATCTGTGCAAAGTGTTTATTGTTCTTATAACCTACTATATCTATCTATATATATGTATACATATATATATATATAGATATGTTCACTAACGGATTGATGGGTGCGCAAAGAAGTCTGTACCAAATCAACTTCTATATGCCCGATTCAAACGAACGGCTGTATTGTATCTATCTGTCCTCTTTTGCCTAACTTGTCTATCTCCCTTGTGTGCAAAATCACACTAATGATGCGGCCCTATTGACCGAAAACCATCATCTTTCCTAAAGACACGTGAAACACCCCCTATATTAGATCACTGAATAAACCAACAGTAATAATAATAATAATAACGATGGTAAGTATAGCTCCTGCTGTTCATCTTGTGAATCTGATTATTTCGCTTCCGATTCCAAAGCCAGAATTGGAAAAAGTGGAGGCAACTGCAACCGCAACTCGCAGCCACAGATCCATATATGTAATCTAAGTTTTACCATCGGATCTCGATAAGAGAGGAATACCACTACACTCTGCATGTTTATACATTTATATACATCATGATGCATTTACTTTCATGTATGAATAGTTCAAAATGCAATTCTTTAACCCATCGCACGATAAACGCAATAACTGAAATTAATAGTAATAATAAGAACAATTTCTAAAAGTACTGGGACGCCTTGAAAAGCTGTGCAAACAAATAAATATAGCTATATACTTAAAAACACAAAATATATGTACAAAATAAAATTATGCTAAATCAAATGATGGCTGCCAATTATTGTTAATCTCATCCATCATACTCAATATTGGCCTCATACCCACACCATCAACAACAGTTCTAAATGGCTCCACATATGCATTGCTATCAGATACACTACCAAAAGGACCTCTACCATTACCGGTTGAAGTATCCAATAATGAACGCTGCTGATCAGTTTCTTCACCATCACAAGCATTACCTCCGGTCAAACTAACTTCTCCATATCCGTTGTTGCTGTTATTGTTGTTGTTACTTAAGAAGTTAGAAAGCAGGAAATTGATACTGGTTCTTTGCGTTGGTGGCATGTATTCAAACCCCCAAGAAACTGTTGGTGCCTGGTGTGGTCGTAATGGCGGCGATTGTTGGTTAGAATCTGGTATCGATTTCGTAATACCATTGTTGTTTATCATTGAGTCTTGTTGTACGTTCCCGTTTGGGATGTAAGGTGGCATTGAAGATGGTGACTGTGATCTTTGTAATTGATGTTGCTGTTGTTGTGGTTGTAATGGTGGTGAAACTGTTGAAAATGATGAGTTCCCCATTGGGAAACTGCTAACAAACAATTTGTCAGGCTTGAAATTTTTCAAGTCCGATTCATAGTTTGCTGCTTGTTCAAAAATTGGACTTTCTACTTGAACGCCATTTGGTACTGTAGCAAATGCAGTTGGTGGTTGCAGATTTACATTGGCAGTGACCGTATTTGAATCTGTCTGTTGATTTTGGCCAAGAAGCATCTCAAATAATTGGCCTTGTTGATTTTGTAGGCTGTTTTTAATCTCTTGTGCAGGTCCAGTCAATTGCTCTCCAGAGGTAACTTCACCAGGTTTAATGTCAGTGGCACCATTTTCATGGTTGAAGCCTGATAAAATACTTTTAATCAATAACTTTTGATTTTCTTTACTTTCGTAAACTTCTTTAATAACCCAATAAACTGCATTACAGAACGGATAATCTTCACCGTTCAATTTCAACATCTTTAAACAACTTAAAACAACTTGACTGGCCAACCTAGAGATATTTTTGTCTGTGTTAGAAACATGGAATAGCATCATATAACTGGCATTATGTAGCAAAAATAACGGTATACCTGGGTGCGAAAATCTCGTTGTGGATTCGAGCATAACCGTTTCGCAAATAATACTGATCATGTATGCAGCTTGGAAAGTGATTGCCCAAGAAGGGTTGTAGTCTTCACCTTCAGTTGGTGGTTTGTAAGTAACTGCCCCACTTCTATCGATAGCTGATCTTCTCATTATATTCATACGGTGCACCACGAGTAACAAAGTGTAATAATAACCGTTCAAAGTGGCACTCAAGATGTTCTGTGTGCTTTTATCATGAATCTTGAAATGTAAATGTGTTGGTAATTTTTCAAACCATCGACTTAACAACAAATCATCCTGTTTAATAATATGCGAGTATGGTAACCCTTTTAAAGCCAGCGAATTGATGCTCGTTTGATGACGCACCAACATGTCGATGATGTTGGCAATGCCAACATAATTGACAAAAAAATCAAACTCTGAATTAGTGATTGAATCACCTTCAAAATCGTCCCTGTTCACCATGGAAACGTTAACATCGTCTTCAAGATTGACACACATTGGTCTACCAAACCCAAAACTGATGGATTGTTCTCTAACAAACAAAAACCACCAGATACGTTTATACATTCTTCGTTCATAGTCTGACAAGTTCGAATTTAAACTGTTGTCCTTGTGGAATGCAAATGACTGAGCTGTGGCAATGGCCATCTTCACGTAGTGGATATGATTCTTCGAATTTAGCGATTTTCCTGAGAAATTCCACGCTAAGCAAATCAATGATTGGACAAGAGGTATTGGATCTGCTTCAATACCAACATCATATAAAGCTTTAGCACGACGATACAAAGTATTTGTGATAACATCATGGATTTGACGTTCTTTATGATCAGCTGGTAAGCAAATGCTTTTGGCACCTAAGAACAACACTGATTGTAAAAGTAGTAACGATGGAGGATTATTAAAATCTTTGTAAGCTTTTAGGAACTCCTTTTTGTGAATAAAAGGTGCACAAGGGAACACATTATCAAAAAAATTGTTTATGTATTGCCAACAGATGTTTTCATCCGGTAGATTGAAGCACCCATTCAGTTTCAAAACGGCAATATCAATCTCTTCTAGTCTATTTTCAGGTTGTTCGACATGTTCGTTCCCAATTGATTGCTTGCTCGACATGTATTTTTTCAACAACAAATCCATCATGAATGAACTGTTCTTACCACCAACGTACTCTTTTGTGGTCCTATCCTTCATATAAATATGGTTTTCGGGGTGCAGTTTGATCGAGTTCAAGATCAGTAAATCGTTTGCTGAAGATAGATCAACGTTTTCAGGTATGGTTGGAAGAGTTGGCACTTTTTGAACTTCATGGGTTTCTTCTTCCACAATAGATTGAATTATAAATTCTTGCTGCTGCCGAAGTTGTGGGGGTGGCGGTGATGGTTGTTGCTGCTGTGAATTACATGTTCCATTTATCTTAGTCTCAGTTGCGCTCATCGTACTTTCATCGGGTACATCATTGGAGGCCAGTGGTTTCCCTATCTTGGGTTTTGGTGCTGGAACGGCTCTTTTTTTCCGTTTGTACATTTCGCAGCTGTCATGCAATTTCAAAGTAACACAACTTTTACAAGGTTGCTGAACCATGTAATTACATTTGACTTTCCGTGAATGGCATGATTTGCAAACAGCTTTGGCTCTTTTCCTTAAACTATCATCCTGAACCGGTATCGGTTTCTTTCGCTTCCTCCCTCTTTTCATAGGTTCTCGTTTCTGAACAGGGTTTATTGGGGGTAGAAGGTGGAAGGTATGAATCTGGTGCTGATTAGGGCCGTTGTTTGTTGAAGGTACTATGGATTGCAAGAATGGTTGCTGATCCTCTTGATTTTCATTCACCGATTCCATACCGTGGGTTTAATAATTCTTTACCTTGTGGCTTTTGCTTTTATAATGATTGTATAATTATTTCCAGTTGTTTTGGATGTAGAGTGGGAGGGATTCTCGTCTTTCGGGTCTATATTTTCTTATTTTTTTTATCATTCAAAAAGGCATGAAATTTGAAAATACTGTTTAAAATTCTAAGCTAAAAGATCCCCGTTGTATAGTTGTACCCTTCAAATATGACCAAATTCGGTGTTGAAACGGTTTCTTTTGGTAAACACAGTGGAAGAAAAACGCAGGTCTTGAATCCACCAAGATGCTGTTAGCTGTTTCGACTTGTAAACAGTATTATTGCTCAAGGTGCCCAGCCAAAAGTCAAGCTTTTTGTAAAAAAAAAAGCGCACGTGATCTTTAAAAACCAAACACCGTTTAATTTATCCGGAACATCTTTATTGATAAATATATTTGTATATATTAAGTACTGCTATAATATTATACAATAAAACTAGTTGGTAGGAACGTACCCTTCATTAGCCACTCCTCCTTTGACAGCTGCATCAACAGCAGCTTTAGCGGCGTTTAAGGACCCTATTCCAGAACCCCCGTTCGCAACGACACCCCCTGCATATCCACCCGTACTACCGCTCATCAAAGGCTTGGAAGATACACTGCTTGCGCTCGTTGTGTTGCCCATCAAATACACTGTCAATATCATTACCAGAAAGTGTAATCCAACGCAGTAAACAACAAACATCATTCTAGTGTACTTGGTACTCAAAACTGATTTAGTCACTTGAATGAAAATACGTTCGAATGGAGACATACGAGAGTTGATACGTTTCGTCTCCATGATACGGAACTGTTCGATAGGATGCAGTTCATTTTCATAGGATTCTTTGTATTTATTTTCCAAGTCTTTGACTTTAGGTTGTTGGTGCGATTTATTACCTGAAGCAGATGCAGTTTTAGAACTTGATGCATCTTGATGGAACTGTAAAAATCTAATACGTTCGTACAAGTCTCTGTTATCAGTTTTCAAGGCATTGATCTCTCTCTTCAGTTCAACAATCTTGCTGAATTGCTTCTTAGATTCCTCTTCCAATTCCTTGTTTCTAACTCTAAACCTATCACGTTGCTGTGTAATAATCGGCAAGATTGATGAATCTTGTTGTGAAGACATAGAGCCTGGTTGGTTGCTTGGGTCATATCCTCCAACAATTGATGATGCAGGTGATAATCTACCGTTTCTCATAGAGTGGGTGGCCATTGATGGTGCCACTGATGAAATCATAGACATGGTCTCCCATTTGTCGTTAGCACCATCGTTTTCAAAGTTCATCAAATCAACCTCCAATTTATTGTTCATTTCCTTCAACTTCTCAATTTGTTCGATAGATTCTTTCACTTGTGATCCCAAAGAGTCACATTTCTTGACTAACTCAGTGTTTTTGGATCTAAATTCAATAATCTCATTATTCAATTTCTTATTTCTTTGAACAATAGCAGATTCCAATTGTGGGGTTTCATCTCCAGAGTTATCATTGTCGCCAAATTCTATCTGTTTCAAAATCTCTAATTCTTGCTTAACTTCATCATAATCAACGGTGGCATTGTTTCTTTCCTTCAAAACTTCAATCTCTTTACCTAGCTGGCTGGTTTCTCTGGCGAAAGAATCGGTCTTAGATTTGAGATCCATTTTCAAAGAATCAACGCTTCTTCTCTCGTGCTCTAATCTAGCAATCAACAAAGCGTTCTCACTTTCCAGTTCAGAGATTCTCTTGTTGTTCATTTCTTTAACCTTGTTGATCTCAACATCGGATTTAGCTAAACTAATACCACGTCTTAATTCTTCATTTCTCTTTTCTAATTCCAAGATCCTCACCTTGGCAACCTCTGCATCTCTACTCAGCATTTGGAATTCAATGGCAGTGGCTGTTCTATACTTCAATTCGTCGTCTCTTATTGTTTCCTTAACAGCATCGTCATCGCCATCATCGTCACCATCTGCAGAATCCTGTTTCTTGGATTTGTTGTTATCATCAAGGTTTTGAATTTCATCTTCACCAACCACATCTTTATCCAAGGTTTTGGTTTGATTTTTTAATCTCAATTTGATCATTTCTTCATTGACCTTAACTTCTTCAATTTCTTTCTTGAGCTTACTAATTGTATTGGTATATTCCATAGCCTTCTTTTTCCAGTTCATTTCCTTTTCTTCAAGCATGGACTGCCATTCATCCTCTTTGGCTTGTAACTGATTCTCGTTAAGTTTAACCATTTCCTTTTCAGTCTTAGCGATCATGCTCTTCAACTGTTCATAATCAGCATATCCCAACAACTTTTCTTCCAGTTCCCTTTTGTCCTCTTTCAGTTTTTCAAGGTCTTTCATGGAGCTAACAGCATCCACACTGATCTGTAACAATGGTTTTGGATCAGGAGCTTCTGCAATAGCTCTATAAATTTGAAAGAAAACATTTTCAATACCTTTGTTCTTCTTAGTTAAAACGTCAATTTCATGCTGATATGATTTTAACAAAGGATTGATCTGTTCCAACTTTTCTTCTTCTGGTAACTTCTTCCATGTCTTGGTTTTAGTAGCTAAGTCTTTTCTTCCGATGAGAGATTCCTTCTGAGATGATTGGATCTCTAAACCACGGGAGTCTAGTTCTTTCTGTAAAGAAGGCAAGTCAATAACAGCCCAAGAATTTAATGCTTTTTCAAAAAGCTTAGGGGATGACTCGGTGGTAGTGGTGGTAGTGGTGGCAGTATTAGCACTTCCGGTGACAGTAGCAGGGGTTGCAGGAGCTGGGGATTGTGATTTTTCGTTGCTTGATTCTGACATCTCTTAATGAATATTATATAATTCCTTAAGTTTTCAATTCTGTTGTTGAATCAAAAAGGCACAAAATAGGATATCTATTGAATAAGTCAATTGTAGTGTTAGTTATCAAAGCAAATACGCAAGTTTCTTTGGTGTATTAGAAATGTACGAGTTGACGGTGGAGTCGTGAACTTGTTAAGATTCGCTGAATGGAAAGAACGTTGCACTTATATGTCTATAATAGAACACGTTTGAATATCGTTTTCTCAAAATTGAAAAATAATACTCCAACTGAATTCAATCGATTGATATAAGAATCGGTACACTTGTGGACTTAAAGATATTGCATTCAAGTGTATCAGGAGCAGAATGGTAACATAGAATTAGTTGTGTACGAAATGTAATCGACGATGTGAGGTGTTGTGTGTTTTAAGTTACAATCGTATTACGCCACATCATTTTCTGTCATTAAACGCACTCGCCACAACCATTCCTTTCAAATAACCCTCATCCCTTTTAAGTTTGATCTGGTATAACCATGAATTAAATAATCTGACTATACAAAATTACAACGGCATTATTATATTTACTAAAAAGACTATCTCAACTCAGTCAAACTTCCCTCCTGCAGGCCCACCTCCACTGCCGACAACACTTGGTGCATGCCCCAATTCTGGATCCAACGTTCTATATTTAACTTCTCCACCACTTATAAATCTAAAGCGATGAAGTAATCTAGAACGCATAGCAAGCTTCACAATAAATATTACAAAAATTAACATCAGCAAGTATTTGATGATATTACCAATTGTGAGACTTGGTCTTAGTTTTTTACCGACAAAGTTACCATAAGATGATGACTCCAAAACAGTGACAACATCATTCACTTTCTCAATATTCAATTTTGTGGTGGAGTCAACAACTGAGTCATAGAATCGATTACCAAATCTGGAAAGCACCAAAACATCACCGGCTTTATAATCAGCAGGGCTCAAGTTGCCCCAATTCATTGTTTTACAAAAGTATGGGAACTTAGTAACATCAACGTAAACAGTGAGTAGTTTCTGTTCGTTCATTTTGAACACTTTAGGTATTTTCCTTCTCAATGCCTTGATAATTTGATTTTGTTCGGCATTTTTAGCTTTCAATTCATCAACTTTTATATGTTTCATGTCTCTATCTTCAGACAAACTTGCCCATTGTTTCAACGTTCTAATGAAATTAAATCTGTGCGTGATTTGAGACATGAAATAAGTTTGTTTAAAAAATTCCTTGTGTGTATTCAAATCAGTTAATAAAATCATAACTTTCTCGGTGTATGAATTAATACCGGCTTCCATACTCAATGGGAAGATTAGATTCTTGGTGGCATCGTTCAATTCTTGGAATTGAGGATCCGCATTGACTTTAATGAAATCCATAACATGTTTAAAATCTCTGATGTCTCTGGAACCAAAACTTTGAAACACAGTGGAAGATAACGAACCATCTTTAATACAAATCAGCATTGGATAAGTGGATAAAGTTCTTGCAACAAACATTTTTTCGTCAAACTCATAAGGTTGTTCACCTTCAGGAAGTTCTTGGTTTAAATACTTGATTAATTCAATTTCTTGCTTCTTCACGAGGTCAAGGAACTTCATGTCCGAACTTTTATATAGATTCACATTTGTTTTGAGGTCCATAATTGGTTGAATCAAATGCTGTAACAAAATATCGTCTTCTTCAAAGTAAGTATCTGCTGAGTATAGATAAATAAATGATATTGCATTTTGCTTATCGAAATCAGCTATTCCATCTTTGTTAGGTAGCTTTTTAGCTAGCTTCATCTTCTTACCTAGATCCGTCACATCAACATTTTCAAACTTGTAGATACGAACCAATCTTTTAGCCCAATCGGCAATCATCTTACTTGTAAGCAGGCTTCCCTTTAATTTTATTTTATTACCGCCTTTATCACTTGGTAAAAACATGTACATTTGGGGAACGTATTCTTCGACGTCATCATGAATTAAATTTCCAAGTCCTAGAGCCTCACAAATCTTTCCATTTGATTTACAGTTTAAATAACCCATGGAAAGTTCATCTTTCTTAATCAATCCAGAGAGTGACTGCACAGCTTTGTTCCAAACAGTTCTAAATTCAAAACAACCATCGCATTCAGAGAAAACGCCAACTTCCTTATAATCCTTTTGAAATGTCTTTGAGTTCAACTCGTCATCCTTACTTGGCCATAATGAAACCAAGTATGGCTTATTGATCTTACCACCAATAATATTCAACATATCAGCCGAATCAATCGCATCAACGCCGTTGTTTTGGTGGAATTTTTGCATTTCTTCGGCACTCAAATTCAAGTCATCGTTTAATTCCACCATCTGTTCTCGTAAAAATTCACTGAACCCTTCAGCATTTCTATCTTCATTTTTAGTATATGTAGTAATGAGCTTTCCACCAGTTGCATCGTCGTTAGGTCCGTATAATCTCAGTGCTGGATAAAACTTGATGGATTCTCTTTGGCATAAATCACCACTTTCAACGCAATCAACTTGATGAATAGAAACGCCCAATTCTTTACCTTCAGCATGGAAACTATCATAAAATTCGTGCCATTTTGGTGCTAGGGCTTTACAATGGTGGCAATATGGTGAAAAGAATTCAACAAAATGGGCACCATCAGATAAAACAGAGTCAAAGTTATCAATTGTTAACAATGCTGGTAATGGTTCTAATAGTGCTTCGTCAACTTCTTTTTCTGGTTGCTCAGTTTCCACTTTGTTACCAACTGCTAAGTCATCTGCTAACTGTTTGCTGGTTTCGAGAGCTATTGTGTTAAAAACATTCAGCGATATGAAAAGTAAAGAGATGGCTTTATTGGTGAACCTCATGATCTATGTTTGATTATAAATTAATATAGTCTACTTGAAGAAACACAGTTGGAAGCAAACAAAACGGCCTGAAAGTAGAAATAAAAAAAAAACACAACTAAGAGAATTTATTTGTGATAGAATAGGAAAACTCTCGTTGAGAATAGGAAACTTCAGGGTTTTTGAGAATGAGGTGTCCTTTAATGTTATAAACTCTTTGTTGGAGAACTTAACTGAAGGCAAGAGGTCTGATAAAAAGATTATGGTGTATGATATGGCATCTATCATGTTGAATGGCTTGATTATTCAAGTACCTTCGTACCGTACACGTTACCGTTCGGAAACGTAAATCGAATCAGATCGCACCTTGGATCAAAACGTCTTTTCACATTCGAAAGCTAGTCTGCGGCTTGCCTACGTATATTTGCGGCTGTTTATATCACGTGATTGATTGATTACAGCAATTGAGGAAGGTTTCTTTTCTACGTTTAACTTTTTTTGAGTATATTTATATCGAATATAGGTTATGATTGTATTTTTGATTTGATCTATAGAAGTAAAGTAAGTAAAGTAAGTAAAGTTGGCTTTTTTGATTTCAAAGTTAACTCACGCAAATCTCTGGAGATAATACTTGAAATACTCAAACAACACAAGCGTAATGGCACTTGAAGGAACAGTTCTTGTTAGGTTGACAATAAACCCACTATAGAATCCCCTTATTCCTTCAGTAGCATAAATTGACATCATTGTGCCAATAGCTCCAGTTGTATGTTTCTTAGCGCTGCTGTTTACAATTTGCAGTCTTGTTCTGACAATTTCATGTGGATAAGTAACCACACTGGCAGACATCTTAGATAACGATGATGCCAAAACTAATTTGCTGAACTGGCTCATATTTAAACTGGTGTTGGGCGAATTTGGATCACCGTCTTTTGGGTAGATCAGTAAACCTTTTTTCAAGTTTTCGTACAGCGGGAATTGGATGGCAACGTGAATCAAACCAAAGTATGAAGGTAGTAATCCTCTATAAAACGATTTTAATCCTTCTTGTTGGTACATCTTCTTGAATGCATCAAAAGTACCATTATAATACTGTCTTTTGAGTCCTCCTTGTGTAGCTGCTGTTCCTCTAGAATCCCGTGAGGTTGAAAATCTATCGTAGATGGTCTTGCCATTTTGCATTTGTAACATTATTCTTGTCTTTACCACCCATATTGGATTTGTTAATGTTGAGGATATTGAGCCGGCTGCAATAGCACTCACACAGTAACTAAGGTTTTCATCTTTGATGTATTCGCTGGATTTTTTTTTGAAACCTTCGTAACAGGAAAAATAAATCATCCATGTTGGAAAATAACCACACGTTATTGGCACCAAACCTCTGTATAAGCCACGCAAACCTTCTTCCTTCCATATGAGTTCCAGAGAGTGCAGCAATCCTCTATACTTGAACTTTTCAAATGCTTTGAGCTTTTCCTGTGAATTCAAATTTCTTAAGAAGGAACCTTGTGCCTGGAATCTAGTTTTGGCAACGTCTAATGGGCAAACGATCACACCTGATATAAAACCTGCTGATGCTCCCGATAGTGAAGCTATCTCTTGGTGTGATAGTCGAAGTCTACCATTGTTTGCTCCCTCTGTCGGCACGCTGGGTTGGGGATCTATCGTGATGTTCTCTATGTGAGTGATTGGTGGATCCAATGGTGTAGAGTCAGATGACATGGTTGATTTTTTAATGTTTGTTCGTATGCGATTAGTAAACTTATAACTTGTTTTGTTTGCGATGTTATAATGAATTGGCTGTTCGAATTTAAATTTGACCGTTGGAATAATTTATGTATTTATTATGTGATCATTAGAGTTTATCGTATTAGAAAAAAAATGCTAAAACTTGGTGTTTCCGTATTGAACTTGACAGCTACTTTTTGGAAAAAGTCCAACTAGGAAAATTGGTGGGGTAAGTTTTCGTTGTATAAAGTTCTAATATACTAAAAATATTTGTAACGGAGTACCAGTAATTGGCAATTTTAAGTTGCTGGCTATTATTAAATATAATCGAAAATTGATCAGGGCAGAATAAGGAGGTGTCGGTATATATTTGGATTAAATGATCAAATTGGAACAGAAGCAAACAAATTGATGTGTGAAAAGATGGGAAGAGAAGTATTGGGCTCTTGTATAGACACGGATTGGACTTTAAGAAACAATTATTTGATGCTGTTCTCTTAAGGTATGTATACCGGAGAGATGAGTATGCTTGTTGATCGAAGAGAATGAGTGGAGAAATAAAATATATACCTTAATACAAGACAAACAAGTTTACATTTCAGTGAAGATGGATGTCCCATATCGGCACAATACAATTTTTATTTATTGTATGTGCACTATTCTTATATAGGAAAAAAAAATTTTAGAGATTAAAAAAATCACTTATGTAGAACAAATAGGGGATCGGTTTAAACGGTGTAGAGAGCATTTGTTCCTTAATTTCTGTATGGGAATACATTATGATATTTACATATTTGAGTAGCCTAGGAAATGGAGACAATACTTCCTGTCTATAATGGCTGTTTTAAGAATCAAGGGTTCTAAAGAAGTATTAGTAGGAATTGAGAAAGTAGATAAGACTAGGGATTCGCAGAAAGATCCCTTCACCGTTTCTCGCACCTTGCTGAGGATGATTCGCTTAGGACAACTGTATCTAGAACAAAAATAATTATGGCAGGACCAATCGAGACAAGGAGTTAAGAGAGGAAAGTGTCCACTAACCTTTACACAGTTTATACGCTGCACGCGCGATTTGGAATTCGGAGATTTGTGGTTGGCTGTTGCGAGTCGGAGTCGGGTGTGGGGGAGATAAGAACTGGCGGGGTGTGGCATGGCGTACTTGCACACTCTCATTTTTCTTCAGCAAGGGCAGATCGGTGTCTGTCACTATATAGATGCGTATCTTTTATACACGCATTCATTCAATGTTTTGCTATTGATCTTGGGATTCAAATGGCTATTTCTTTAAACAGTAAAAGCTATATCAGAAAGAAAAATGCAATATACACACCCCATGTCTTGTGATGGAAACTGGATTATAACACCAATAAATGGCTTCTGATTTGGGAAAAAGTATAGAACACAGGGTGAACACATTTTATCCACTGTCGACGCGTCGGTCAATATTTTTTATTTTTTTTTTAAATTTTTCCACTCCTTGTTTCGTACTAATTGCTTCAATATTTGTATTGATATTGTAATAATTATAATATCGCTTTTATCATAAAAAGATTATCTATAAAAAAAATTTATGCCTAGCTACTAATAGAAGTAAATGCTAATTTCTTTTTTGTGTAATGCTAAAAACTACACAACTGTATCCTATCTAGTTTATTTTTGACTGCGGCTTTAAAAAAAAAGCGTTGAAATTTGAAAACTCCCGTAATTTAAAAAATTTACACTGTCGTTACTCGAAAGAAAACTGTTGATTCTATTTCTTAAAATCAAGGGTTATTTAAGTACAGAAATAAGATCTCAGATTTGTATGGAACAATTTAAAGAAAAAATCACAGTACATAGGAATTGAATCTCGCCTGTATCAGAAGGAAAGACTCAATATTTCTTATTAGGTTAAATCAAATCATCTAGGCTTTTATACGTACACCAAAATCTAACCACATACATATTTCATCCGTTAATGGCACCTAGTTTAAAAGACCATATTGTAGGCTTTTTTGAGACCAGAGCAGGATGATGAATTTCAAAGGCTGTTGAGAAAAAAATGCAAAAAAGGGGGCATCGAGGTCTCGTGCTGATAATTATTAATATTTACTGTTCATGTCTCATCCAAATCGACTGAAGCACAATTTTCAAGAAACAAACTCGTTTGGTGAAGGAATAAGATGCTGAATACACCCCTTTGTATTATTGCAGGTAATCTTCTCCAGGAACTCAACTTTGAAGTATCTGAAAACAGTATATATGTATGCTGAAGATTCAGGAAAAAAAAAGGAGGCACTATACAAGATCATCTCTTCAGAAGAGCTTCTGCAGGGAGAAAGATAAGAACAAGCTATACTGGCGGAATCCTACGAAGATTATTAATCTGTTAAACAATAAGCATTATGTTCGGCATTAAGCCTATTATTCACTAGTATTTAATCTTTAATTCCTCAAGGTTTGCATTCCACTTATTCTTCGATTTTTTCAAAGACAGACTAGACTAGAGTTGCTGCGTTTCGGTAGCTTCGGTAAAAAAAAGAACAACCGCACAGCCATTTACAAGTAGCCTGTCGCGCTTTCTTTATTAGGCGCTGTGCGTTGTTACCTCCTTATTCCATTTGGCGGGTTGGCTTTTTTTTTACATCAACTATTTTTAGAATGCCAGTAATTCGAATACTCTATTTGCGTCCACGACAGAGGGGCAAAAAGGTTGATGTTTTCAGCGGTTAGTACACTCGTCTTACTGGATAAAACTTTTTATGCGTTGAAGCTAGCATGACACTCAATTTGGTGAGGTTGAAATGGTAAGCATCATCCATCGATTATGCCATACTAAATGGATCTAGTCACACTCAACAGCTATAGTTTCCAAGCAATACGAAAAATCATGAGCACATGGATATATAGGTTGATATAACTTTATGAGGGATGATGACGATGTTCACACATAATTCTGTTGAATGTATGCAGTAAATGCTGGGCTTGTTAAATATAGGTTGCTATCTTTGAAATAGTATTACGCGTATTCCATTCACAAAGATCTGTTCATAGATCGACGCTTTTATTTAACAACGATTGCATTATCCCCGACCAACTTTTCTTTTTGTTTCAGGTTCTGTTATCTTTTTGCTGAAAATAATTGTGGAAAAAAGTGAGCATACACAAGATGATGACACATTAGTATTGGCAAGTTTACTAAAATTATTTTGGTTTAATCAACAAGAAAACAGACAATCACTAACAGTAAGAAATAGAGTTGATGATGTGCTAAAATGTTAAACAATGAAAATACAAAGATTTTCCGCTACCAACAACAGATATCTCCATAGGCATTTTCAGGAACGTGTGTCGAGCAAAGACAAACAACAAGTTTTAAGCTCTTAATGCATTATCCTGCCACATAGTCCCATAGTTGAAATCGATTTTGCAACTATGCTGAGAGGTGTTAAAATATCAATTTTGTGCTGCACTTCACCACTTCTCCACCCTCACTTTATTTTCATAACAAGTTAAGTTTTTCTCTAAAACAAAGAGGATCACAGATTACTTATTTGTCAACGCTGAAAGTTGTGGCCAGTTGGGAACTTTTAGCCGAAACTAGTTCGGTTTTTATGATGATAGCAAAAAATACTTAACTAATAAAGCGATCTGGATTCATCTATATTTTAAATATCCTTTAGTTTTCACCGTGCACACGTAGTTTCCCATATCATGAATGAGTGGCTGCAATCAATCTTGATGAGCCCTTGATAACTTACTATCAATAATGTAACTAACTCACCATTCCTTGGAAGCTGCCTTTGTTTGATTAAGTTTTCACTGACAATAGATTTGTGGATGGGGGCAATAATATATATATCACTTAGAATGTATACATTTTGATCAGCTTTGAAATATCCATATAAATTTGTCTAACATGTTGTAGTAAACCAGCTACCTGGGTACCTGGCCCTATATTCGGTGGTTACACCGATGCGGCTTTCCCCCTTGGAATAATGTGTTTCATCGAAAAAATAGTTAAATTCATAATACAATAAAAACCCACACCCAATCTAAATATATCTCCATTAAGAAAGAAGGTACTAAATAAAAAACAGCTGCCTCCATCAATTATTATCATCATTATTTGAGACCAGTTTAAATCGGCCCCGTCTCTCCATACCAAAAAGCTGCCCAAACACGTTGAAAACAAATTTATCCATCAAACTGCACATGGCTAATGGATGCATAATTAAATGCTTGAGGCATTATCAAAATTCAAACCTCAGTACTCAATCCACTCACAGGGTGTATTTTTGATTATCTTTCAATGGCCTATCAACCAAAAATTAAATGAGTCAGAACTCTAACTTAGAATCGATTCAGTTCAACAAACCTCAAAGTCAACTTTGCAATATAGAGTTGCAAACAAACGTCCTAAATCATTGATCAACGATCGGTCTCCTGGACACATCTCCAATCCTGCATGCCTTGGAGGACTCATATTATCAGTATATTACAATAAACAGGGTTATGGGCGGCAAGATAGTTATTATTCTATAGAGATTAATAATACATATGTGTATGTATACTGTACAGTGTAACACAAATGAATTACGGATCTTGTCATGACAAAGCACACCTCACTGGAAACATATATTACGATATGTATACAGCAGGTTTCAACGAGCAGCTATATAATAATAAATTAAAAAAATCGGTAACAAAACCTGCCAAACTGGAAGTCCGTCGTGTATGTTTCTTTTGCTTGATCCGTTCAGACTCTCTGTTTGATTAATGTCCCATTATACCATAATTTGGTACTGTATACAAATCATCAATTTAAACTGTTATTGTATAAAAAAAAGAAATGATTGAATTGACCCTTTCTTTTGGCAATAACACGTTATACGCTATACCTGAAGGCAATCATATCCACAGCGAATACATTATTTTAGCACACATGCTAACAGCCCACTTCTAGGTGAAGATATAACCACACAACAAAAGTATGTGTGTCTTTTGAATTTCAATGTAAACTTAATCCAAAAAAAAACAGGCATAAAATAGAGAACAAGAAGGTAGAGATTATCCATTTAGACACCTGTTGTAAGATTTTCTAGAAAAAAGCACACAAGAAAAAAATGCAGGTTAGGGAGGCCACACCGCTTGTAAGCCAATCATCTAAATGTTCAAATGGGGCAAGGGGTCTGTCTATCTTCTTTCAAAAAAAGCCAAGAGGATCAATTGATCAAGAACTACTCTTTGCTTGTGTATCTAGTCTATTAAAAACCTTGAAAAAAGCACCTTTTCCTTTTTTTTTGTACTAAATAAAAAGCTTTGTCTTTTCAGAACCTTCTATATTCTTTATATTTGTGGGACTATTTAATCTAAACTTTTTAGATTTACCCGAGGTATAAAAAAAAAGTGGGCAAGACACGCACACCACATCATTGAATAAAAATCTAATTTAATAAAACAAAGAGAAAGACTTTCATCACGAAGAAGCAACTAAAGTGCATGCATGCATACAA
Source organism: Ogataea trehalophila (assembly GCA_003707645.2). NCBI lineage: Eukaryota > Fungi > Ascomycota > Pichiomycetes > Pichiales > Pichiaceae > Ogataea > Ogataea trehalophila. The sequence goes on from PPKI02000032.1 coordinate 58,611, forward strand.
CCGCATATGCGGTGTCAGTAGACCAAAATGCAGGTGTGCCTTTATATCTTTTTCCTGCGTCCCCCTCCCAACAAGCTTGTTCAGTTCACATGCCAGCAGAAGAAACCAGGTCCATGTATTTGACTGATGACAGGCGGTATATAATACAGATACAGATACAGATTCAGATACAGTATAGCATATGTGGGTATGTATATTCTGAAATTTAAATAGCTTCTTACATTTCTAGTATTTTGAGTTGTAGAGTTGTTACCAAATATAGAACCTCTAAGAAATACATACATACACTCAGAGCCGCCGCACACTGAAAAATTTAAACGGAGACCAAACTAACATCCTTCAAAAGCAGTTTACGGTCATGGCTTGGATAGAACTTTCCAAAGAACAGCCGTCATCTGTAATTGAAAAACTATCATTGTGGTATTTGTATAGTTGGTGAAAAAAATAGAGCTTGAAAAGAAAAATAATTGAAAAAAGTATGAGCAAAAAAAACAGAATCTGAGAACCGAGAACTGATTTTCTTTTCAAGAAAAGCACACCCATATCTAGCTGTTTGTTCTCTACTCAGTTGTTTGTACATGTATAACAAAATCGAAAACGGTCAGGTGAAGGCATTAAGAAGAAATTAAGCAGCAGTAAAAAGAAGTTAGAGGTTTGGTATGATCTGTACGAATTCATTTGTGTGGTGGTTTGGAGACCACCTAGCCTGCATGCATACGTGTTGACACAAAAATTATCTCGTATTTCCGCATTTTCAAGAGTTCGTAAACAACACAATCAAATCAAGAATAGATGTTTGAAAGCAAAACAAGAATATTATAAGAAATAAAGATTAATAGATCTCGATGATGTTAAAACAAAAGGGAGTGAAGGGCAGCTATGTTTTTTCTCTAACTCTAAAGCTTAATTTTTGAATTGATGAGAAATGCATACGAACAATCCGGTATTATTGTATCTTGCTTAGCTATAGTTGCGATAGACTAAGCTGTTGCTTGCAGTTTTTTTTTTTAATTCTGTTGTAAAGAACCTTTACTTTATTTATTTTTCAAATGTTAGCGCTTGGATTTGAGTTTGAGTTTGGGCTTGATGGACTTTGTACTGTGGCCCCTTGCTCATTGAGATGACTTGCCAGGTAAAGTTATTTAGTTTCACATCAGTTATTGCAGAACAAGCAACCAAAGCCTCCATTACCAAGCAGATACAAACTCAATTTTTTAATCGTGTATTTTATGATGATTCATGTGGTGGTTAAGATCATTGTTTGAGATGAGATGAGAGTGGAGAATTTCATGGTAAGCGAACGGAAGCGAAGGACTTGCTTGATTAGTTTTTTTGGGGAGGGGGGCCGGAAAATGGGGCGGTAAGAAAGGAATTTTCCCAGTGGGGTTAACATCATTTTTATTTTATGTCCAAAAAAGTCCCGTTGGCAATTCAAGGGCGGTCTCTTATCTTAGCTAGCCTTAGTCAAATTTTAAATTCCAACAGCTGGATTATACTGTCGTACGTTCGCTGTTGGTGGAGAAAATTGTACAAATACAAGGTGGTGTTAACCATCATATACTCAGAAATTACACACCAGTTATCTATATATGAATCATACAAGATGGACCCGCTGATGGATGTATTGCTGTTTGGCTTTTTCTTGGCAATAAAAGTTACTCTTTCTCCTTCCAATCGATTGGGTAGCGGGGAAGGGCATTTGCAAAGAAAAAACAAAAGTTCGATTCCTGAATAACAAGAAGATTAAGTTTTGCCTGTACAATGCAATAACTGCCGTTAGTGGATGACGGCCAGAATGTTATCGTAATACCGTTTCTTTTATTCAGTCTAATAGGGTTTATAAACGATTCACTTTTGTCAATACGCAAGAACAAGAAAAAAGAACTTGAGTTTAGGGTTTACGGGACCCCCGGATTGTGGTTGCCATAGGCTGACTGTCTCTGGTGGCTGGTTGAGTATTATAAGGTTTACTGGGGAGAGAAGAAGAACAGGAAAAAAAGGTGATGATTCGCGGCGTGCGGTTTTTTAAGCATGTGCATTCCTTCTGCCTGTTCGGCGCTCCAGTTGACGTTACGTTTGTTGTTACTGCACGGCATGCTATTCAAAAATTCATATTGAACCGATTGACTGTTGTTAGTTGATAGTTGATGGCTAGCTAGCCCTCTTGTAATTTATTTGTTTTGACTTAGGTGACAAAAAACCGTAATTAAGTACTGTATCGTCCTCATTTTCCAAAACAACAAAAGTAATACTGCAAATTATTAGTTTGCTGCTACTCCTATTTGATTGTTTTGTCAAGAACAATACAGTAGATATGCTGTACTTCCATTTACGACCATCCCACTGCAGTGCAACAAGAGATGTTTCCTCTTACGATAAAACTGTCTTGTCCTGTCCTGTCTTGCCTAGACCGCTTAGTGCTTGCACCTTTTGGTGGTGTGAGATGAAGTCTGCCACTGTTGTGAGAAATTCACTATTGACGCAGGCGTGCGCATCTGGCCCTTCTTTGTGTCTATCTGTAACAACAACAGCATGTGTAACAAACCGGGCCAACATTAAGCCCATTTGTGAAATAACTGGATTCTTTTTACTTACCTATATATACTCAAGTCTTCCCCGGTCATTTTTTTTGTGGCAAGCAATTAAAGTGTGTAATAAAAAGAGTTTGTAGAATGTTTGATAGATTCCTGCCATCGTAATTTCTGTTTCTTTTTCTCTTCCATTTTTGAAAGATAAAACCACTACCACATCGTTAACCAAAGCTCAGTGCAACCCCATACAAGAATTGTGGGTTATTTCATTAAACTTTGCAACAGAGAAGTACAGTTCAATCGGGATTTTCAATTTGTTTGATTCGAGCAAAAAAAAAAGTACACACGTTGCATACAAAAATATTTACACACTTGGGTGCAATTTATCTTATCTATCAATTCTGTTCTCTTGGGGCACTTATTTACTTGTCTACCGACGTGATCCCCTCTCTCCCTTCTTCGCACACCAACTTCCAATCCCACACGGCCTCCATTTTCTCGTTCAGCTGCACAGATTCAGCCAAAAATTCCCCAGCTCTCTGCTCGCATAGGACAACAAGTTGCGCCGTTCGTTATTATTACCTGATTACTATCTCTATTGTCTTTGATTTTAATTGTAACACGACAGGATCAATTCTATATCAAACATATAAGAAGCCGATAACTGTTATCCTATAGTTATATTGTTTGCATCTTCACTTTGGATTTATTTTAATAAATATATCTTTAATAACTATCAAACATTTCAAATCTTTTTTTCTAAGATTAACTCAATTAATTGCATTTAATATTTCCAATTACAGTCATATTCTTTAAGATATAGGAATACTACTAATAATAAAAAATCACAGCAGCATACAAAACTTTCATCGCCCGTGCTCCTTCTCACTGCTTTATCGTTAACAACAATTATCATTGCATACAGCATATACACATATCTAAATATAACAACTATTCAATTAGACTCAGGATACCAGCAGGTTTGGTTTTCATTCTAATTTTAGGAACCAATCAAAAAAACGCTGACATATAACATTTGATAACCAATAATGAATAGGAGTACTGAAAAAATTACTCCTACTTTTAAAGGCTTTATTGCCAATTCTAAAGATGCTCTTATTATCATTCAAAATGTTCTTGAACAAAAACTTCCATTGGTGAGGCGAAGACCAAAAGATAAAGAGAGAGTCTCACTAATTAACTCCGGTAACATTTTTGTATTTGTTGAAGAAAGTTCAGGTATCAAAAGATGGACAGACGGTATTAGCTGGAGTCCCTCCAGAATAATGGGGAGATTCCTAATTTACAGAGAATTGGATAAAGATGCACTTCTGACAAAGCAAGAATCCATAGGAATAGATCAACCAATTGAAATACCACAACAACAACAACAACAACAACAACAACAACAACAACAACAACAACAACAACAACAACAGCAGCAGCAGTACCAATCTTTGCAGAACTTCCCTCCTTCTCCTAATCCAGGTGATTACATACCTAATGGTACAAATGGAAAAAGAAGAAAACTGAGTGTTTACAACGAAGATATATTATCAAACTCCAACAATTTAGAAAATGATGCATTATCGGCAGAACGTGCAATTTTGGGCTCTTTGGTAGGTTCTTATGTGTACAAAGAAAGCGGATTGATCAAGAAGTCACTTTCATTAACTCTAACAAGCGATGATACATCCGGTGCTAAAACAACTTTACATCTTATTTCATATTATTCACAATCTGATGTCATTAATAGCCTGCTACCGGAACCTTCCAAAATCCCATACTTGAAAGATACAAAAATTTCCTTTGAACTACTAAATGCACTACGAAAGTCTTCGATTGGTTCAACTTTATCCGCATCAAGAAGAAGTTCTGACGATTATGATCATTTCCAAGGATTTATGGAATCGGATGGGTTGGATGAAGAGGTTGACTTGGAATTTCAAAGGGCTTTGAAAAGTAGACAGCAAAAGTTATACCCTCATATAAACTCTCCAACGGGGATGATATTTCCTCCCCAGATTGCAACTCAGCCACCAGATCAAAAAAAGGAAGCCTACTTCAATTTATCACAACAACAGCAACATATGTATCACTCTGGATTGGACCTGATCCCCAATGTACCAATTCCACAGCTGAACTTTAACAATTTTCAATTTTCAGGCACAGTCTCTCCAAACCACCAACAACTTGCTCCCCAACAACAACACCAAGAACAGCAACAATTTGCTGTTCCACAAATGCATCAAAATTACCCAAATTTATCCCAATCGGTCTCTTATGGTTCTTTTAATCCTACTCGTCGCCACTCCACTTCAAACTCAGGTGCTACTGCTAGCAATTCAATATCACAGTACCCTATTCAACAACAACAACAACATCACCACCACCACCATCATCATGGATCATTGAACCACCCAAGACAGGATTCCATCACTTCAACCCAGTCTGCCAGTGCACAGTCTCCGTTGCACAAAAATTTCCAACCATCAACAAACAGCTCCAGCACCACAACCACATCGAAAGCATCAATTGACCTTGATCAAATGTCCGTATCTGGTAATTCTGGACGTACCTCCAAAACATCAGTCAGTTCAATACCTTCCATTCCATCCACTAAATCTTCGCAGTTGCCTGATATGAATTATATTTATCCAACAAACCAAATACCTCAACAACAACAGCAAGAATCACCTCGTGCTCAGCAGCCTGGTCAGCATCCATCACTACCCCAACAACAACAATACTACAATCCTCAACAGCTGCTACCCCATGGCCAACAGAATATGATGTATTCGTCATCTTATGGTTTGCTACCACAACAATACCCAACAGCTTCGTCAACTACCAACCCATCATTGATTCCAAACACTCAACATCAACAGCCACAACAACAACAGCAAACACCTTCAGCACCACCACCACAACAACAATCATCGACTAATTACAACCCACCTCTCCAACAACAGCATCAACCTCAATACACACAGCCGCAACCACTATTGGGTGCTAATTCAGCTGCTACCAACATGCTATTCTACCCACAGATCCAAGATTCAATTGCAAATTTGGGATCACAGTACGGCAGTTCAGCAAACCAAAGCACTGGTATGACGGTTACAGATACAAATTCTAATAGTAGTAACGCAAGTAACAATACCACGTCTTGTGCTGCAGATCTCTCAGGAGCTTCAGGAGGCTCAGTTGTTTGAATATATATATATATATATATATATCAGATCACTGCTGTGTTTTCCTATATTTGTTGGTTCTTGCAGGTTATGCTATACTGTTTTACGGCCGTTTTGTTTTTATCCCTCAACTAGTAAACGTGGGGTTCTTTTTCTATAAAAGATAACACAGATATTTACAATTTTTTTTTCTGGACCCAGTTTGTACCTAAACCTACTTTCAGTTCTTTCAGTCTTTTTCTTGATTGTTTTTTTATTTGTTTTTCTGTATGCTTTTTACTATTCTAATTTTGAACCATGTGTTTTTTTAGTAGCTCCTAATCTTTTAGTGATTGTCTCTGTTAAATCTTTATATAATACATAAATCTTTTAATCTGTTCTTTTCTTATTTTTTTTTTTTTGCTTCATTTCATTCCCTTTATGCTTCAGATATGACCTTTTTACATTTTAAATTTCCCAACTTGTTTTTTTTCATTGTATTATAAAAAAGAAACCGATGGTTTTATTCTTTATACTTCGAAACTATCATTGAATAATTTGCATGGAAGGCTCCATGTATTTTATTATGTAGCTTTTTAAGAAGGTCTGTTGGTAAGTTAATCAGTTGTGAATCTTGGTGGTGAGTTCTTACTCATTCTGATTTCTCAGATAGAAAATAAATACACACACCGAGGGAAAGAATCAAGAATCATTCTTCGCAACTCTCTTCAGATTTAGGTGGCTCAGAATAAATTAAGAAAATACATTGGTATATATGCTTTGTTTTCTTACGTCATAACACCAGTGCAAATAACAAACCTCCCGCAAAATGTCTGTTTCAACTACACTTACTTCAATACTTTGTTTCACTAACAAAGTAAAGGTAATAAATGCTTTTACCTTTTGAGGTCTTTATAAGCATAGTGATTTTCAAGATATAACAATACTGTTGCATTTCCCAGCCTTCGTATTAATTTGCCTCCTGTGACCTATGCCACAAAGGTTGCCAATTGAATGAAACATAGAGTTATATACGGTATATCAGTGACGATAAAGTACATATTCTACTCAGTTTTAAGACAACATAAAAAAAATAGAATGTTGATGGAATCATAGTCTAGATTGGGGTTGAAGTTAAACTCTGACTCATGCTACCAATGTCAATCATCACAACTTATGTTTTAGCTAAATAATGACTTTAAGAGAGTTAACTTATTGCTAGATTTGAGAAACTTGGATATTGAAATGAACCAAAGCTACCGTTTCATAGATTGTGATATTTGAAATCTCATTCCTATACCTTTTTTTGCTCAATTGTAGGATAAGATGTACAGACGTGCAGGGGATAAGCATGGACTCTACAATGCTCACGATCAACTTACCTATATCGATTGTATTTCTTATTTGTTATTGGGATATGCTGTTGGTGGTTTGTTTCTTACTGTGTTGCTCTATTTGTTGTTTGAGCAATTGCAAAACCTTCTCAAATGCAGTCTGGAGTGATAGACTGGAGCTTTTTGATAGAATTCATGCAAGTTACTGAATGGCACAAACTTAGTGTTGAAGCTGTTAAAGTTGTTCAACCAGAAACTCACCCAATGAGTTGTGGATTTAAGTTGTAGTTTAATTATTGATTCCTCTTTCTATTTACAACTCGAAAGTATGTTGTTGATGATCTAAGAGCGACTTCATGTACAGGTAGCTTTCTCAAAAAATTAATCCTGAAAATAGAACTAACACTAACAAATTAAGGATATAAGTAGAATGATCCCTCTATATAATATGCCCGTTCTTAATTTACACATGTCAATCAATTGAAAAGGTTGATGTATGCTCCTTTTCGATATACACTGGTCATTAGTGCACGGTCACCAAGTTACTATACAGTGTTCTATTAAGTAAAGAGTATAAAAGCAAAGCACAATGGTTACTATAACATTGTGATAATTGTTGTTTAAATTGTTGATGAAAGATTGCGGTCAATATATCCAACACCTCAAAAAAAAGCTCGCACAGAACCTGCTATTGTTGGTAGCCATCTTCAAGTGTATATTCCATACCAAGAAAGAGCTAAATCAATTATTGAATTTTAGCAGTGTATGATAGATATATACTAAACTACAAACACACCATTCAAAGGTTTACTAAATTTTGTATAGATTTGAAAAATCAGACTTTATTATGATCAAGCAAAATAGATATAGAGCTTCAACAGGGGGGCCACATAAACAAAGTGGTTGTTTATTCAGTAATTCCGATCAGTGGTGAGAAAAAAAAAAACGGAGATATGTGAGGATTACCGTATGCCAGAATATTACATAATATCTAAATGCTTCAATCTTCTCTTTGGAGAAAAAGGCAACCAAAATAAAAAAAGATTTACACGAATATGAGCAAGGACTTTTGAGCCTGCACAGCGGGCTATCGTGGAAAAGACATCACCCACCTGTGCACAACCCATACGCCACAACACCACAGCGCCACAAGTTAACCCGCTGCTGCTCGGCAAATAAAATAGAGCTTTTAAAGCTTGTTTATGATATGACTAGAATAATGTTAGATTGGATTGAGTTTATAAACAGTTGGCTGAATTTATATAATAAAATCATGGAAATGAATAAGATAAAAAAATAAATGACCGAGATAAATAGATGTACCGAAGAAGGAAAACAAAAGATGTCTAAGAGAACAAAAGTTAAAATAAAAAAAAAGAAGAACGCCAGCTACAAAACATATAGTAAAGAAAAAAGAACATACTTAACACAAAAATATATACACCTTATCTGTTTGATTGCTTGAAAAAAGAAACAAAAGCTACTCAAATACAGAATGATACAGAAAAATACATAAAATGACCAATCTCAAGCTTACAGTTAGTTACTGCCAAACTTTCTATCCAATTCCCTCAAACAATTAACAACACTTTCAACCTCAACGTACATACCTTTTGTGTTTAGATTGTTGATGATGTTATTGAACCCTGCACTTTGGAAATTAGCGTGTCTAGATAATGTCTTGTAAGCATCTGCACATGGAATGAAATGCTTTCCTGGGTTATTTATCTCTAAATCGCTCAATGCGGGCAGTGAATTCACTGAATTAGATCTTTTGAGGGTCTCCAGTTGTGGAATTGATGATGGTGGTGTTGGTAATATCGAGTTTTGAAGTTTGGCGAATGGGGAATTTGGTAGTGTTGATGAACTGTTTGAGAATAAACAGTTTGCTGATGAGGAACCAGTTGAAGTTGGGGTGTTTGCTGTAGTGTGTGCTTTTCTTGTATCAGCTGATTGCTGAGCAATCGTAGTACAGAATAAAGTGGACATTGGATCCTTTTGGCATTGTAAACAGGTACCAGGATTACCTGAACAACCAGCTTCTTCTGGCTTCGACTGTTCATCTTCAACTTTGACACTGTTATCAGAAGGGATCAAATCAGACAACCTGTTAGAGGTACCAGTATTAGATAAAGATGGTCTAACTTGTGATAGCAACTGTTGAGGTTGCTCGCTGTTCAATTGATTGGTGATCAAGTTATCTTTGAATTGAACCAGTTCTTTTTGTTTAGCAATTTCTCTACAAACACATGGAGTATCATCTGAGCAGAATCCACATTCATCTTCAGGTGGAATATCCGTATATTCTTCCTTCTTACCCGTTTCCTGTGAGACTTGTGATGAGTAACCTGGAGTTTCATCATTCAGCGAGAAAGACATTGGCGATTTGAATAGCATGTCATTTTGCTGGTCTTGTTGATTAGAGATACTGCTATTAGTGATACTCATGCTGCTACCTCCTAATGATTTGAAAGTGGGCATCTTCTTAAACTTCGAACGTTTGAAGGTATTAGTGAAATCAATCTCATGATCAGAAGATGATTCTCTAGCTCTCTTCAATGGAACTGCAGCTGTAGGCTTGAAATCATCAAAGACAGCTGGAGCTGGACTATTTTTGGGTTTCAAACCAATAGTCTCACAAATACAATCATCCTTCACACATATACCACAATTTTTATCTTCTTCATTGTCATGATCTCCCTCGTGGATAGTGCCAAAAGTAGAAGATGTTGATTGTGGTTGTTGTTGAGGCAAAGGCGGTGAATCTGAAGATGGTGCTGGGGAAATCTGCTGTAAGCTTATACTACTGGAATTTCTATCCTTTCTGGAAGTGATGCTTGATGGTGTAATACCCAGTGTCAGAGGAGAATTGGCATTCGAAATGGACGATATACTATTGTGTCTTGAACTATTTTTGAAGTTGATCATCATGGATGCCGCTTTGTTCAAGTCTAAATCATGCTGTGGATTACCAGACTGTGAAGAGTTACCAGAAGATGGGGTAGAGACGGCAGATGATGACCCTCTCTTAGCCTGTTGTTGAGTAGGCCTGATAGTATTAGAGGTCGCCACTGGTGTATATGGTTGCTGTCCTTGAGGAGTGGATACCACTGAGTCAGGTATCGTTCCTGGAGAAACACCAGAAGTGCTAACTCTTCTTTTAATGTTCTGTTGTTGTTTTATTTGAGGCAGTTGTTTTTGAACCCTTTCTAAAGTGGCCTTCATTTCATCCATGGATTTTTTCAAGGAGTCATTTTGTAGTTGTAAGCCTTTGATTGTATTCGTCAAAATACCTTCTTTTATACTCTTCTCTCTCTCAAGTTCTAATATCTGGGTTTCTAATTCACTAACTCTGTTTGCTCTTCTTTCCCTGAAGGCTCTTTGAGCAGCTCTGTTTTGCGCTTTGCGTTTCGTAGCAGGGGTATCAACACTTGGCTTTCTACCTGGTTTGGGTCTTGGAGGTAAGACCCATTCCCTTGAGGTTATAATTTTGGTGATTTTTGGGTTGCCATTAGAGGAAACAGTTGATGGAGTTATCGACTGATTGGAACGTGGTGCTAAAGATGGAGAACTCATTATTAAGGGATTTTTTCTTTCTATATGGATCAGGATAAAGGAGAGAATGAAAAGCTTGATTGGTAATTATAAATATATCCGTATTGCAATTGATAACTCTATGGTGATATTCAAAAGGATAAAAGGGAAAATGTGGAACAACAGTAAAAAGATGAAATGATTAATTCAAATGAAGAGACAGATATAGATGACAAATAATATATGTGTGATCTGATCGGAAAAAAAACACTATATATATAAAAGAGATGAGCTTAAAACCACACAAAAAAATAAATAATTAAGTTATTTTTTTGAGCCGATAGGAGAACTTAAGTATGAGATGAAACAAAACCGTTCTAGATTTTTGACATCTAATTGCTATCTAGAGTAACTAAATGATCGATAATACTGTGAAATGATTCGGTTGTCCTCCTTGGTCAAATGGACTGGACTAATGGGATGAATTAAGAAGGACAAATCACATTTTGTTTGGATGAAATAACTCACTTGTCCGATACCTCCTGTCTGTTCATTTTTGACACAGCCATGCTTTTTCTTTATAAGCCTTTTAGCACTTTTTTTGCAGATGGTTTTCATTTGCTAATCGACCAAAAAAAAGCGGGAATCAATCACGTGACTAAGAATCTTGCCTAGATATTTGGTGTGATTATAGGCTGTGCAATTTTGGTGCTTTGTAGTGTTGTGGCGATGTGCGGCGGGGAAAATGTCTTCGGTGATTCAAAATTACTATGAATCCGTTGGTCTAAATAACTCCAAATCCTTTTCTTCAACCCGCCAAAATCATGTTTGAACTATCCTTTCCCATCCTCTCTTCGTCTCAAATTTCTTCTTCTAGATCATTATATTGAACAGAGTACCTTATTATCCAGTGGCAATTGGAACTATTACAAGAATATGTCTATAAACCCATCATCAAACACTAAAAGGCCTTGGCAAACTGAAGATTCCTCCCGAGCTCAACACCTCAGTGGGTCCCTTCCGGCCACTAACAATAGTACCAAAAAACAAGTTTTTAAAAGATCAAAATTTGCCTGTGAAAGGTGCAAGAAGTCAAAAAGAAAATGTGATGGTATACCTGAATTGAAAAGCTGCTCTCATTGTGAAAAGGCCAACGTTGAATGCTCTATTGTTTGTTCAAAAGAGGATACAATGAAACATATTACAATATTAGAACAACAAGTTAGCTATTTAGAAGATATAGTAAAGCAACAACAGCAGCACATACTTTCACTCAAAACGCAAAATGAAGACGATCCACCAAATTCAAGACAAAAACAACCACCACTTCCGCAGTCAAATGATGACCTTGTAAAGAGCGCTTCTTACATATCATTTGGGAACACAGAGAAAACTTTTTATGGTTCAATGTCTGGAGTCAACATGGCTTTTATGCTACAAAAAGCTGTGAACCCTGAAACAAACAGCTCAGCTACTGACTCCTCGCCAAGTTTTGAGAAATCATACCAATCTTCATCAACTGATGACCTCAACCAAACGAAACCTGCAGGTCCACCTGAGGCACACAGTATTGATTATACTTATATTAATACACACGAAGATTTTGGCTCTAAATTGGTATCATCATTCACGTCGATGATGTTCCCACGTTTTCCTGTGATTAATAAGCCCTTCATTAATCAATTACATAAGGACAGAATTCAAGTTTTATCCTCAAAATCAAAAGACAGAAAATCAAGGGTGAATCGATTTATCTTATTGATGGTTTATGCCATAGGATTAAGAATTGAACAACTGAACGGATCGGCAAAAGATCTCAATACAACTCCATTGTCTCTGTATACATCTACCCAATTCCATCATGAAGCAATGGATACAGTAGAGGAAATAACATCAATTGTAGACCGTGATTCAATAACCTGTTTGATGTTGGTTGCATTGTACATGCTTAGAGCTTCTCAAGGAAAGCCCATCTGGCACTTACTTGGGTTAATTATCAGATACTGTATTGAGCTCGGTTTACATAGAAAAGAGTCTGTCCCCGTTTCTACTGAAAATTTGTACGAAGCAGTAATGAGACGTCGTGTCTTTTGGAGTGCCTATGTTTTGGAAAGAGTTGTTTGTATGCATTTTGGAAGACCATACACTTTGTCTGACTATGATATTGATGCAGAGTTACCATATAACATTAATGATGATGTCACTGACCCCGATGAATTGAACAAAATTATTAACATACACCCTGAAAAGATGGACAATAAAGTGGTTACCGATATGAGTATGGTGCTATGTTTGGTCAAAATTAGACGTATTGATTCAATGATCCAGCATACTGTTTATAGGGTCGACAAAGATTTAACTGTCACTACTTTGCTGAATGAGATATCATGGTTGTTTGAAAAGGTTCAAGCTTGGAGAGCAGAGTCACCTAAACCTACAGAAGAACAGCATCAGATTTTCTTGGAATTGTTGTTCCATAAAACAACAAGGATATTGTTGGTTCCGTTGATCTCTAGGCAAATTCCAACTGATTCTGAAAATTCACAAATTGCTAGGGATGTTCAACGGTACATTAATGAATGTGTTAAATCGTGTGGTACGATTTGTATGATTGCCAAAAGATTGATTCAATTTGATTGGTACTCTCATTCGTTTATTGCTCTTCACACATTGTTTGTTTCAGCAATGACCCTGATTTACTGTCTATTAGCAGATCGTGTTGACTGGTCAATTGAAATTTCCACTAGTTTACAAGCATGTTCAACGGCATTATTTGTTGTTGGTGAACGCCTCCCCGGAACGAAGAAACACCTTAGAGATCCTTTTGAAAAGCTATTAAGTAAAACAATCGACCAAATGAACAAGAAAATGAAGAATCATCAAACCCAACAGAAAAATCCTAACTGCCCAAATTATAGAATTGCCGGTATCAACGTATTGGATACTTCGAATGATTTCGATGGTAGGTTACTTGGCTCGATGGGTGTTAAAAACCCTAATATCCGTGCAGAAATTGGCGGATTAGCACCGACTCTGGTTTCATTTTTTACTCAAAATCTAGAGAAACCGGGAGTGATGCAATCATTAAATGATGATAAACAGCAATCAAGCACAACAAGTTCAGCATTAACAGCTGGAACACCTTCTTTGGTAAATGACCTATATTATGGTACAGTATCCAATGGTCCGAGCTTGCAATCCTTAGATACTACAACGAGCAATTCAAGTGAACCAAGCATGAACTATAATAAAGGTCAGTTTGCAGTAAAAGGAGGTAATTTTTCTGGAAACACATTTGATACCACATCACCACAACAGCAGCCACAACAACAACAACCATTTAGGGAGCAATATTCATCAATTAAAGTACCTGTTATTTCACAACCTGATGATAAGCCACCTGACTTTTCATCAAATTCAATACCGCTATCAACTAATAGTGAAGATGGCATCATTTTTGATGAATTATGGCAAGTTATTAGTGAACAAAGACCGGTTAATTACGACGAAAATGTTTTCGGAGAAATTGAATTCGTTATCGATAATAATTTCAAGAGAACAAATTAATGAAACCAAAACGGTACAAAAGGAGACTTATGAGAATTAGGAAGAACTAACAGCGTATGGATTGCTATGTAATTATGTAAAAGAATATCAAAAGTAGGTCCCAAACATCACAGTTCCAGCTTGTGAAGCCAATTTCTTAACAGGTCACACTACAATCATTAATTTCTCTTCTTTAAATATTTTGTTGCAAATGAAACTTACTCACAGATCACAGGATATACAGGCTAAAGGTACTTCTCAAAACTTTCACAAGCACTTCATCAGAAGTTTATTTTTTCCCAAATCTTGTAATCAGCTTAACAGTGCTGCCAAACTAAACAAACTTTCTAATCTGAAGAGAGGTACAATATCTATTATAAATGCCCGAAGAGGTTTAAAAATTATCTAGCTGATTGCATCAACAGAGTATTTGTCGGATCTAGTATATATTTCAGATAATTAGATCGGATGTACACGACCATTCAAGCTTCTTAAACAAGCTATTCAATTACCCTACTTTGGTTAATAGTATGAAATACTATGATTGATCAATGTAATTTTGTTGGGTAGTTCTAATTACCAATACGACCTGAGTAATGATTATTTGGTTTATGTACTATCCAATCGGATTTGTTAATTAGTATATTTAGTGACAAGAAGAGATCATATTTTTATTAAAAGATTCTTGATAATTTGTCCAACAAATTATCATATAATTATTTATACAAACTTTCAACATATACTGAGAAATGGGTATATAAATGGTGATTCAATTCTATAGTTATTTCTTTATTCAGACATTTTTCCTCATAAAGAGGAGATCATCTTTCTTCCCATCTTTTAAAATTAGACATAGATTTTTATAGCAACTTATTAATGATTAAGTAATCCAAAATTATGTCATCAAAGTCACAAGAATCTGACGCCGCTCAAGTCCAGGAATTATCCCGTCAGCATTCCAAAATTATTTGACGGCTGTGCAACCCCCAAATTTATCATCTGGTTTTTAAATTGCATTGTAATTAGATACGAATAAGACTTCTTTGAAGTAGTATTCGCAACATTCAGAAAAAGGAACAAAATAACAAATAATACACTAGTTGAAAGGTGCAGACTAACAAGCAAGTTAAAATGTCTTTTGTTACAGTCAACGCAGAATTTCTGTATGTTACAATTTACAAGCCTTAAGTGTGTTATAAAACCCATAGCTTATTACATAGTTGGCTTTTACTAACATTTATATTTTGTTATTTTATTAAAGTGGTGGGCTTGATGTCATATTCGGAGGCGTTAGAAAGTCCAAGTGTAAGGTCTCTAAAGAGTCCACAACTGAGCCAATTGTTTTAAGGGATTTAATGAACCACATTGCTGATAACTTAATCGTCAATAAGAAAGACTACGATGTTTTCATTGAAGATGGAACTATTAGACCCGGTATTCTAGTCTTGATCAACGACACTGATTGGGAACTAGAAGGTGAAGAAGATTACGAGCTCGAAGATGGTGATCTTATCACTTTTACTTCAACATTACATGGTGGCTAATCCTCAAACGTTTTCCTTGTCTCGTAATCATCCCTCTTCGAATTAGTCAGGTTTCAATTTTTTAATGTATATTAATAATATATAGAGCATATTACTCAATTCATATATTTATCTGGTAACTTTCCTCAACCAACTTTCCATCATGTAATCAATACATGACATTAGATTTGATTCAATTTACATCCTAGCAAGCCCATGCCACCCCAATTGTTATCAGGAGTTAAAGTTAACTTAATATTATCTCCATTTCTAATAACCTCAAGTAATATTTCTTTGCTAATGCTGCTTTGTACGATAGACACAATTCCTTTCAAATTTTCATGGTTTGTCACATTTAAGTGACCGAATGCGGCGATTTTGTCCTCAGCTAGTAAGCCAGCTGCCTGGGCAGGACTCCCAACAACAACTTGCTCAACCACTGCAAATGGAATGAGCACATTTTTGCTCGTCTGTGCTGGGACATTAGCAGTAGTTGATTGTGTTGAGTTCTTCGATAGGCTGTTGAAATGTTCTATTAGTTTGGCATCAATTGCATCCAAAACAACTTTCAAATCATTCTTGAGTCTAATGATTTGTGTTCTGATGAGTCGTATTTGGACAACATCAATATCAGATCTTGGGAAACCATCCGGGGATAATAGTGGTGTGTCAAAGTCTGCATTGTACTTGTTTTTCAATTGACTGAATAGAGTAGTAAGATTCGACTCCATAAGTTGTTTCAGCTCTGTTAGTTTTGGAAGGTTTGCCGTTGGAACCAAATTCACATCGTAATCAATGTTCTCTAAATTGAGTTTCTTCATCGCATTTTCAAATGACATTATGTATGATATTTAGTGTACAGTTACGATGTACACATTGATAAGATATTGATAGTATTGGCATCGAACATCTGTCAAGTTATCCCCATATATTAAATTCCATTGCCTTCCACTTTCAAGAAAAAATTATTTCACCGCCTTGTAAATCGATTCGACGAAAATACTTGGATGATTTTCATCCAAGTATTCGGTGGATTAGTATTTTTCCTACCACGTACGTATGATTGATCGCTTTATCTTTCATCTCTCCATATTTTCATCTTCAAGACCCTTGAATTGTTAAATTGGCCTTGAAATTCCATTTCATTCATTAATACACGCATCCAACAATGAAGTTCTCCAAATTAGCTTTAGCTTTCACCTTCTTGATCTCAGTTGCATTTGCTGCTGAAGAGGCTGCTCCAAAATTTGTTCCAACCGAACAGAAGCCGTTCGATTTCAGAATCGAATACTTGGTCAAAGACCATCAAACAGTCAGCACTGAAGTTGTTTCATTAACTAACGGTGAAACTGCCTCCTTAGAATATCAATTCACTAATAGAGAAGAAGAAGACTGTACTATTGTTGGAGTTGGTGGACAATTGATTTCTCCATCCACTGGTGAAGTTTTATACAACATCACAGCTACCAACGTTGGTCCATTATCAGTTGCTTCCACTGAAAATGTCACATTTATTCAAAACATTGGTATTGATTTAATTCCAGAAACTTACTTAGTCGTTCCAGCCATTTACATCGTTTACGACGACAAGTTGATGGTTTTAGGTTCAAGAAATCAATTGATCATTGTTGACGATGCTCAAATTTCAATTTTCAACCCAAAGTTGTTGGTTTTAGAAGTTATCTTAGGTAGTTCCTTAGCTTATGCTACTTACTTCTTATACACCTCATTCGGTGCTCAATTCTTAGACAAGTACTTGGCTCCAGCTAAAAAGGAATCCAAGAAGATTGCCACCTCAGCCGCTGCTAAAGTTAAGTCCACTGGTTCAACTGCTTACGATGAATCTTGGCTACCAGCTACCCATCTGAAGACCGCTGCCAAGAAGACCAAGAAGACCAAATAAATATGTACCAATTGATCATATTTCTCTCTAACATATCCTCAACATCACCAAAAACAAAGATCATTACTATTCCCTTTCTTTCATTTTGTCAAATAACTATGTATATTTCTATCATATCATTAAAAAATTTGTGCTTTAATTTACTTTTATTTTGTTTTGAGTCCTTTTAACGTTATGATCAGGGACTTTCTCGACTATGTTGTTTTGCAAGTTGGTTTATATAGGTCATTCAACAACTCTATTCAAGATTTTCTATATAATTCAATAATATCTCTATATATGTGAAGCAGTATAAAATTCCAGAAAAAAAAAATATCAATTATTTGCTGTCAAAGTGTAAACGTAACCTAAGCATTCAAATTTAGTTCCTTCAAAACCGCATCAATGGAATCCAGGTCGTATTCGTAGAGTCTTACCCGTTCAGCGTACCCAACTGGCTCTACAACTTTTGAGGTCATGGATGGATCGAACATTGCATCAGAATCAACGTCAATAGTGTACTTTTTTGTGAGATAAAATCTAATATCGTCAATGAATTCAATTGAATCAAACTCTTGTCTGGCCCGGATTCTACTGGAAGATTCCAAGACAATTTCCTTGAATTCTGGATCTTCCACGTACTTTGAAACATCTTTACTGATCAAATACGCAGCGTGTGTTTCTAATCTATGAACCCTAGTGTCCCAACCAGCTCTCAATATATCGTAAACTGAGACACCAACTGAAGGATCGAGAACTTCTATGTTGGTCAAGGAGACAGCTGCCATTGTTTTTAGTCTATCAATAAACAAGGAATCTGCTAAAGTCAAAACATAAATGGCAACTTCTGGTGGAATGGTGGCATCGTCGAAGTATAAGAATCCAATAAGAATCTCCATCACTTGTATCATTATGGCTGATGATAAATCTCCTATGACATCCATTGCTGGTAAAGCTACAATGGGAATGTTATCCGGCGAACTTATTAGTTTTGTCCTGTCAACAACTCCTAAATCTTCCATATACAGCTCCGTGAAAATTGAAGTGTCCGAAAAGGATGAATTAAACATCCTTTCATAATAGTCGGACCTCGTTAAAATTGCTCTATGAACAGGAAAATAAGTGACAGAAGATCCCAATTCTACTGCAATGATTAAATCTGCATATGAGTGTCTAATCAGGTTTATTTTTTGCTTATGTGATGGCAGCAAAAACTGTTCATAGTCATCATCATCATCATTATCATTAACCTTCTCATTATAGACTGTATCTCTTAGCTCTATCGTCAGTTGTTTCTTTAATATCTTCTCTTGAACAAAGACCTTGAGTTTGCTTCTGGCTATTTCACACATTGAATGTTGTATTGTATTCTTCAACTTTGATTTTTCCGTAGGTAAATCTGTTTCTGACATCGCTCGAACAGATGTCGCTAAATCGGGCAAACCAACATGGTAAGCCAAACAAATCAAGTCATCTACATTGAGACCCTTCAAATCAAAAGTAGGAGCGAGGTAAATATAGCGGACCAAGAATTCCCAACTCGACTTCTCAAACTTAGTTGATTCAATAATAATAGAATTCGATGGCCAATTTTTGTCCGATAATTGAAGACTGAAGTATTCAGACATGGCAACAAGCATGAAGCTATGCAATTTCAACTTCACAGAATCATCACTACCACCAATGCTGACTAGTATATCGGTGCTGATTAGTTTAGGTTTCAGTATCAAGCTTGTAATATGAGCTGCAAAGGGTTGTGTTAGATCAACAGCTTTGCTGATATCAAATGATAATAAAACTCTTCTAATTGAGTCCGTCAATGCACCGTAAATAGCACGAGAACCTTCAAACGTATCTCGACTAACTATAGCACCTTTCTCAAGGAGTAATTTGACAACGTTCTCGTGCCCACAAACAGAAGCTAAAATCAACGGCGAATAATCCCACTCGTCAACTTGATTTAGCTGTTAAAAATGTTAGTGTATGCTTTTCATATATAATTTCAAAGTAAGTTAATTGTTATTATACTTACGTTGACACCTTGGGATATGTAACTGTCAACAAGTTCAACATCACCTTTTCTACAAGCCTGGCATAGCTCTTGAAACTCGCTTGATGCTGCTACTCTCACTTGGGAATTCATTTAAAATGATGGTTATTGTATAGCCAATTAGATTACCAGCTAACAGTAAGGTTTTTCCCTTCTCTAAATTCGTAAGTATTTTACTTTGAATGGATCTGTTGTAATGTAGTTTATGGGATATAAGTCAATTGCCAGTATAGTTAAGAGCAAGTCTTTTGAGAAATCGATACAAAGAAACACAACAAACAAGGCTGTGCATATTTTGTACACAAAAGATTATGACGTTCTTTCATTAATCGTTTATTTTTCGGTTCAACCAGACTACTAAACATACATATGTCCTACTATACAACAATTCAACACATATAGCATCATTATTACTTCAATTGCATCAGTATAACTTGTCAGATATTATAATATCACACATAGATACCCACTGAGAACCGTTGTAAGATACAACATTAATTACAGTAAATTATGAGAGTGTACCTAAATAAAACTCCGAGATCAATAGCCATTGTGTCAAACGGATTTGCCCTTTTACTTCGAGATATCAAGGGGCAAGCTACCAAAGACTCCTCACCGAACTGTATCATTGAGTATGTTCCGGAATCAATTGTTCCTTTGAGCAAATACATCGATATCACCCCGGTTGTTACAGCTGGTGATTCTGAATCCGTTCACGCATTGCTTGGTGTCATTGCAATTAAAGGAATGGTGTTCGTTGGATTCATCACAGGAAGATCCGAGGTTGGTTCTATTAGAGTTAATGAAAAGATATATCAAATTACTTCCACGATGTTTGTTTGTTTAACAAATGGCACTTATGACTATGCTTTATCACCAGAGAAAAACAAAACGTACGAAGACTTCCCTGAGAATCCCGCATATTCAATAGTTAGATTACTTGCTGGCGGTACCTTTTACTATTCTCCTGAATTTGATCTAGTATCAAGTTTCCAAGAACGAGGTTTTATGGGCAACAAATCATATTTGTCACTAAATTCATTGGATGATTACGATGGGCGGTTTGCTTGGAATTGTAACCTTATCAGTGAACTGATATCGTTCAGAAATAGGCTTGCCACTGACGAACGAGGCCCGTTTGATAAAGGACAATTTATGATTACTATAATAAGAGGATTTGCACGTACCGTGACAGTTAATGAAAACGAAGGTTTATTAACGATAATATCAAAACAAGATTGTAAAAAAAGTGGTTCACTGTTTGGTCCTTATTGTGTTGATGACGATGGTAATGCTGCAAACTTCGTAGAAACGGAAATCATACTAACTACAAATGATTATTGTTTGGCATTCATTCAATTAAGTGGTAATGTTCCTTTGTTTTGGAACTTGGAATCGCAACTACTGTCCACGAAGATGGAGTTTCCCAGATCAGAAGACGCATCAAAGCATGCATTTGGAAGGCATTTTGAAACGTTGATTCAACAACATGGTATGGTCCATATCATTGACGCTTTGTCTAAAAAGGGGAATCAGCAGGAACTCAGTCAACGTTATAAAAATGCTATTGATAACTATGGTGCATTTTCTCCAGATCAAGTCAGTTATACGAAAATTGATGTTTCCAGTTCTTTTAGGCTTAAATCAAATGGTCATTTCCTGACAAGTTTGTTACATGAATTAGACGATCCTTTGAAGACTTACGAAGCTTTTTGTTACAATATGATTAGTAGGACCTACATTGGGAGACAATCAGGGATATTTTTAACTAATACCTTGAATTCAATTGAAAGGGCTAACTTAATTCAAGCAAGGATAAGTGAAGAAATTCTTGAGTATTTTTTCAAATTTTTGAATTTTGTACCAGGTCCTGAATTTTGGACAAAACTGACTTACTTGTGGGGTGAAAATGGCTCTAGTTTGAACAAAATGTCAGAAAGTTATGTCTCCTCCAAAACAAAGAGCAAAACTGGTGGTATTGTTGGTAAAGTTGCTGAACAGTCAAAAAAATATGTCTCTTCGCAAGCTGTTGTTGGGTCCAGCAAACAGAACACTTTTGATAAACTATTGGGCAGATTGGAAAAACAGGATCAAGTTCATTTATTTGATCCTATTCATGATTATGTTGTTGAAGAATTGAGTAAGAGATCCAGTGAATTTACATCTACAAAAGAACTTCTCATATGGTCGGGAACCTTCAATGTGAATGCTGAACTCTATGAAGGTGATATTAGTTCTTGGATTTTCCCGAAACCTGAACTGTACGCAAGTTACGATATTGTTCTTGTTGGACTGGAAGAAGTTGTTGAGCTAACCCCTGGTAAGATGATGAACATCGATCCTTCTATCAGGGTTTTTTGGGAGAAAAAAATAAAAGAAGCTCTAAACAATGTCCAAGGTGATAAATACACTTTTCTAAGAGGGGAACAATTAGGAGGTATTCTTAATTTGATATTCGTTAAAGAAGATTCTTTGGAACATATCAGTAACGTTGAAAGTTGTGTTAAGAAAACTGGATTTAAAGGTATGTCAGCCAACAAAGGCGGTGTTGCGATTGGTTTTAATTACTCAACATCTAGTTTGTGTTTCATTGCATCTCACTTAGCTGCTGGTTTCCATAACTCTGATGAAAGACATCAAAACTATAAAACCATTTCCAGTGGGTTAAGGTTCAAGCAGAATAAAACACTACGGGACTACGATTCCGTTATTTGGTTGGGTGATTTTAATTTTAGAATTAATTTGAGCAATGAATTTGTTAGACCACTTTTATATGATAAGAGTTTTGTTGTGAACTCCGTGAATCCTGCAAGCACAGCGGATCAGGAGTGTGATGTTGAGAATGTAGAGGAGCATGAACATGAGCATGAAAAGATCCGTGACGAAGATACTTTACGTCAAAGCTTAGAAGCCGAAACTATTAGGGATAATTTAGTGACTAGTCCTGTTTCAGATCGGTTCAATCGAATTCAAGGTTTGGATATTGATGAACTAGAAGACGCAATCGATGATCAGTTATACTCACAAAAATCAAAAGAGGAGAAAAGGAACGAAGATAAACACAATGAAATATTACAAAAAAACAGTCAAATCAAAGAAGATAGAAACTCAGAAAATGAAACAAGCGTAGGAGAAATTCAAAGTGAAACTGATGAGAATCTTGAATCTACTGAGAACAACAGCAGAAGACATAGACTTGCTCCTTTATTTGAACAAGACCAATTGAACTTACAAATGGCAAGTGGTGAATCTTTCCCCTACTTTGATGAGATGGAAATTAAATTCAAACCAACTTATAAATTTGACAAAGGAACGGACACTTATGATACCTCTGAAAAGCAGAGAGTCCCAGCATGGACGGATAGAATTTTAAGTTTATCGAGATCTTCAAAGATAATTTTGAATCAGGTTGAATACAATTCTGTTCCTGATTTGAAGTTCAGTGACCATCGACCAATTTTTGGTATTTTCAAAGCAAAAGTTGAGATGATTGATGAGAGTGTTAGATCGGCTATAGAAAAGCAACTTTACGAATCAAGAAAATTGGTCATTGGCGGTGTCAACTCATTGGTGTTAACACTAAATATTAACGAATCATCATTTTTATTAAAGCATGGTTTACCTGCTCCATCGGGTAAAACTAATGAATCAAGATGGTGGATGTCCTCAGGAACAGGAAAGGTTAAGATCAGATTTCCAGAGTTAGACTCTGGTGAATTTATAATAAACCCAAACCTTCCAAAAAACCCATTCGTTGAAACAGATGAACCAGATTTTATTTCCGCACCCAGTGATGCCGTTAAAAGAACTGCCAATGCAACCACTAACGATGTTAACTATAGTGTTGTAAGACATGACGAAATTGCTGATTTAAAATAGAAAAAAAGTATGATTTATTATATATACTGGAATATGTACTGATATGTAAATAAAGATATACTTCATTATACTTTGCCTAAATAGATTGTAACTTAATAGCATCACCTTTGTAAATAGTTTGAGAACCAGTCCAGCTTTCACCAGGTTGCAAAGTGATGAAATCATGAACGTGACCAGGTTCTATACAAACCATATTATGGAATCCATCCTTTGGCTCAAAATCAGCCATACCAGCAGATTTTTCAACCCATGGGTTCCAGACAACAACATCAGGTAAGTTACTTCTTTCAACGTTGTGAATAACTTTACCTAATTCAATAACTTGTAATAATTTATCACATGAGACATTCTTGTAAATTCTATCAAGCTCGGAGTTAAAATCAACCGCAGGTGCTTTCTCTTCATAAGATTCTTGTAGCAATTGATCAAAACAAGTTTCACCTGGTAGATTGTTGATTAAAGTATCATCAATATCATTGATTTTTAGATAAGTGTGGAACAACCAGTTGAACTTCCAAGGTTTTGAATCTGTGTTTGAAACTTCAATGTAGGTGACCAAAGAGTCTTCCTTTAATTCAACAGTAAAAAGTAAAGTAAAATCATTGTCACCTTTATCCCATTTCGAATAAACGTCTTTATTTGCTTCATCTGGACCTAAACCAAATTGAACGGTTGGTGGATTTTCTTTTGTTTGACCTAAGAATTCCCAGGTTGAGTTTCTTGCAAAGCCGTGTTGTGGTAATGCTCCAAAACCTTCAGCATCGGATTTACCAAAGACTGGGAAAACTAATGGAATTCCACCTCTAACTGGCTTGGAGCCGTCCAATTTAGCAGCTGTTGATAACCACAATTGTTCAACGGAATCAATAGTCCATGATGTTATCGTAGCACCGTAAAGTAAGATGCTAACTGTTGTGTTTGGGTTTGCCGGAGAAATTAGGGTGACTTCATTGTCAGTAGATTCGACAGGCATCTTCGAAGTTGAATGATGTTTGATGTTCTTCAATCTGATAATGATGAAGCTGGAAAGAAAAAAAGAATGAGTGTTCAAAGTAAGAGTAAGTGTTGATTTGATTAAATGGTTGTATCCACGTTGCAGTTTTCGAATTATGCGGAAGTTGAACAAGCGAGCGGCTTAGTCTTTTGGTTTCAGTCAACTTCATTTTGGATTAAGTCCGAAAGACAACAACGATAAGTATTCGAAGGTTTAATATTGCGATTAGAAAAAGTTCCAGAATTAGAAAGAAATGTGGGGCAAAATAGAAACAATATATAGACAAACAAGAAGCTGTGAGCCAAACAATGATTAAAATGATAACTAACTTTGTCTGTTGTTCATTGGAGTCGTTTTTGAACAATTACTTCATCATAAAAGTTTCAACTAACACCACAGAAAGGCTACATGCATACTATTAATCTACTGGCAGAGATACATCATTTCTTACTACTCGCATACATTTGTAGTTCAATAGACAGATTATTAGTTAAAAAAACTAAATGAAGAAATTAGATGCTGATAGTTGCTTACCAAAAGAAATCGGCTGTTTCATCCAATTCAAAAGGTACATACACGAACCAGCTTCCTTATTGGATGCTGAGAAATAAAAGGTCAGAATTCATTCCTAAAATTGTAGAAACAAATTAGTTATAAACAAATGTCCTTCACTATCATAATTCTTTGTTGGCCTCAGGTTCCTTCACAGTCTGTTTTTCCTGACCTTCTTTACCAGCAGCAAGATCTTTAACTAAAGCGTCAGCTTCGCCCGTGAATGAATCAATCTGACCTTCAATTTGATCCAAGAGTCTTTCGAGATGCTATAGTAATTTGAAGTTTGTAAGATGAATTGTTAGTATAAGTTAACTCTCGATGAATATCTCAACTCTTCTCGCAATTTGTATTGATGCATGTGTGTACATACTGTTGCAGCCAACTCTGCTTCATTCAATCTCTTGTATGCGTCAGCAAATGACTCGCCAGATTCTTTATCAACAGTCATTGTTGGCAATTAACTAAAAAGAGCGATATAAATGTATACGTAAGTGATAGATCAACCAAGTTGTTGTATCAATTCGAAAAACGATTTTCAGCACTATGATTGCGATTTTTCAAACAGTTTTTTTTTTTGTATTTACTCGAATTTTGCGGACACGTTGTTTTAAACAGCGTTTGGCAACTTTCAACATAAATAAACCCTTGAGAGAAAACGGTAACAGTATATAAGTCTAGATACTGATACCTACTCAATTGATAGTTATCAGCAATGCTTGTTAATATAAGGAACATACTAAGCGTCCTGTTGTCGCTTTTAATTATCCAAATTGCAGCAGTTAAATCACCATTACCGGACACAAGAACCTTAGTCCTTTATGATTCAAAATCAACGCCAAACTTCTTAGAAACCCACTCTAAATTATTCAGTTTACTAGATACCAAAGAATTTGGATTAGTCATTAGAGACATCAATGCAGAAGATCAAGAACAACCAATTGAATTGTTCAGAAACGGTTTCAGATTGTATCAAAACGTTTTAGTTTTCCCATCAAAGGCTAAAGAAGTCTCCTCTAGTATCTCTACTACCCAATTAGTTGAATTTGCACAAGATGGTGGTGACTTCTTGATTGTTTCAAACCAAGATGGTACTCAAACTGATTTAACTTTATATTTGAATGAGCTTGGTATCTATCCATCTCCAAAAGGTTATAAATTGATCGACTATCACCAAGAATCATATTCTAACTCTGTCGAGTCCATTGAATCACCACAATTCTTGAACAACGTTATTATTCCCAAATCAATCAAACCAGCTGAGTTAAAATACGGACAAGGTTCCGCAGCATTATTATCAAACAGCGAGTTCCTAATCCCGGTTTTGAAAGCTTCAAGATCTTCAATCACTTATGCTATTGATGAAGGAGTGATCAACTCTGAGTCTACATGGCACACCGGTTCACAAGGTTACTTGATTGTTGGTTTTCAAGCGCTCAACAATGCAAGAACAACTTGGATAGGTTCTGAGTCTATCTTCACGGATGAATCATTTGATGCTGAAATCGTTGAAAGTTTAATCAGTTGGACCTTCCAAATTACCGGTTTGATCAAAGCCAATTTTGTCAACCATCACAAAATTGATGATGGTGTAGTTATCACTAATGACACCAATTATAAGATCAAAGACACTACTAAGTTTGAAATCGGTGTTTCAAAATGGGACGGTTTCAAATGGGTTCCATTCACTGATTGTACCGACATGCAATTAGAATTTGTTATGCTTGATCCATACTATAGACTGAATCTAGTCAATTCCGGTGAATCTAGTGAATCTTCAATTTATTCGACCGAATTTGACATTCCTGATCAGCATGGAATGTTTACTTATAAAGTTGATTACAAGAGACCAGGTTTGAGTTTTGTCAGTGAAGAAGTTGTCATTCCAGTTAGACATTTGGCAAACGATGAGTATCCAAGATCATGGGAAATTCCAAACTCCTGGGTTTATTTGAGTAGTGCCATGGCTGTTAGTGGGGCTTGGTTTATGTTTGTTGTTACCTATGTTGTTTCAGGTAAAGAACCAGCTACTGAGGAAAAGAAAACAAATTAATTGTACCTGGTTTGCTTTATATAGATACATACCAATTCGTCATGAACCGATAAAACTATATATATCACTGAATAAAAAAAATTATGTATTTATCTGTTTATTTGCGTTTTTCTATGCCTTTCTATTACTATATAAAATGTTGAAATTTTCAAAAAAAACCACTACAAACAGTAAACTATATAATTCAAATAAAGCTAATTGCCTTTCACGATTTTAACGTTATTTTTCTCCTTCCAATCCAAAAACTCCTTTTGGTATTTGTCACTTTCCAACTTCAAACTATCAACAGACCCCTTCATTCCTTTCAAATTCTGCCCAAGAACAACTTTAGCATCGCCAACTTTCAACTCAACAAGCGCCCCGCCAATCATTCTGTAACAGTTTCTGTCTTCCGAAACGTCCTTTAATGTACCAAAAACAATTTCATGTTCATCGATCTCGGATTGTAATGTTATTAGCCTTGTGTTTATGGATTCGATTGTTTGCTGGTATTGATCGTACTGTAATTGTAGCTCTATATTATGATTTCATTTGGAAATGGTGGTGGTGATAATGTTAGTATTTGGCAACTTGTTTTCGATATTTATGGAATTTCTTTTGTACTCACTTTGATTCTGTGACATTGCTATGTATTAGTCTCAATTTAATAAAAGGTGTCTATATTTCTATATTGATATCTGTATCAAAATATTCAGTTTTAGTCAGTTGAATAGAAATAAACAATTTTCTCTGAACTTTTTTTTTTGTTGATGCATGAAGATAATGATAGCGAATTCTCAAAGCAAATAAATCTCGTTTGGTGTTCAGTTTTGATTTTAGTGGCAATTCTACTGCTTATTCTATAGATTTGAGGTGATATAACATTGTGTTTAATTTTTTTGGAACGATTCAGTTTTGCTTAGAAACACCATCGTACAAAACAAGAAACAGATGAAAATCAAAAATACAAATTAATACATTTATTACAGCTGAGGGGAGGCTCTCCCTTTTTTTATTTCTATTTTTAGAAAAGATTTGTCTATCAATATCAAAAATGAAAATAAAAAAAGACTATACACAAATAGATAAACAGAACTATGTATTGACATAAGATAAAGAAAAATGGAACATGATATGCATTATAAACAAAAAAAAAATTAACAAGAATAATAAAAGCATGCATTCATTCATTCATTATCCGAAGATAAAAAGTTGTTCGTAGAGATGTCAGTAAGGGTGGGAATGTTATGGTAATATTAAGCTTTAGCAGAAACACCAAGGGGTTGGTCATCTGGAGCAATATCAATCTCCTTCTTCTTGCCATTACCTTTGACGACCTTATTTGTTGAAACTTTAGGTTTATTAATTGATTCACCTTTACAAATCTTGACCATTTCATCCTTTGATAAAGTTTCATACTCTAATAAACCTTCGGCCAATCTTTTCAATTCAACTCTCTTTTCACGTAATAAATTTCTGGTTCTATCCTCAGATTCGACCAACAACCTTCTTGTTTCTTGATCAGCCATATCTCTAAGTTTTGGTGACCAAGATTCCCATTGGTCGGATAATTTAACAGGTCCAATTGCATCAGACATACCATATGCCGTGACCATTGCTCTTGCTGTTCTGGTAGCGGAAGTTAAATCAGATGAGCATCCAGATGTAACGTTATCTGGTCCATACAACATTTCTTCAGCAATCTTACCACCCATACAAACGTCTAAAGTGGCATAACATTCAGTCTTTGTAGTGTCATATTTATCCATTTCTGGTAGTTGGAAAGTAATACCAAGTGCTCTACCTCTTGGCAAGATAGTAGCCTTGTACAATGGCGTAGCACCTTCAGTAAACATTGCGGCAATTGCATGGCCGGCTTCATGGTAAGCAGTATTTCTTCTAGTTTCTTGGGTCATTACCATGGTTTTTCTTTCACCACCCATCAACACTTTATCTTTAGCCCATTCCAAATGCGACATGTTAACACTTAAAGCGTTTTGATGTGAAGCATAAATAGCAGCTTGATTGACTAAATTTTTCAAAGCAGCGCCTGACATACCGGTTGTAGTCCTTGCAATAACTGATGGATCGACATCTTTGGACATTGCAATGTTTCTCATATGATGCTTTAAGATGTCAACACGACCTCTAACGTCAGGTAAATCAACATTAACAATTTTATCAAATCTACCTGGTCTTGTTAAAGCTTTATCTAACGAATCTGGGAAATTGGTAGCGCCAATGATGATAATACCTTCTGTTTGTGAGAACCCATCCAATTCAACTAGTAACTGATTTAAGGTTTGCTTAGCCCAAGCTTGATCCCTTGATTTTCTCTTACCTCCGATAGCATCCAATTCATCGATGAAAACAATAGCTGGTGCTCTAGCCCTAGCTTTAGTGAACAATTCTCTAATTCTTTTAGCACCCACACCAACGTAAACTTCATCAAATTCGGAACCTGACATGAAAAAGAACGGAACGCCAGCTTCACCAGCTGTAGCTCTTGCTAATAAAGTCTTACCGGTACCTGGAGGACCTGTTAAAAGAACACCCTTTGGTAACTCACCACCTAATCCAGTGAACTTGGAAGGGTCTTTCAAAAATTCAACAATTTCTTCTAATTCAGATCTTGCTTCATCAACCCCACAAACATCTGAAAATTTAACGGTTGACTTACTGGCTTCAATCGTTTTATCTTCTGAATTTGGACCTTTCAAGATGGAACCATTTTCAACCAAATAATTGAAACCAATATTCGCACCATAAGCTAATAACCCAACAGTAACGACCCATTTAATCCATTTGGCAACGGCTGTTCTTGAGGATTCTGTTAAGATAACATGGATTGGGTCGCCTCTTGAGCCGTTACCAGCTCCCATACCAATACTACCTGAGCCACCAGCACCACTGGTGATCGGTAATCCCATTGAAGAGGCAACAGCATGGGCTTTTTGGGTTTCACCCATCTTCATTAATGCTTCGATGTATAACTGAGCACAGTCAGGAGAGGTGGCAATACCTGGAGATTCATATCTTGAAACTAATATGTGGGGATAATTTGCATTTAATAGAGTTCTGTAGAAGGTTGCTTGCACTGCTGGGTTATTCAAATCACGATTTGCAGCTTGTTCTTGAGATGCAAGGTTTGAAGTTGGTGAAGAAGAAGAGTGATACTTTCTTAAACCTTGAAGTTTGAAAGTTGTATATCCATTTGGATTTTTTGGAAAATGTTTATAAGTGTTACATCTGATGGAATTGAATAAAGCCCGAGAAACAAGTTTCGAAGCTACTCTTGATGTTGTTTGAGATATTATACTTGGAGTAAACATATCTGATGTAATATATATAGCTTACTATTGGCAAAGACTGATTTGGTATTTTTAGAAATGTAATTTAAGTTGGGAGATGGATGGTGTGATATAGAAGAGAAGTGGTATGAAAAAGGAATGTGTGGAAATAGATAAATTACAGATACATGCAATAAACACCAAATGTATGTCAGAACTTCGTATGTCAGAGCTTTGAGTTTCCTTGAAGTAGTGGTATCAGTGTGAGGGTTAAGTTGATACTATTTACCCCCTTGCCACTCTCTCTTCTTCTCCATGTTCGATGACCAACAAAAACATACCGTTGGTTTCCTTCCTTTTACTCAATTTTGAAATTGATCACTTAATCACCAGCCACCGCCACCGAATAAACATTATGTGGCTGATAGAAGTAACTTGTGGCTGGAGTTTACTTGCTTCAAACTTTGGTCAAGATTCTCTTTGATAATAAAAAATCTGTACACACTAACTAATTATATATCTAATCATTCTGACTGAAGTTGGCACCGTAGTCGGCATATGTCAACCGTGTCTTTCTTTCAGCCTCAAAATCAATCTTAAGTAAGCCTGAAGCTTCTTTAATCCTAAATTGAACCATTTTCAATAGATTATACATCATATTCAAATGGGGAGCGGCAACTCCATTTTTTTCCGCAATTCTTAATGGGTTACCAACAATGGTTTCCATTTCAATCATTCTACCTAATCTAACGTCAAGAAGCATCGAAGGTGTATAGAATAAACCATTTGAAGTATTCAACATGTATTCTTCTAATTGAGGGGGAATCTCATAGCCATCAGATTTGGCAATTGCATAGATTTCCTTCATTATTGGTCTCCAGATAGTTTCTTTACAGCCGGTCATAGCAGATCTACTGCAATCAAGATCAACTAACGCGGTAGTTGTATTAATTGCTGAGTTATAAAGCAGTTTTTGCCATCTTGATAATCTAACATTTGGGTCACGACTGACTTTATTTTTACCTTCAATAGTGTACATTTCAATCCATTTGGAAACTTTATGGTTAGCAATCTTTGACTCGTCAGAAACACCTTCAAAAACACCGAATTGAACAATGTCAGGAGTTTTTTGTTCAACTGTACAGTCAATGTTAGTACAGCCTATTAAAGAAACAGCGCTCAAGATGATGTGACCAGGAAATCTTTGAATCATTGGTTTTTCGATGTCTATACCATTTTGACACAAGATGATAGTTGAATCAGGGTTCGCTATAACTGCCGGTTCGATAATATCTTCACAGGTTCTAGGACCATCTGGTAAATTTTTTAAAGAAACATAAATGTATTCGTATTGCTCACCATTGGCAACCGATTCTTCCACATCTCTCACTATTTTAGTTGGTTTCCAGTTTTTAATACCTTCACCAAATTGAACGGAATTGATTGTGTAACCTTCAGTTGAAGCCTTCTCGTAACCGGATCTGACAACCACTGTAACTTCAGAGTCATTCTGTTCAAGGGTATATGCTGCAACCATACCTAGGGCACCACTCCCCACGATCAAAACTTTAGCTGTATGTTTTGACATTACGTTAGTTTATTTGCACCTATAAATTCTCTATATCTATATTTATTAGTTTACTAAATTATTCAGCTAAAACCATTGACCGTAAGACAAGTAGAGATATTATACATAAGTTTGTCAAGCTACTACTATGTATGCCAAAGGATTGGATTGAAAATTTAAAGATCGAGAAAAGAGGCGCGAGACATTGCACCGCTTTTAACCGAATATATTCCTCAAACTCCGGGTAATCAACCAACTGCTCAATTGATCTTGCGATTAAGCTATTCAATGTCTACTTCCTATTCGTCTATTTAATCCTTGCTAGTAAAGTACTTAATTGCCCAATTCAAACAATCTTCTAATTGTCTAACATCAGTAAAATTCACGTTTAACAGCGTAGATCCATCTTTTTCATGATGACCCTCACCTTCTCTGTTTTTGTAGTTAAATATCTTGACATTTATCGTCGAGTAGGATGAACTGGAATGGGATTTTAATTTAATGTAGATCTTCATATTCAAACAAATCAATTCGAATTTTGTTAAAGGTGATGTAATGCATCTGATAAATGGATCCTTATTCCTATATCCGCCAGCATTACCACTGCCAGGAATAATCTGATCGTCATAGTTTGAACCGTTGCAGAATTTAGTCATTTTGAGATCATTCTTCATGATTTTGTCAATCTGATTCTTGTCTCCATCAAAAAATGTAGTCAACATGGAGAACAAAACATCATGTAATTGTTTGACCGTTCTATCGTGTTTATTGTGCGTAATTATCGGTTTAATCAATGATAAAGTGTATTCTCCAGATGATTGTGATGAATGTCGGTTATCTTGCGACAAAGACACTGGGGGAATATGTTTCTTGTTCAAGTTTCTTTTATGCTCGTTAATCAACATTAATCTTAAAAACGAACTAATTTGATCAGCCTTTAAATTCGATTTCAACTCTGGATTAACCGGCTTGATATCATCAACTGCAATCGATTCAATTTCAATGATCTCATCGTGTAATTCAATTAGAATCTTGTTCGATTCAATCTTAACTTGTAAGGAAATTAGCGTTGCTGATTCTTTAACTAATTGATAAAATAACTCTTCTTCAAATAGGAAAAATCTAGCTTTTGAAATCTCATTACAAACACCGTTCTCACTATCACATTTATTGGCATTGGTAAATTTTTCAAATCTATCAAGCAAGTTCGATTCACCTACCAATGTTGGTTCTTCGCTACCTTCTTTGCTGTACAATTTAACTTTAACCAATTTATTGATTCTTTCAGTTTGTTGATTATTGAGCTTTTCGAAATATATCTCACCATTAATTGGACTCTTTTTTAGCAACCCAATTCCTTTATCAAAATAATTCGATCCAGCATCTCCAAACCCATACTTGACACTAATTTCTTTCGTTGTTGATTTACCCGCAGTTAACGTTGACGACGACATCGTCGTTGTTGTTATAACTTCATTCGATTTTAAAACGTTGACCAGCCCATTCCAATAATTTCTCTCTTTTTCAACCTCTTTAGACAGTCTTGAACTAGCAACTTTAAAGTTCTTTGAGCATCTATTCAAACTCTCCAACTTCCAACCTCTACCAATTTTGGAGATCTCTATTTGTGACCGGTGGCCATTATCGTTGTTCGTAATTTGAACACTATCTGAAGACAATGAACCTATTTTAATATTCTGTTTTAAATGAGGTGACATCGATAAAGAGCCAGCAGCTGGTCTGACACATGAAATCAACAATGATATGAAATCTAATGATAGTGAAGATTCATTCAATGCAGAATGAACACAATTTATAATCTCATCTTTTTCCTTCATGAATTCCCCATGTGTTTTGTTAGTTATTAAGGTTTCACTATCAGCACTAGCTTCCCTGTCATCAGCTGTCTGGTTGCTGTCCTTACTTGATAGTTGTTGTTTTCCACTGGAGCTTGCATTGTCCTCCATTTCCTCGTCTTCGTTAAATTCAGCTGTTGCCATTTCCTCGAGTAATCCGTCTTCAGTCACGTTTAAAAAAGATCCTCTTTGGGATATTATTTTTTGTATTAAGTGTGATAACGATAATGATGAATCATCTAGATTGTTTATCAATTGTTGTTGTTGTTGTTGTTTTTGTTGTTGGGTGGTGGTAGGGGTGTGTAAACCTTCAGAAAGAACCGGGTTTAGGTCGAAAGATGATTCGCCCTTTGAAGTGTCAGAACTGAACATGATTTTTTTGCTGATTAGTTACTATCAATAAATCGCCTTGTTGAACACAGTCACGTAGCGCCAGAAAGTGTGGAACTGTCAAAAGTTGATAATGTGGTACAAGTTTGTTGGTATCCTACTATATTCTGACGATGTTTGAGAATTATATTTTTTTGCAAACATTTGCGATGAGCGTGAAGAACTCAGATTGCTTCTTCACGTTTGGTACATTGTGAATCCATTCATCTTGGATACATGACATTAGCTAATGTAGTTTGAAAAACTATATACGTAAATAATCACATATAAATATTTCTATATCAACAACTATAAAAGTTTCAAAAAGGACTATATATAATAATCGAAAATTGATCAATAATTACATAAACTAATCAACTTTCTTGGCTTTAACCTCAGACTCAACTTCATCAATATAGTTTAATCTTTCGATCAAATGTGGGTGGTTGTGACTGTAGGCAGAATACAACCAATCAACATCTAACGAACTCAAATTTTCCTTGTGCAAACCAATCAAAGCAGATTTCAACTCTTCTCCAAAACCCAACTTGGTTGCATATTCATCAGCTTCATATTCATACTTTCTCGATAGCAAATTCATCAAAAACACTAAAACTGCATCTAAAGGTTTTAAAATATCACCAAATAACAAGAATCCAATAATGATTGGTTGTTCAGTACCCTTGAAGAAACCAAAACTCTCATAAAGAGAATTGTTTTTAACGAATGCTGCAAACATTGTGAAAATTGTGAAAATATGGAATTGATTGATAACTAATAGTTTAGTAGTATGCGATAGGAACCAGTGACCAATTTCATGGCCCAAAACTGCAACAACTTCTTTGATTGTGGATTTTTCAATTAAGGTATCATAAATAACAATTTGTTTCGAACCCCAAGGTAAGCCTAAGAAATAAGCATTTGAGTGCGATGATCTTTTAGAACCGTCAATAACATACAATTTATCCAATGGGAACTTATTTTCACTTGCTAGTTTTTCGATATTATCTTTTAATTCTCCAGCTTCTAATGGTGTTAACTTATTGAATAATGGTTGGATGAACTTAGGATAAACGATAATCAAAAAGATTTGAACGACAAATAAAAAGACAGAAAGGTAAAACATGAAAGAATCTCCAAAGTAATCAATAATCTTTAAGAAAGCAGCTAAGATTGGAGTACCAATCGAAAACATAACTAGTAATTCTTTAACCATGTCAGACCACCATAACTTAACGGTCAACTTGTTAAAACCGTAGCGTTCCTCAATGACAAAATTTGAAATATAGGAAATTGGTAAACTTAAAAAAAAAGAAATTAGTGACATTTGGCCCATAAAAAACAACGATTTAACAATTGTACCTCTGAATAAAAGTGGTAATGAATAAGTTCCAGAAATTGTTCTATTATTGACGATTATTGTAGCAGCTGACCAAAGTTTTGGTAAGATATCATATTTATAGAACAAAACATTTTGAACTAATGAGTATAAAGAGCTCACTAGACTGAACTTCAATTTAGCTAATGAATAAGCTGATGATTTTTCGATCGTTTCAATATCGATTTTATCATTTAACTGTTTTGGAATGGTTTTGTTGGTAGTTGTTTGAGAGACTTTTTTTATTTGTCTATATTTTAAATAAGACTCAAATAAGAAGTTTGCCCCGGTGAAGCCAATAACTAACGTTTTCCAGTCAAAACCTGGTTTATCCAAGAATGAACCTGCTGATTGAATAATTGATTCCATTATGATTGTTATTCAATATTGTTGTCAACCGTCTACAAAATAACTAAGTAAAAGCATAAAACATAAAAAATTATACGTGAATATAGATCGTGGGTGGAGTTTTTCAAGAAGCAAGGCGAATCAAGAGCGAGAAGAGGCGAAGAACGTGTTCTTTACAAAAAGACAACTATTTTTCTTACTTTTTTGTCTTGGTAATTTTTTAATAATAGTAATAAATTCAAATTCGTTTCTATACCTTCATATAAGTAGTGATAATAATAAAAAATAAAATGACAACAAAAAAAATAATATGAACCTGATAATTGGTGAAATCTTTTCCAAGAAACCAGTAAAAGCGTTAAACACAATTAATGACAAATCAAAAAAAAAAAGATCTCCAAAAACCAAAAGGCCCAAAGCAAAAGACAAAAAAGTGAATTTCAGAATCAGATAAAATGTAATAATAGTAGTAATGCCATATATCTATATATAGACAAAAACTTTTTCTTATATGTGTATATAAATAAATCCTAACAAGAAGGAACATGGCAAAAAACATAAAAGGAAGAAAGCAAACTTCAGCATCAAACAACAAAAGAAAACGCAAACTTTTATTTGCAAAAACAAATAATAAAAACAATTAAGAAAGAAGCAACAATTTTCAAAACCACATCGTTCGTTCATAATCCTTCAAAAAATCCACCAAACAATAAAAAAGCTATTATTTTTTTTCTTTTCGTTCAATATAGAATAAAATTTCGATTAATTCTAAAATGCTCTTTCTATAATTCCTTCTTATAAATAGATTTAGATGTTTAGTTAGCTTCAGCAGCTAACTTTTCAGCCTTGGCAACGACGTCTTCGATACCACCAACCATATAGAAAGCATTTTCTGGTAAGTGATCGTACTTACCGTCTAAGACATCTCTGAAAGAGGTAATAGTATCCTTTAATCTAACTAAAGCACCTGGAATACCAGTGAAAACTTCAGCAACAGCGAAAGGTTGAGATAAGAATCTTTGGATCTTTCTGGCTCTTTCAACAGTCAACTTATCTTGTTCAGACAATTCATCCATACCTAAAATGGCAATAATATCTTGTAAGGACTTGTAAGCTTGTAAAGTTTGTTGAACGTTAGTAGCAACATCATAATGTTCTTGACCGACAACGGAAGCATCTAATAATCTTGATTTAGAATCTAATGGATCGACAGCTGGGTAAATACCTAATTCAGAAATACCTCTAGATAAAACGGTGGTAGCATCTAAATGGGCAAAAGTGGTAGCTGGAGCAGGATCGGTTAAATCATCAGCTGGAACGTAAACGGCTTGGACTGAGGTGACAGAACCCTTTTGGGTGGTAGTGATTCTTTCTTGTAACAAACCCATATCGGTGGCTAAAGTTGGTTGATAACCGACGGCAGATGGAATTCTACCTAACAAAGCAGACACTTCGGAACCAGCTTGGGTGAATCTGAAAATGTTATCAATGAACAACAAGACATCTTGACCTTCTTCATCTCTGAAGTATTCGGCAATGGTTAAACCAGTTAAAGCAACTCTGGCTCTAGCTCCTGGTGGTTCGTTCATTTGACCGAAAACTAAAGCGACCTTAGAATCACCTTCTAAGTTAATGACACCAGTTTCCTTCATTTCACGGTATAAATCATTACCTTCTCTGGTTCTTTCACCGACACCAGTAAAAACAGAGAAACCACCATGGGCCTTGGCAATGTTGTTAATCAATTCTTGAATGAAAACGGTCTTACCAACACCGGCACCACCGAATAAACCAATCTTACCACCTCTGGCGTATGGGGCTAATAAATCGACGACCTTAATACCAGTTTCTAAAACTTCAGCAGCAGTAGATTGTTCAACGAATGCAGGTGGATCAGCGTGAATTGGGTTTCTTTGAGTACATTCAATTGGACCTCTTTCATCAATTGGTTCACCAACAACGTTAATAATTCTACCTAAAGTACCTCTACCGACTGGGACAGAAATTGGAGCACCGGTATCTAAAACAGTTTGGCCTCTAACTAAACCTTCAGTACCATCCATAGCAATAGCTCTGACAGAGTTTTCACCTAAATGTTGGGCAACTTCTAAAACTAACTTGGAATCAGTACCTAAGTCAATGGTTAAAGCGTTTAAAATGGCTGGTAGTTCACCTTGTTCGAATTGGACATCGACAACGGCACCAATAACGGCTCTATATTATATTAAATCAAACATGATTAAAAGATGTTAGTAGACATGACTTGAAATATAGTTGTTGATGCTTTGATAACTATAACCTTTTCTTTCAATTTTTCAATCAATTGAGTAAATAAATATCGACGAACAGGACCAATTGCAATTGGCTTTTTATGATGAGAATAATACAATGGTCATTGTTCCTTGCAACACCATGAACCATAGTGATTTATAGTAGGATTTCAATTGAATATGGAAAGTTTATATGTTGTGGTTATGAAGCGCGCGAAAAATTTTCGTCTCATCAAATCAGATGCCTGCATTTTCATTTGAATGTGCGCGAACGAATTTTCATTCGAAAGCTTAACTATGCTAGAAAGGGGACAACGATGAGATGGTAATTAATCACTTCATGAATACTACCAACTCAATTATGAATAAATTGGTCAACTGGAGTTAATTGAATGCAATTGTCTTTAATTATCATTCAAGCTCTTATGTCTTCAATTCAATTTCAAAATCTGGAGATCTCGGAACCTGAAGAAAAAGACAAAACCATTTGACGTTAATTAACTGTGTGAATTGTATGTTGGATTAGTTCATTGATATGATGTGGTGCAATTGATGAGAATTGAACGTTATTCTGAATAGTATCGACAATTGATTGTTTCATTTTTGCGTTCTTGTACTTACCTGATCTTACCAGCAGCTGGAGCAGCAGTAGCCATACCTCTGTTTAAAGCAAGGTTGGCCTTGGCTGCCTTAAAAGCAGTCTTTGAAGTAGTAGCAAATAATCTAGCAACCATCTTGAATAATTGGGTTGATTGTGTTTATAAGAGTGATGAATTTGAAAGAACTTTTGTATTTAATTCAAAGAAAGAGTAAAATAGAAACAGAGTGATAAATAAAGAGGTGAAGAAAGAAAACAGGACTAACAAAACAACTCAACCTCCAACGCTGGCTGGTTGGTGGTTGAAGTTCGCTTGTTCGCTCGCTCTGAATTAATCGTTTCCATTCGATCACCAAAGAGCGAAGGCCAATTTCCCCTCCTCCCGCAAGCGCGCGTGCCTCGCTTTTTCTCTCTTTCGTTTCTCGGGGAACTGCAATTATCGGGGGAAAAGAACCGTACTGGGAGCTCTCCAGGCACGAAAGCGGTTCTTTCATTGGACGATACTATTGGTGCACACACGTCTAACTTTACCTTCTCAGTTACCCTATAGTACACAGTTGGTAATAAGAAATCCTTCCCAGTTGGCCGTGTTTATATGAGGTTACCAACATACTTTTGTACTAAACACACAGAAACCTTGTATAAATATATGCAATTGAATGTTTAAGTACCTATATGTTTAAATTTACTTAATCTGTCCAAATTACGTCGATTTTTCTAATACTCCTATTATTTAACAATTCTTTATATATCGGTTTTAATATTCCCCCAGAATTATTTTTTTGAACACGATAAACAGTTTGCGGGCGGCTCAAAAAAAGTAGTGCAATGCAGATCGGTTAGGGTGTTTTTGTTGAACGATTATATCCTTCTTTGGCAACAAATTGATTACAATTAATTATTTATTTATTAGCCTTAGGTTTTGCTTTTTCAAAACATGAAAGAATCCATGTAATTAATAAAATCGTGGAGTATAGACCATAAAACAAATATATTGGAAGAATAACCAACACTTAACAGAGAATTCCCTGAGATTAGTGTAGTAAGCTTAAAACTTTAGATTGAATACTAAAACAGATATAATTCTCAAGGTCATTAATTTCGTAGTCGTTGAATAATAAACTTGAATTCACTAATTTTTCTTTGTTATCATGATCATCAACATTCAGAGTTTCCAATTTTTTATTGAAGCACTTCAAACATAGAACAACCTTTCCATATTTTGAATTCTTAACTCTTCTACGTCTCATTGAATTCAACAACTTCAGCTTCTTTTCTTTGAGTAATTCATTGTTATTGGTTTTGGATGAAAAATCTAAAGACTGTTCATTTATTTCTATCGTCGTTGTAGATTTCTTTGTTGCCAATCTTCTTGATTTTCTTATTGTCCTTTTATCTTCCTCTGTTTTAACTGCTGCATTTTCTGTATCATCTTCATCATCGACTAAATTTATAACTTCAGTCCTTCTTTTTCTTGATTTTCTGAAATTATCATTTTCCTCTTTTCCATTCTTTATTGGTGTTCCATCTCTTTTTCGCGTTTTAGCATCTTCAATAATTTTCAAAAATTCACTTTCAACATCTTTAAACACTCCTTCTTGAACGAATATTGGTGACTGATTTGGTGTGGGTAGCAAAGATGGATTTGAATTATTATTGTTGTTGTTGCAGTTATTATTAGTAGTGATATGAAATTCGTTTTCCAGTTCTTTTAAAGTATCAATTTCAATCCACTTGAAATTAACAAATGATTTACAATCATTACAAATGAATTCATCAATCGAATTTTCTTCAAAGTTGTTGTTTCTCATTTTCATGCTTGTCATTCTAGTTGATTTTCTAATTGATCTTTCTTCAGCAGTCTCGTTGGACTTGATTTCATTCTTCTTTTCATTCTCTTCAATTAAATATTCGCTATAATCTTTTGACTTAATCAGTTTCAAAAAAGCTGATAAGTTTTCATTGTTGAGAACTAGTTTGAATTTTCTAATCTCCGAACAATAATCTGTGAATGCAACTTTGATCATTTCAGAGATTACATCTCTTGAAAAGATTGAATCGGAGCCTATGAAAGAATTATTATTATCACTTTCCTCCTTGATTAAGAAACCATCTAAAATATTTCTTAACAATTTGTAATGGTTGAAAACATTCTCTTTTTTAACTAACTGGTACTCCTTGATTGAATCTTTGCCGTAATTTAACCAGTAAGGCATAGTAAAATTAACCGCTTCGTTAACATTATATCCACAATTGAAACCAGCATGATAAACTTTAGGGAAAGTGACAATAAATTCATTGGCGTTTTGATTAGCATAGTATATTTTTATTTTTTTGTTTAGTTTTTCTTTACATGATTGATGAATTTTGGATGGTGATAACAATGAGACCAATTGATGTAATAAATCAGGTTGTTTAGTAAAATAATCCGGGCTTATTTCATGACAAATATATTCAAACATCTCACATTGTGATGCTGGTATACCATACCATTTTTTAGTTTCACCCAAATGGCAATAGTTTGCACTCAGTGTATAATGGTCCTCTTTGTGCCAACAAAAAGTTGAAAACATTGATCCCACGTATAACCAAGGAACAGTCATCCCCGATATTTGTTCTCTATTTTCATCCTTAATATAATTCAATAAAGAACCTTCAGCAAATGGTAAATTCGTTAAATTGAATGGATGATTTACATAATCTTTGCATTCATCTTTATCAATTTTTGGATTAGTTGCCATTGGGAAACCTGAAATTTCATCAGGTTGATCATTGTGTATATCAGCACCGTATCTAACTTCCAGGTCCAAATCATTTTCAACTCCACTAGATCTACTTTCATCTTGTTCGACAATTCTCCAAAATTCCTTTTCTAAGGTATTCACTGATGGATTCATGTTACCATTAAAATGAGCATTGCAATAATTAGTTTTGAATTTTTCACAGTCTTTTCTAAACTCATTTAAAGTGAAAATCGAATCGAAATCTTCTTCAAATCCATAATCACCATTCGAGCCTTCTAAGCATTCATCACAAAACCAGTCATTTTTCGGAATGGTTTTTAAAGGAGGGTTTAAACATCTCATATGATATAATTGGTTACAATCATCACATATTAGAATCTTACTTGGATCATCTTTTAATTTACAGACTTCACACCCGGTGTTTGATTTGCTATTGCTGTTATTTTTCAGGTAAGATTCATTAATTTCAGTGGTAAATTTATCAAAATCGAATGGTTCATTAGCAATGTTACTATCTAATTCTATGTTATTTTTCTTCTGATGTTTTTTCAAAAAAGTAGAA
This sequence comes from Ogataea trehalophila, assembly GCA_003707645.2. NCBI lineage: Eukaryota > Fungi > Ascomycota > Pichiomycetes > Pichiales > Pichiaceae > Ogataea > Ogataea trehalophila. The sequence continues at coordinate 100,623 of PPKI02000032.1, forward strand.
TATTCAATAAAGTTTGAAAATAGCTGTGCATCTTTAAATAAATCCATACGTTTATGGTAGATGTTTTCTGTATATAAATCATACAAATGGACTGGTTTTGAGTTGTTGTTACTTATAAAGCCATTTTTGATTTGCTTCTTGCCCTTCATTCTTAAATAATTATTGAAGCCATTCAACCAAAATTGTCTTGAGCGATTGGTTAAATTTAATTCATTTAAGTTTTGTAGTCTGGTATGGAACTTGAAATTCTTCTCATTGATTGAAAAAGGAGGTTTCCAGTTTTTTGGAGGTTTAATCTTCAATATACCATATTCCTCACCTAACTTGATAACATCTTTTGAATTTAGATATTTAATAGGGTTAGCAAACTCTTCTTTGTTGGGATACAAAGTTGGAGCTTCTTCTGTTGAACTCATTGTTGCTCTTCGTGTTTTAATGTGGTGAAGATAGATAACGGGATAAAGAGATAGACAGGTATTAAGGCTCAAATGGATGTCCAGGGGTCTAAAGAGAAATGTTGAACAGGGTTGGATAAAAAAGTCGTCTAAGAAATTATGGTAGTGCAGTTTAGCTAGGTATTGTAATAGTTGAACAAGTGGTGATAATAATTAAAGAGGGGTCAAGTATAATGCAAAATACTCTGTAAAGAGAGCAAGAGAGATAAAAAGGGAACAACTTTTCGAAACTACAGACTATCTTTAATTAAAATCATATGTTTAAAACACATTTTTAGAACGGAGATAGTTTTTCATTTTGCAGGCGGTGGCAGTGACTATTGGGCAGCGTACTTATACGTACGTATAATACTACTACTCTTACTAATAACACATCATACTAATCAAAAAACTAAAACTAGTACATTTTTTCGCAAATTGCTTCTATATGTACTGTACATTAGGTTTTGGTTATACTTTGAAGAAGCAAAATTACGAGTAAATGAATTCACTTCCCTCTCTTCTATTAATATCTATAACCTCAGACAAACTGGGAGTTGATCTTAATTAATTGATTGTCTTTCTTCCCATTATTGCAGGGTGTCAACAATCGGTGTGGCTAGATGGTTAAAGAATTAGACTGGTAACTGTGGCTGGTGGTTTTTGGTATCAACACATTCAAATATCAAACTCATTTCAAGGCATTGCTTAGTTTAGGCTGGTCGATGATGATTGATATAAGTAGTAATTGGTTCAAACCAATCCGTGACTTTTTATAGGACTGGTTCTTCAAACCCAAACTGGAAACATTTGAGATTTATAGTCTTGATTGATACAAAAAGTCATACAGTTTTTCATCATGTCAGGTATAATATCGGATGATGATGATGATAAGCTTAAAAGAAGATCCAAGAAAGAAACTTTGAAAGTTACACTTATTAACAATTTCAAAAAACTCAAAATAAAATTACAGAAAAAGGATAGGAGAGCAATAATTAAACTTGTTTTGTCAATCATAACAACTATTTTCATCTTGAACTACCTATTCAATTCATCAAACGGTACTCAATCGCATGGTAACAGATCAATCAGAAGAAAAAACAGAGATTTTTTTGAGGGTGGTGGTGTTGGTCCTGGGGCTGTGGGATCCAAATATCACGATTATATAAATTCAAAATTGGCATCTAGTCATGAAAATATTGGATTTGGTCGTTCAGATCATTTAATGAAGCATACACCAGGCTTCCCTCCATCTCCTGCCAACCCTGGGATTTTTGCAGTGAACAGTCACGATGAAGAAAAACACACAAAGAAACATCAAATTAAACCATTAAATGCTAACAAGAAAAAGAATTCGCCATCTTTTTTTAAAAATTGGCTCAATAAAAAAAGCAGAAAAATATATATAATTGTTGGTAAATCAACAAATGTCGGTATTAAACATCAAAAGTCAAAAGAATCTTGGTTAATCGAAAAGCTATCAATTTTGAACAAGATGCACTATAGTGAACAACACGATTACGAATTAATCGTTCTTAACTCAATGAATGATAAGCTTGGATTACAGCAGAAACGATATCAACATGAATTCAGAGAAGGCTGGGAAAAATTTGATTCAATCAGAAAAGTTATGAAACAAACTTCTCTCAATGAGGAAGATTTTGTTAATGATAGAATTGAAGAATGGTTCTGGTACGTTGATATTCATACACTAATTTTGGAGCCAAATCTATCTCTGGATGAAGTTGTTTTCAAAAACCTGGACAATGTGTACAGAGACTTAAATTACTTCAATCCAAACAATTTAGTCGTTGATGAAGAATTGAGTCATCTAAAAATTGGTTCGAGTTTGAAAGAAACAAAAGATTTGAATTCAATTGATTTAATCTTGTCACAAGATTGTAATGGTATCAATTTAAATTCATTTTTAATCAAAAAATCTAGTTGGTCGAATTTGCTACTCGATACGCTGTGGGATCCAGTACTATACAAGCAAATGCATGTTAAATGGGTTAAGAATGGGAACGAAATGAAATATGAATTCAGATTAAGTACCGATGAGTACGATTCAAATTCCTATAACAACGACATTGAAGAAAAGAATTGTTTGGAATACTTGTTCAATACTCAATCTTGGATTAGATCTAGAGTTGGATTTATGCCGATTAGAACTTTCAACTCTTTATCAAAAGATTTCTGTAATAGTAAGAGTGAAGACGAAGATGATGAATATGAATTTTTGGATGATATTGGGGAAGATAGCAAGCAAAAGTCAAACAATAGACAAAAGGGGGTTCTTTTAGGTTGGAACTCCAAATTAACCAAAGATTATTTATCAAAGGAGGAGAATTTCCATTATCAAGTTGAAGATAGAGATTTCTTGATTAATTACATGAACTGCGAAAGACATCACAACTGTTATGAGAGGTTCTTGGAATACAGTGACATTTATGAAGAATTACATAAAAGTTGGTTTAAAAAGTTATTCTTCTTTTTATAAATATTTAGTAATCAAACAAATTCACAAAGCATTCAATAATAGAAATTTGGTTGTTGTAGTTGTATTGTGGTACCATCACAAACTAAAAAAAATGAAACGAAGGGTATTGAAGGATGCCTAAGATATGTGAGGAGAGCGCCGCCTGTTGTTTTTTTTTTTTTTTTAACAAAGCGCGTGTTTTTTGTTCCCGATTTCCCTCCATATAATAATATTTGATCCAAGAGGCAAATACCAACCAACTTCATTTCTCTTGTACGTCAAACAACCAATAGCCTTGCAATAAAACACAGTATAAAGAACAAGCAGAAATGGTTTTCTTTTCATCAAAGACTTTAAATTTTGCAAGACTAACGTTTTTCACATTTGTGGCATATCTATTACTAACAAACCCGAAAAAAGTGCTAGAATATGATGGGACAGTGATGTTAGCTACAGCAATGAACTTGCCGATTCTGATGGTAAATGATAACTCACCAATTTACGGAACTATTGCATTTTTAACTATGGTCGTTGTTCTTAACGACCTCTTACCTTTATTAGAGGGCAATACTGCTTATTTTGAATTGGTTGTTCCTATAAGATTATTTGCTTACTTCGTTGTTTTGTTCTATTGTTACGTTGGCAGTTACGTCTATTTATCAAATTCATTGATCTTCGTCATTTGTTTCACTGAGATTTGTTTTGGAATTTTAATTTTCACTTCAATGAAGGAAGAGAAGGAAATAAAGAACAGAGAATTCAATGAGAAGCAAGAGGAACTAAAACAAAAATTTGAAAGAGGTGAGCTCGATGATGAAACTAATGACGTTATCGATAGGGAAAGGGAAGAAAAAGAATTCAAGAAAATCATGGAAGAGTTTCAAAACTAATTGGGTTGGTTCTATCATATTTTTTATCTTTGACCGTTAATATTGTAATTAAGATTTTCAAATTGTACATACATGCTACCTATATATATATATATATATTTCTAATTGGTTCTACTCATTTAATATATTATTTTTGGCCTTTAGCAGAGTTGGTAGCTTCTTCAATAGCTCTTGCGATACCACTTCTAACTCCTTTGTCTTCCATTTTCAGCAAGCCAGCAATGGTGCAACCACCTGGTGTACAAACTTGAGATTTCAAAGCTGCCGGGTTTTCACCAGTTTCAAGGAACATCTTTGCAGAACCTTCAAACACTTTAGCAGCACATTTTCTAGCAACTTCCCATGGCATACCCATCTTAACTGCACCTTCCACCATTGATTCCATCATTAAAAACACAAAAGCTGGGCCTGAACCAACTAACGCAGTTGCAGTATCCATGTTCTTTTCAGGTAATTTCATAGCTAAACCAATAGATTCGGCTAATTTTAAGGTTAATTCTTCGTACTCTGGCTTTTCGGTAGACAATTGTTCAGAGAATGAGATAACGGCGGTACCACAACCGTATTTAGCTGGTGTGTTAGTCATGACTCTTGAGATGTATGGAGAAAATTTAGTCAATGATTTTAAATCCCAACCGGCAAGTAAAGAAATAATCAATTGATCGCCTGATAAGCCATCGGAAACACTAGCCATAACTGATTCACATAAGTATGGTTTGCAACCCAAGACTAAAACTTTTGATTCTTTGACAGCCTTTGTGTTGGATTCTTTACCGTATGAAACTGTAATCTTGTCACCGTACGTTGCCTTTAGTTTCATGGCCGATTCTTCACGACTTGTACAACAGTAAATCTTTGAGGGAGCAAATTCTTCTGAAGCTTTAAGGATAGAGGATAAAACAGCAGTACCCATGATACCACATCCTAAAATTGTTAATGTATAGTCTGCCATTTTGCTATTGATTAATTGATTATTAAACTATTCTGTTTAGTGATATAACACAGTAAAGAAAAAGTGCTGAAAGAATAAGATTCTATGCCATTTATAAGTTGAAGCAAGCTAGTCATCAATCAAGATTATTGATTACTACTTACTATCAAATAAAACTATAGATGATAACGAAATTTTGGAGGTGCGAGGATAAATTTATTTTTTGCTGGTAGAAGCCTGGGTGGCTGTTATTGGAAGTTGCGGGCGAGGGGTTGCCTTTGAGACTGGTTTTGGGTATGTGAATATAAGAGAGCAGTAGATCTGATTGATGATATAGTTAAGCAGAAACAAAAAAAAAATGATATTAGGGGTCGAAGTGTAATGGAATTAAGAGACGATTCATAAAAAAGGTGATTGAATCTATTTGGTGAATGTTCTTTAATTACTCATTTCTTTGTTAAATGTTCAAATATTTAGAGATTTCAAAAACTTGTAAAGTTTATAAACAGATTAACCTTTTGTATTATTTTCTTCTTTGAGTTCCCACAACCAATACTGATTACGGTATTGATAAATAACAAAAAAAGACAGTTAATGTTTGAGGACGAAAAATAAACATAGATCAGTTAATCATAAAGAAGTGATAAAAAGATTGCATAGCAACCGGCAGACTTATCTTATAAAAACTGAAAACAAAAAAGGAACACTTATCCCTATAGGAAACAAATGTATTGAGTTCCCGCTCCCGCGCACTTATATCCCGAAAGGGAAATGGACCCGCAGTGTTCTATTCTTAAAACTTTATACGTAAACTGATTCCATCTTTTTTTTTTTTGATTCACGAGACGATTTTTTGTACCTTTGTTTGGCTTTGTTTGTTTGCCTGTCTGTCCACTTGCAGCTTATTAAATTCCTGATACAATTGATCTTCTGCCACCCACATCAGTTGCTTGTTTTACCCCATTCTATTTTATTCTTTTATATATATATATAAATACCCGTTTGTTTTTTCTCAACAATCAATTTCTTTGTTTTTTCCTAAAATTCTTTCCAAGATACTCAAATAATGGAATCTATCCAACCTTACTTAGAAGCAAACATTGATTTCAAAGGTCAAAAATTATCAGAAGTTTACTATACTTATATTTTATCAATCGGTACTTTCTTAAGTTTATTGATTGGCTTCTTATTTCAAGATTTAATTATCACTTTATACATATTCATTGCTACTACTGTTGTCGCTTTAATAGTTGTCTTACCTCCTTATTCATTTTACAAACAAAACCCAACAACTTGGCTAAAACCGAAAGAAGTTTTATCAACAGCAACAGAAATTGAGATTGAATTATAAGTAATTTAAAATGTCCGAAACTAACGATTTATTCTTAGGCTTTGATTTATCAACCCAACAACTAAAAATCATTTCGTCTTATTCAAACTTGAAACATCATTCAACTTACCGTGTTGATTTTGATTCTGAATTAGGAACCAAGTACGGTATCGAGAAAGGTGTTAAAACCATTGAGGAGACGGGTGAGATTTTTGCGCCTGTTGAAATGTGGATCGAGGCTTTGGATTTATGTTTTACCAAGATGAAAGAGGACAATTTTCCGTTTTCTAGTGTCAAAGGTTTATCAGGGTCTTGCCAACAACACGGTTCTGTTTATTGGTCTAACGAAGCAACTAGTATCTTTGATATTTTGACGACTGACAAGTTATTAGCTGAACAGTTATGCCCAAATGCATTCACTTTCCAAACTTCTCCAAATTGGCAAGATCATTCAACTGGACTTGAATGTGAGGCTTTTGAAAAAGCTGTTGGTGGTGCTCATGAATTGAGTCTTTTAACAGGTTCAAGAGCTCATTATAGATTTACTGGTACACAAATCAGAAAACTGGCAACTAGAATTGACCCTGAACTATACCACAAAACATATAGAATTTCATTGATTTCAAGTTTCTTGAGTTCCTTGTTATGTAACAAGATTACCAACATCGAAGAAAGTGATGGTTGTGGTATGAATCTATACGATATCCAAAAATCCGCTTATGATGATGAGTTACTTGCCATTGCTGCTGGTGTTCATCCAACCATTGATAACTGCACCGATAAATCCAAGTACAATGAAGGTGTCAATGACTTAAAATTGAAACTGGGTGAATTGGAACCTATTGGACCACAATCAATTGGCCAAATCGGTTTTTATTTCGTTGAAAAATATGGGTTTGATCCACAATGTCAAGTTTATTCATTCACTGGTGATAACTTAGCCACTGTTTTGGCATTACCTCTATCAAATAATGATATTTTAATTTCAATGGGCACTTCAACAACGGTTTTATTAGTCACTGATCAATACAAACCAAGTGAAAATTACCATATCTTCAAACACCCAACTTTAAAAGGTCATTATATGGGTATGCTATGTTACTGTAATGGAGCTCTGGCAAGAGAAAAAATTAGAGATAAATTAAACCAAAAGTTAAAGCTTTCGGATTTGAAATCATGGGATGAATTTAACAAGATCTTGGATAATTCTAAGCCATTAAATGGTAAATCAGAACTAGGTATTTATTTCCCAATTGGTGAAATCATTCCTAATGCTAAGCCATGCGAGCGTCGTTTCGAATATTCCAAGGGTTCACTAAACGAACTGAAAAATGTTGAAGAAGCAGAAGAAGAAGGATGGACAATTGAAGATGATGTTAATTCAATCATTGAATCACAAGCATTATCATGTAGATTACGTGTTGGACCAATGTTAGAATCCTCCACCACTGACTCCAAAACGGCAGGTTTCACCCAACACGAACAAGAAACGCTCAACAAATTGCATTCTTATTCCAAAGAGATCCAATCCGATGGTGTCATTCAAACAGACCAGGCACTAATTTCAAGACCAAACAAGATTTTCTACGTTGGTGGGTCTTCCAAGAATTCATCAATTGTTTACAAATATTGCCAGATCTTGGGTTCATTATCGGGTAATTTTAAAATTGATTTATCCGATGCTTGTGCACTAGGTGGCTGTTACAAGTCTCTGTGGAGTTATTTATCAACAAGTGAAAAAGAAAGATTGACTGAAGATTATGGTACTTGGCTAAGCTCTAATTTCGATTGGGACGATGGTGTTGAAAAATTGGAATGTAATGAATTATGGGATGATTACGTTGATGGTGTTGGTATGTTAAGTTTAGCCGAACAAAAATTAGAAAAATAGATTATTTAAGATTAGTTTCCTTCACTTTTTTATATATGATGATTATTAATAGTAATTTATGTTGTTTGTCAAGTATATTTTGCGTACATATATATAAATATACATACATGTATATCTGTTAATTATATGCGGATTATCTAGCGGCTTGCAGTTGATATCCCCCACAACTTTTCCTATTAAACATTAACCTGATATTAATCATATAAAAAGAAAAAACAATCAAAAAAAAAAACCAAAAAAGTAGAAGGTAACAAAATAATTTCAAAAAACAAACAGAAAATTGGAATAAACTATAGATATATATATATATTGAAAAAAAGAACGGATAGAATTGGTTCATAGTCCCATATACTATGATAGAAATGTTCAGCTCACTAAATGCATAGTTCGACATCTGCTATAGATTTGATAAGAAAAACGTAAATGTTTAGCATTATAAAAATAATTCAATGAAAAAAAAGAACTCCTAGATTAAAACAACAGAAAAAAAAAGAGAAAACACCCATACTAAACAAAAAAACATACACCAGTGGGTTTTCTTAGATAGTAGCAGTAGCTGAGTCAATATTGGCAGCATCTGGACCTAAAGTTGGTTTCTTTGAAGCTCTTTTGCTCTTGTAGTCTTTAATGGCGCTCTTGATCGCATCTTCAGCTAACATAGAGCAATGCAATTTAACAGGAGGTAAACTTAATTCTTTGGCAATCATAGTGTTTTTAATGTTTGCAGCTTCATCCAGAGTCATACCTTTAACTAACTCAGTGGCAAATGAGGAACTGGCAATTGCTGAACCACAACCAAAAGTCTTAAATTTGACATCTTCTATGACTCCGGTTTCCTCGTTGACTTGAATCTGTAATCTCATGACATCACCACAAGCTGGGGCACCGACTAAACCAGTACCAACGTTCAATTGTGATTTATCCATAGTACCAACATTTCTTGGGTTTTGGTAATGGTCAATAACTTTAGGATGGTAGAATCTTTTGAATTGTTGTGTGGCTGTTGTAGTTGTCGGAACAAAAGCCCTTTGAGGGAATCTTGAGGCGCCTTTTGCAAGTTGAGAGGTTGATCTGATTAATTGTCTAGAAAACATATTTTATATATTTCTGTGTGTGTATGTACCTGGAATAACTTGATATAGTGATTAGCTTTCAATATATGAACAAAACAATATTAATATAAAGAGAATAAAATGGTAGAAGAAAAGAAAAAGAACCTAATCATGATAACAAGAGTATGGCAAAAGTTTTTTTATAGTCATTCATTGATATAGATAAATTGATTCGCTAATTCAATGTATTAGTTTGAAAAAGGAAAAGGCGAAAAGAAGCAAATTCCCCGAAATGCGAATCTTTTCCGGAAAGATTCGACACAGAGTTTTAAAATAGCAGATTTTCTACGTTCAAAGAACAAGGAGCATGGCAAATAGGTATTGACAGATGTACCGTCGATAGACGGTTTATATTTATATCACGTCTATTTTCTATTTTATTTGCGACGATCTCCTTTTTTTTTATTTCTTTGTCTACTTGCTCTGGATGAAAAAACCCCAATAGCCTATCTCTTTATTGCTAATAGTAATAAAAATAAGAAATTATTTGAGCATTTTATATGTAAAAAATTAACCTCATAATCTACTATGAGGAATACAAATTGGATCACTTTGCTATGAAAATAATCATTCGGATTTGATTTATGGAGTGTGGTGGAGTGGGGGGGAGGGGGCTCTCCATAATTTCAGATTACCGCTTTTTAATTACCTCTCATTCCGCCCACTCTACAAACTTATCTCCTTTTCCAACTCTTCTTCTATTATATAAATACTTGTAACTAATAATTTATACTACACGCCACTCTAACATTCAAAGTACTTCTTTTTCTGTTTAGTTCTACTTCATTTCACTTCACATTCCTTCCCCATAAACTCTCTATACTACCTATTTTTCTAGTATTTTAACATCGCATCGATTTCATTTCAGAAGGGAAAATTTTTTCCTCCGTCGCCGGCACAAATCAAAAGTGAGATATATAATAATCAAACAAAGAAAATACAATAGAAAAAGCGATTGCAACGATTAAATTTTGTCAATCGAAAAAGTATTATCGTTCGATAGAGAGAAAGAGTGTAGGCTGTTGTTCCCCAAATCTATCCTAATCCACAAGTCACAAGTAACATTTCCAATTCAATCAATCTGCTAACTTCATTTTTACTTGTACAACTCTTTGATCCAATTGATAAAAATATATACCCCAAAAATACTTTTTTCCAGTTTTTATCTAGTATTATTACCAGTTTTAACCTTCATTAATATAAACAAGACAAATAATAGTTGAAAAATGTCCGACGATAGACGTAAGTATATCAATTCTAAACCATATAAACCTACCTCCAAAATGATTACAAAGTATTCTAAGTTACTAACTACCATTGTAATCAATTGAAAATCTAGCATTACCATTCATTTATCAATTTGCCGCTGGTGCCATTGCCGGTGTGTCTGAAATTCTAGTCATGTACCCATTGGATGTTGTTAAAACCCGTATTCAATTACAAGTTGGTTCCGGTGCTCAAGCAGAATACTCCGGTATCTTGGATTGTTTAACTAAGATTGTTAAAAATGAGGGCCCAGCCCGTTTATATAAAGGTATCTCTGCTCCAATATTGATGGAAGCTCCAAAAAGAGCCACCAAGTTTGCTGCTAACGACGAATGGGGTAAGATTTACAGAAGAGCATTTGGTGTTGATAAAATGACTCAACCATTGGCTGTTTTAACCGGTGCCACTGCTGGTGCCACCGAATCGTTCGTTGTTGTTCCATTCGAATTGGTTAAAATCAGATTACAAGATAAAACTTCTAAATACTCCGGTATGGGTGAAGTTGTCAAAGATATTATCAAGAAAGAAGGTCCAATGGCTCTTTATAACGGTTTAGAAGCTACTTTGTGGAGACACATTTCATGGAATGCTGGTTATTTCGGTATTATCTTCCAAGTTAGATCTTTATTACCAAAGGCCAAGACTTCCACTGAAAAGACAATGAACGATTTGATCTCTGGTGCTATTGGTGGTACCGTTGGTACTATGATTAATACACCATTCGATGTCGTTAAATCAAGAATTCAAAACACTCCAGTGGTTGAAGGTGTCGTTAGAAAGTACAATTGGACCATTCCTTCGTTAGGAATCATTCTAAAAGAAGAAGGTTTCGCTGCGTTGTATAAAGGTTTCCTACCAAAGGTTTTAAGATTAGGTCCAGGTGGTGGTATTTTATTGGTTGTTTTCACCAATTGTATGGACTTCTTTAGAGGTGTCCACTACAAAGATGCTAAATAGTGGTGAACTTTGTGTAGTGTGATTAAACGAGCCTCCATGTATTTATGTATCTGTTTATGTACGTACGTATATGTGTGTGTTTTTTTTCTGTTATTTCTGAAACATATTCTTTCGTTATATACATCCCTATATAATATTTGTCCTTTTTTCTTTTAAAAAGATTCGTCATACCCCCCTTTCTCCTTCTAGCTTGGATTGTATCTTTTATGTTTTTTCGAGATTAGTAAATGCCACATTCTGCTAGACAGTTTTGTTACCAAGGTTTCACAGCCATTTTTTTTTCTGGAAAATTTCTTGCATCGATTGACGTTTGTTGGTCCTGCCGTGAGACGAAATGCCTTTACAACACAAAAGAATGGAACTCCTACACATTTTGGCATTCTTCAAACGGTTTTAAGCAGTTCTAGATTCTTGTGTGGAGCGCAGTATGCGCCTTTCCCACTTGGGATTTTTCACTTTACTTATCACCGTGACAAATTAGCGTTTATCCAAGTACATACAAACCATCAGCATAACACAGTCTATGAATAATTAAACTTTAACTAAAAGTTACACTTGAGCTCAGAGAGGGTCATGTAACAACAACAATATATTGTCGAAGGGCCAATAAAAAACAATTGAACTTGTTGTTGTATATGTAGATATATAGTCTGTCTTGATCAAAATAACACCATATCCCACAATCAGTGGTTTTTGTATTCCGCTATAATGACGAATCGGGAAGTGTTTCCGAACCCATACAATTAATTCTCTGGCGCATCTCCCCACACTGAAAGAAATTACGGACACATATACACAACCTTCTTTATTATTTGTTCTCTCTATTTTCAAATACGGCTGGAGTGTACTAGTATTCATTAGTAGGGGAGATTTCATCAGGTTAGGTTTAGTGAAAAACTTCCACCTTGTATAAATACAGTTGTTAACTTCTTTCTTCTTATTTTTTTTCAGTCATTCATTCAACTTCTTTTTCTTTTAATTTTAACTAGTTCAATACATTGATCAAATAAATAAGTAAATAATATCCCATAATGTCTGATAACCCTTCTGTTGTTTTACTGAAAGTTGGAACCATCGAATTTGAAAATAGACCAGTTCCCGAAATCAAAGACCCATACTATGTCAAGATCGCCATCAAGAAGACTGGTTTATGTGGTTCTGATGTTCACTATTATGAACACGGTAACTGTGGTTCTTTTGTTGTCACTTCTCCAATGGTTCTAGGACACGAATCTTCCGGTGTCATAGTTGAAGTTGGTTCCAAAGTCACCACTTTGAAAGTTGGTGATAGTGTTGCTTGTGAACCAGGTATCCCATCAAGACATTCATACGAATACAAGAGTGGTAATTACAACTTGTGTCCTGAAATGGCATTTGCCGCTACCCCACCTTATGATGGTACTCTATGTAAGTACTATCTATTACCAGAAGATTTCTGTGTCAAATTACCAGACCACGTTTCTTTAGAAGAAGGTGTTTTAATTGAACCATTATCTGTTGGTACTCATGCCACAAGATTAGCTCAAGTTACTGTTGGTGATTCATTAGTCGTTTTTGGTGCTGGTCCAGTTGGTTTGTTATGTGCTGCTGCAAGTAAAGCTTTTGGTGCTTCTAAAGTTGTCGTTATTGATATCATTAACGACAAGTTACATTTCGCTTTGGATAACGGTTATGCCACCCACATTTACAACTCCAAGGGCAAATCATTGGATGAAATGAAAGCCTTTGTCCTGGAATCATGGGGTCATCTACCAACTGTCACAATGGATGCCACTGGTAACCAATACTGTATAGCTAATGCTATTCAATTATTAGCCAAAAAGGGTAGATATGTCCAAGTCGGGATGGGTAAACCAACCTTAGATGGATTCCCAATGGCTTACTTAGCTGAGAATGAATTAACCGTTAAAGGTGTTTTCAGATACTGTGTTGATGATTACAAGATTGCCGTTGAAATGGTTTCTACTGGTAAGGTTGCCGTCAAGCCACTAATCACCCATAGATTTTCATTTGAAGATGCTGTTAAGGCCTACGAATTCTCAAAGGAAGGTAAAGCTATCAAGATCATGATTGACGGTCCAAAATAAATAAATTCCATAAACTCGAACTTCTGTTTAATACTCACTTTATGAAATCACCTTTTTTTTCAGACTTATACTTTTTTATTTTACCCAGGGATATATCTCATTTCAAAAAATGTTTATTTTAATACAATTTGCTAAAATCAAAACAAAAGTTAAATATTTATATATGAACAGGTGTTTGGTTTGTTCTTATGAAGCTTTTCATCATAAATGTAATACGTATATATACAGGAAGAATAATCTATTTATTTTCGTTTTCCTCTCTAACTCTCTTCTTCTCAGCTTCTTCGGCCATGATAGACTCATGATCCTTATCGTGTGTAGCTTTAAAGAAAGTATAATGCAACACGATATCTTCAATATTACGCATCGATGGATCTTGTGCAAAATCAGGATCAATGAAGAAAAATAATGGCATATCAACTTCTTCACCAGCATTCAATCTTTGTTCTTCAAAACAGAAACACTGAATCTTGTTGAAATAGGGAGCAACATGATCAGGAGTCACTGAGTAAGTGGCCATACCAGTAATGTCTTTATTGGATGTGTTTTTTGCTTTATAGAACGCCAATGCAGTCTCACCAGGAACCAAATAAACTTCACGTTGTTGAGGAATGAACTTCCAAGGTAATAAACGAGAAGTTTCAGCAGTAAACGACACACGGATTTTCTTGTCAGTCTCAATTGGAACTAATTTGTCGGGAGTGATCTTGGATTGGTCAGTCATTGGGGTCCCACCCCAACCTGTCTTTTGACAAATAGCACGGTATAATGGAACAGATGCAAACGATAAGGCTAAAAAGACTAAGCCTAGTGAGATGGAATAATAAGTGGATGATTTTCTTTTAGTTTGATCTCTTTTCTCATAGTACTCATCTCGAAGCTGACGGTATTCTTCCGGTGTTAATTTAGGTAATACTTTTCTAGTTCTAGTTTGTAATGTTTGGGCTGTAGTTTGTTGCTTTTCAATCTGCAATGATATGTAGGATGTGTTGAATGATCTTTTGATGGTTTGTGATGGCGTGATGAATGTTGTTGATCCTACTAGTGTTGGTTTACTGATTGATCTCACGCCAATCAAGGCCCTTAAAAAAGACTGCTGCATCATATTCTGTTAACAAAAAGGTTTTTATGTGTGAAGCAGGGTTTAAGGGTGTTTAAAAAAAAAGCTCTTTGATCCTTAGCTTCTACCCCAAGTAAAGTGACTTCTTTCTTGTCTTGAGATCCAAGTCTCGAATGGTAGTTTGAGCACAAAATTTCCAATTGAACAGCTTAAGTTAATATAAACGCCACATTAATATAACTTACGCGCCTCGTTTTGGTTCTTGCTTGACCCACTGTATTGTGGCGAATGTGCGTATCTGGTATTGGAAGATGAAAAAACGAGAGAGAGATCTTTAACGGAGATAAATATTTAACTGTATATCATATTTCATTTTAAAAAAAAAACTAAATCATTAGATTCAAGAATAACTGAAGTGTGAAAAAAACAGATTTGAGTTTGAACTTGAGAAACTGAGTACCATTTTAAGTAGCCCGGTGATCTGCAAAAGAAACAAACTTGCTAAAGGATAAAATCAAGTTAAAACTCGTGATTTTTAGTAGTTTATTAACAAAAAAATTGTGCAGAGAGATAATCGTTTGAATTATTTACATCTTGTTGCAACAGAATATTTGTTTAAATTGTTTATTATTCTCTTAATTCGAAAAAACTAGGATTAGGTATTAGCATGAAGTTTATCATTGCTGTAATTTGTCCATTTTTTTATTTCCGGAAACTAAATGTAAGGGCTTGGAAGAAATAAGTGTGACTTTCAAAAGTTTAGTTCTAATAGGAAAACTAAACCTGGCAAGGCAATGAGGCAATTATGGTAACAGCATGCTAGCAAAGAAGATAAAACAACTTTCCTTTGAGCAAGGATCATAGATTTGAAGACCCCTCCATATTAAAATCAGAAGTAAAAAAAAAATAAAAAAAACATCTGTATTTTGCCAAAAGTATCGCAATTTATAAGAAGGATCTCAGATCCCTTCCAATTGACTGTACACAAATAAATATACATTTAAATATACGTTCCACGATTCCATAGCCACATACTAAGTGCGGCGGGCTCTTACGTGTTACAGCCGTACCCGGTAGCATGTTTTGATTTTTAACATCCCGCTATACATTACGTCCTTTCCATTTCGAGTAGAAAAGAATTTCTTAAATCTCTAAAACTGGTTTTCATATGAACATAGCGGTATATTCAAATATGATTGTTAAGTTTCCTTTCCGTCAACAAGTATTCTGTTAAAATCAAGACTTTCTAACAGATTTCAAGCAAAGATCTGTCGCGAAAAGTGTATTCGTATTATTCAAGTATTGTGACTTGCCATACCAATATTTCAGGATCAGCAGTGAGCGGCTGGTGTTTTTAGCAGAGAGGCCGAAAGATCCTTGGCAATGCCATGAGATTCCGGTGATAAAATCTGGAGAAAATACACCCAGTCGATACCACTTGTTTAATGGAATCAAATAGGTTAATAGTGGTGCTAGTCAGATACTTCAATTGGGGGGGGGGGGGTTTTCCTACTTGTGAATGAAGAGATAGCCTTGAAAACTTATTACAGTGTAGGTCGACTTAGCAGCCTGACTTACACCACTCTTGAATTCAACAGAGGTACTACACACCGAACTTGATTCATGTTTTTAGATGTACAATGAGTGTCTATTTCTACTCTTATGAGCTGTAATCCGGTCTCCGTTATTTAACTTTCTATTAGTGCACATTGAATGTAAAAAGTTGACCGTCTATTCAAAATGTGCTGCCGTAGGAAAATTGAAATTAGATTTTTTATTTTTTTTACCATGGGCTGCCTTGCCTCTTGCTGTATATTTTATTGATGATCCGAATGGAAAAGCCTATCTTGACTCTGAATAACTACGGCTTATTCTATAGATTTGAAGCCTGACGGTATATATCTTTTATAAAAGGTCAATACAGGTATGGTATTCTTATTGATATTATTTCGTGAGGCGTATTAGCATAGATCCAAATTCCCTACTGCTACTATGTATTGTTAATACATGTTCACTATTTCACACTCTGTGGGAATAAAAAGCAAAAGGTGAGTTATTTTTTACCTAGAGATTTTCTCCCGGCTAATTTTTTGCAAGCATCAGTTTGTTTGTTCTCTTGTTCGTTTGAATGGTGCGTGAGCGCTGCTGTACGACGAAGAAATAATTGTGGCCTCCTCGCCGATGTATGATTATTATAGATTACCAGGGGGTTTAAACATGGGAGGGAGAAGTTTTTGTTGCAAGTCGCACGGACCGACGACACTGGCGGGGAGGGAAGGAGAATAAAAAGAATTTTTATCTTATTAAAAAGACTTGTTCAAGTAAGAAAAGGAATAATACGTGCACACTATTCGAGTTCTTGGCACTCTGTCTCCTGTTTTCTCAGTCCATATCTGATTTCGTACATGTTTGTATAACATTTTGACTTAACCTCTTCTAGTTGACAGTTCTATCGGATTGAAAATACACCATATAACTTATTTATACCTTATTAAGTGCATCTTTCTATACTTTGACTTTTGGAATATACTCTTTCAGAACCACTGTAAGATATTTAAACGGGGTTTATATAATATACACCGATACCTCTGAATCAACAGGGCCACAAATATCATTTTGAACCTCAGTAATTTATATTCATTTACTTATCAGAACAGCCAAATAGACCGACCGTTATCTTCCATATTTCCTTCTTACCATATATTTCAAGCTGATTCATCATGAGGAAAGCTGTTAACCAGATACTTCCGTTGAAGAATTCTAGAATGCTCGCAAATTCCCTTGCTGCTCGTTCAAAGATATCAATAGATGAGTTTTATATACAGTTGGATGAGCCACATAAAACATATAGACCCGGTGATGAGGTCTCTGGACAAATAATATTGATATTGAAGAAAAATGTTCCCGATGTGCTTATAAACTTATCTTTAATTGGACTCATTAAAGTAAATTCTTCTTCTCCATTAAGATCCGTTAAGAGACAATACCTTTTCAATCACAAGATTATAATATACGGTGATACTGCAAACAACGAAAATGCTTTAACAAAAGGTGAACATCGTTTCCCATTTATTGTCAAGCTACCAAAGAAAAACATATATACAAGCATATCATTCGAAAAAGGTGAAATAAAATACAACGTGAAGTGTGACCTTATGGATAAAAACTCTGAAGAAACACCAGTTTTATCGTGTGAAAAATTATTAAGTATAGTTAAGCCAATAAATTTGATGTTATTGCCAGAAGCACAACCAAAATATCTAAGTTTTAAGAACGCCAAAAAAAGTTTGAGAAAGACAATATCATCTACATCTTCTATAAATTCAACAGAATCAATGGAAACAGCAGGTAACTTTAGTACCCCTGGCAGTTCATCGGCACCTAACGACGATGAAATTAAAATTAAAATGTTTGTGCCCTCTATGGGTTTCTTAAGAGGTGAAACTATACCTGTCAAACTAAATGTGAAACATTTCAAAAGAATATCAAATGTTAACGGTATCATTGTGACGCTTATTAGAATTTGCCGTTTAGATTTAGGTGAGCAATATGAGGTTCAATCATATAGAAAAGATTTATCACAGTCGATTGTTCCTTTGATCATAGATCCAACGGATTTAACAAGCGACATTTCCACAAGTTTGAGAGTTCCAGCTGATTGTTTCCCTACAATTGTTTCAACTTTGGTTTCTTTCCAGTACTATATTGAGGTTTTGATTAATCTATCTAACTCTAAAGTTCAAACGCACCAAAAGAATGAAATCATTGATGATGAAGTTATTCAAACGGATAAACAGGAATATATGTACAATGTTGATAAACTGAAAAAGATGAAGAATATTTTAACTTTAACGTCAGAGACTATAATTGGAACAGAAAGAAAATCTATTTCCAAGTTGAAAAAGAGAACAAAACAGAGACAACCAATGTCACTATCAGAGCCTCGATCTCCTGCTTCAAAAACTGCATCCGGCACAACTCCACAGTCCTTGCTTGGTGCCAACTCCCCTCAATCACCAGCCACTACAAGTTCCCAATCAACTTCACCTACAGACACATCAACATCATCCAACACTACATTCCCTATGGTTATTCCTAAAATTCTTTCTCCTCCCAAACAACATTCACCTAGACCTCAACAAACTTCAGAAGGCACCAACGTTGTTGCTCAACAACTAACGGAAAAGCAATTGCTTGCCGCACGTGAACTAGCTCTTTTACCAAGTGAGCCGCCGACATCTTCATCACCCCTGTATTATTCTCATGCTCCAACTGGCGATTATACCGATCCTCCCCCACTACCAACACCAGTTCCTTCCGATTGTAGACATACAAGTGGAGAAGACAATGGCTTGGATCATGTAATGTCTTATCAACCACCACCAACCGCTAATGAGACCGAACCTTTGAATAGAAATAGTGTTCGTGGGGCTAATTATCACCCAGGTACTTTTGCTGATCATGATGTTGATCACAGAAGTGATAGTTTACAACAGCTGCATCTCACAACTGATAATCATTACGATGATCAGAGTGTCCCCGATACTCTTAGACACTTTAGTGATTTTATGAATGATGATTCTTCAGAATACAGTACAGTTCCTGTTTATAAAGAGCAAGATGATGATTCTGATTTGTTAGATAAGTCAAGCAGTCAAAGAAGTGTCGGAACCGTGACTAGTCCTTAGATGTAATCAAAAGATTTGATTATCATTTTTTCTGTTTTTTTCTGTTATCCTGAGCTTAAGGTTATATATAGCGCTATTTATTTATTTAGTTCGATTTTTTAAATTTAATTTTCTTTGAAGTAAGATTTTGGTTATGAATGTATTCTCAACAACTAATACTGAATTTAGCGTTATTTGTTCATTTCACTAGAATTAGATAAAGAAGAAAATGACAGAACCACCTGAATGTACTAATGTATTCCCGTCCCCCGTCTTTTGACTCGGAAGTATGACACGATCTCGGTATAAATATTCATCATTCGATACATATATCCAATTTCTTCTTTCTTCTCACATATGACCTGAAACAAGAAATTCTACTTGAAAACTCCACTGGAAACTTCCCAACTTCACGCTTAGGCATCTTTTCGTCCCTATGATTGTGATCTTCAAAGAAAACGAGGTACCTGAAATTCAGAGCCGCACAGGGAACGACAAAATTTATTGTCTCCTTTCTTTGTGTCTGAGCAAACCGCAAGCTGACTTAGAAAGAACCCACACCCACAGTCAGTTTTGTTAAGTTGCGCTATACGTAGAGTATGGCTATTTTTGAACTACTCTTGCCAAAAAATTTGTTAGTTTGCTACAATGACGAAAGGTCTAAAATTCAAATGTACATCATCATATCTTTATATTAGAAGCAAGACAGTTATTTCATCTCGGTGCATTGAGTTAAAACTGCAACTTACTTATACCGCAACTTCAATCTCTGGGGAAGCTTTTGATGACTGTTCTATCTTTGATTACAAAGTGGGTGGATCAATGTTACAACACTGTATGATCTAATTCCTACTGCCATTTCAATTGAGCAATATTATTGTCATGATAGTTTTTTTGGATGAATTCTAGAGTGATATGATAGGCACATAAATTCTAAAATGATGAATAGAATGTTCTTTCATATAAACTGACCCCGTGGTTTTCATTCACATTTAAATTTGAATAACTACCCCCTTTGCTGTGGCAAGCAACCTTGAAACCGAAAATACGATTTTCTGGGCTCACTCATTCCGGATTCAGAACAAAAGAAAGGATGCAAAATAGCAAGTGGCAATGTTGTATATGTCACACTCTATTATTTTCCCCCATATTTCTTCTTTTTGCTAATTGCTGGGGTTTTCTTCAGTTACCAGTTTAGACCGAACGGTAAATAACACATATGAAATTCATTATGTCATTTGTGCATCATAGAGATTTGGTACATGATATATATATTGAAGCAATTCTTCAATTTCTGTCGTTGAATCAAATCATAATGCACAGTTCGTCTTTATTAAAGTTTCATCTTAATTAAAGTTTCAATTGTTTTTTTGAAAAGAGAATATACCTTATATCTTTTACGAAAAGTCAATTGCAAATAGTTAAAGCCAGACAGCAAAAAAAGTGTACCATTTATTTTATATTTCCAACAAAATTATTATCCAAAAACCCCCAAAAAATCAGAAAATACTTCAAAAATAAATCCCGAAAATTGATTCAAACATGGCTGATTTTAAATCAAAAGACAAGCAGTTTCAAACAGCTGGTGTCAATTCACGAAAAAAGGCAGAACCAATTCTCGATACTGCAAGTGATTCTGCATACACACCAAGATCAGTAAACATCCCATCTGAATCTCAAACTTCAACAGGCGAGTATTCATCCAGAGGTAACGATTATTACACCGCTAGTAACACCAACAAGCATGATATCAAAGATAATGGTTCCCCAAATTTAACTTCTTCTCAAAAAGGTGACTTTGGCAATCCAGATGACATTGGAGATTCATCCCTAACAGGTAAACTAAAGTCTGCCATGGGATTATCCAAAGATAAGCAATCAACAACAGGTCATAGAAAATCGACTAGTTTAGATGCATCAAAAAACACTGCCACATTGAGTGATGTTGAAAGAATGACTGGTACTGAAGGACAAACCCAAGAGGCTACTGGTATTGCTGGTCAAACTTTCCAAGTTATTCCCGGTCTGCAAGAAAACGTCAAGTACTCATCAATGGTTGATCCTGTTTTAGATACTGGTGATGTTGAAAAATCTAGACAGCATATGCAAGATCTTAAAAAGGGTGGTATCCCAGATTCATCTTCCACTACTGGCGGTGCTTCTGATGATACTCCAACCTCTTCAACACCTTCATCTCACTATGAAGATAGCCACAAGGGCAGAGGTAACTATATCACTTCCACGGTCTCAGATATTGGCTATGATCAAAGTAGAGGTTCCAACTATCAGTCTACTAATTCTGGCTCCCGCTCTGCCACTGGTGCTGCTAGGGATGCGGATTTTGGTCTCTCTAACAAATCAAACCTAACATCCAGCTCCGAAATTAGTTCCAATGATAGTGTCAAGCACAAGAACTTAACTTATCAAACTCAAGATCCTGCTGTCTCTAGTAGTTCTGACTACGACAAACGCGATTCCTCGTACCCGGGTGGTGGAAGGGCTCAAGAAACTCATTACGATTCTCATGTCAAACAGCCAGGCCAAGAATATTCTACTTTTGGTTCAACATCAAACACCACCAAAGCTGCCGAAGGTGCTGGGGTTGGTGGTTTATTCGCCGGTATTAGTTCATACATCACTGGATCTAAAAATTCAACTGATCAAGAAACTATGCCAACTAATCATGGTGAGCAAGATACAATTAAAGTTGTTACTAATAATCAACCAGGTTCCAAGTCTTACTCCGATCAACTTGGTACTGGGTCCAATGTTTCCAGTGGACCTTCTACTGGTCAAGCTAACTACTCAGAAAAAGGTTCAAACTTATCTGGTGGTCCCCACTCCCAATATCAATCTGCCCCTTCTGGTTCTTTGGCAACTGGTCATGGTGCTAGTGCTGGTCAATCACAGAGTTTTGATTACGACAAGTTGAGCAAGCAATCAAAATCTGCTGGTTCTCAGAGTGGTAAACAATTAGACAAGGCTGGATTAGGTCAACACTCCAAGTATGCCACTGGTACTGGTGCCGCTGTCGGTGCTGGTGCTGGTTATTTAAGCAGTAAGGATACTTCGTCTAAGGGCTATTCTGCTTCTTCATCTTCTGGTACAAAAGATAACTCCTCTGTTGGACAAGCACCAAGCGCTAATCACAATCAAGATTATTCTTCTACTGCTGGTCATACCTCATCTACTGCTCAAACTGAAGGCTATAAATCTAACGTTGCCACGTCCAGTCCTGGTCGATCACAAGGTTTTAATTATGAGAAACCTGCTAAGAAAACAGAAACTACTGGTTCTCAGGGTGGTGAGCAGTTAGGGAAGGCTGGATTAGGTCACCACTCTAAGTATGCTACTGGTACTGGTGCCGCTGTCGGTGCTGGTGCTGGTTACTTAGGCGGTAAGCAATTTAATAAACATTCATCTTCTGAACCAATTGAATATTCTGGCTACAAATCATCTGATACTCATTTTCAATCAATTGAACATGGAAGCGAATTACAACAAGGCTACCAACCAAAATCCACGTCATCTGCTGTTGAAAACCGTTATTTAAGTGAACCTCATCACATGAATAATTCTTCTACTATGCCAAGAAGCTATAATGAATCAAATGCAGTTGATCAAAGTACAATGCAAAGTTCATATAACGAAGCTGAAGGTGAATCAGGTGCCGTCATGCCAGGTTCGTTTGTTCAAGGTACAACACCAAAAAATACCTCTACTATGCCGCATGCTTATAGTACTGATTCTAAACCTTCTGGATTAAGAAGACGTTCATCATCTAGTTCTAAGGTCGGTGGTATAGTTGGTGCTGTTGTTGGTTTAGTTACTGGAAAAAAGGGTTCTTCAAATTCTTCAAGTCCTACAAAAGAAACTGATCCATCGGCTCACGATTATTCATCTACCGGTTCATCGTCAACTGCAAAGGCATTTTCATCTTCTGATAAAACACAGGGTAACTCGACTACTGGTGATCCAACTTCTTCTACTAATCAATCTCAAGGCTTTGGTCACGATACCTTTGGTAGGCAATCAAAATCTGCTGGTACTCAGGACGTTGAACAGTTGGACAAGAATGAATTAGGTCAACACTCCAAGTATGCCACTGGTACTGGTGCCGCTGGTGCTGGTGAGCAAGGTTCAAAAGATACTCCATCTAATGTCCATTCTGCTGATCAATCTTTTGGTAAAGAATGCTCTTCCACTTCTACTGGCCCATCTTCTGGTACTAAGGATTATTCATTTACCGCTGGTCAACATACACTTGCTGATCAATCACACGGTTTCGATTACGAGAAGTTTGGCAAGCAATCAAAATCTGCTGGTTCTCAGGGCGGTGAACAGTTAGACAAGGCTGGATTAGGTCAACACTCCAAGTATGCCACTGGTACTGGTGCCGCTGTCGGTGCTGGTGCTGGTTACTTGGCCGGTAAGGAAGGTGCAAAGGAGGCATCACTCAAGAGTTCTTCCACGCATCCAACATCTGATATCCAAGACCATTCACCTGCTTCTAAAGACCATTCTTCCACTTCGAATAAAACTTCACCTACTGGTCAAATCCCAACTTACTCATCTACTGGTGTTCCAACTTCCTCTGCTCAATCACAGGGTTTCACTCACGATAAGCTCGGCAAACAGTCAAAGTCTTCCGCTACCCATGGTGGTGAACAATTGAAAAAGACTGAATTAGGTTCACACTCCAATTACGACACTGCTGCAGGTGCTGCCGCTGGTACCGGTGCCGGTTACTTAGCTGGTCAGCAATCTTCTAAGGGCTCCTCTACCAATCCATCACAAGGTTATGGTTCAGATTCTACTAACAGAAATATAGCTACGAATGATTATTCCCAATCTGGGCAAGTTCACATCACTGACAAGTACCCAACTTTTGAAGGTAGAAAGCATGACCAACCAACTGATACTCAAAGACATCCTACTGGATATGGTTCTGAAACCTACCAAGGTGATTCATCAAAGTCTAAGGTGGATGCTTTTGGAGCTACTGGAGCCGTTTCAGGTGGTAAGCCCTCTGATTCATCCGCCAATGCTACAGGTGCTATTGGCAAGTCTACTACAGATTCTTCATACTCATCCACTCCATCAAAGGCTAGTACTAAAGGTGCTTCTACTGGATTCTCCCCTACGAAGTCATCAGGTAAGAAATTGTTTGGAAAATCTAAAGACAGGGAAGATGATTCGGTTCAATACGGCACTGTTTACAGAGATGTTCATAATGAGAACTTATATGCTACAGATAATACTCCTAAGCACAGAGATTTACATGATGTCAATGCCGAAGGTTTGAGTGAAGATAAAGACAAATTATTTTACGATCCCCCAGCTGGTTCTGATAGGTATGCAACCAAACCTTCTAATCATGCAGTCGGTGCCGGAAGTGCTGGTGGTGTTTCTGGTAGTGCTATGGAGGGTTCTGTCGCTTCTAAAAATACTGGCAAGCAGTGGGCAGGTGATAAAGACCTTTCGTCATCAAAACATGATTCCTCTTCTGGTGACAAATCCAATCAAGATCCATCTTCTGGCACATTTGCTAGGGACTCTGGTTCTAATGCTTTAGCTTCAAGTTACGATTCCAAACATCCATCTGGTGGAAATACTGCTAATCCTAATGTTACTCCTTACAGCTCTTCTTACAACAGCGATTCGATTCATCAACCAATTGATATTCACGGTTCTAAAAAGTCGAGATCAGTTACAGGTGGGTCAGATAATGTGTATGAGAAACAAACTTCTAACGCTGGTAACTCCAACCAAATTGGTTCTGTTCTAGCAGGTACTGCTGATGCCGAATACGATAAATCCGGCAACCAACCTTTCAAACAAGGTGGCCAACAAGGTGTTTTTGGTTCTCTTCCTGAATCTTCATCTGGACAACAACATACCGGTGATCGTTTCTCTAAAGTTACAGAAGATCATGAAGTGTCAAAAAAGGGTTTTGTTGATGCTAAAGCAGATGATAATAATTCACCGCATACATCGAATCATGGAGCATATGACGATCCAAACTTATCGCACAATGATAATGAACTTGCTAGACGTGCTGCTGCTAGTGCATCTTCACATAACTCATCGACACAAGGGAAGGATTCTAGGCTAGCTAATACTTCAAACACTCGTGTTTTGAATCAAGAAGAGCTTGAACAACCATCTGCTGGTGGTAAGGAGAAGCTTACTAGCAAGGTAAAGAGAATTGTGAAAAATCTTTAAGTAAGTCCGTTTTTTTAGGATAACTATACTATATTAAATTCTGTTCTTTTTCTGTTTTGGCATTTTTTGTTAGTTAATCATTCTATTTTTATTACACTTTAATCCTTTTTATTCTTTCTATAACACTTTTGACGTTTGTTGTTACTAACTATATACCCTCATTACTGTTTTTTGTTCTGTGAGTTCTTATTGGTTGCGTATGCGCATTTGATTTGTTGCTACTCATTATTTAGCTTTTCAATACATTTATATCCCAACCTGTTGCAGGGAATAATAAAAAACACTCGACTCGACTGGCCCATAATTTTAAATGGGGAACCGTGAGCCCGTAACATAGGTCATAAAGTCGTGCACCTCACCAACAACATCAATAAACACCTCAAACCTCTTAAACCTCATAAACCTCTCCTTTTATGGCACAGCTCATCTTCCCACATTTTGGTGTGAATTCACGTAACTCCTCATCTAAAGATAAGACTAGCCATCTAGCTGGAAATATTGTCTTGTACTTCTTTTAAAACTCAATTGATATTCAGATCAATCAAACAAATTGAAAAAAAAAATGTCTTTTAAGTTCCCTAACTTATCTTCCTTGCAATCAACCTTGCAACAAACTACCCAGCAATTAACATCCACTTTCCAAGATAATTTGCAACACTTGGAAAAGGAAGTTTCTTCTTTAAACTCGAATTTATCTCCAATTCTAAAAAGAACCCAACGTTCATTACAAGAAAAGTTTGGTTCGATTGATGATATTTCTGAGTTACCACAAGAATACAAGGATTTAGAAAAGAAAGTTGACAACTTGAAGGCTTTCTACAAGAAGACATTATTGATCACTTCACAATATGAAATTGAATCATATGATTACCCACCTAACTTGAGGGAATCATTGAACGATTACACTAAAATCATTAATGAAAAGTTCAATGGTTTATCACAAGCAACTACCACCTCTGAAGCTGAAGCCGTCTTATTATCTTCTTCAAAGGATCAAACACCAAAGACTTTCAACCATCAACTTTCCAAGTCTTTCAAAGCTTCAAGAGATTTAATCTTGTCAAGCGATGGTGAAGATGAATTAGAAGATGAAACCAGTTTTACCAAGTGTTTATTGAAGATGAGTGATTATCAATACAAGATTGGTGATGAAAGATTAGAACAAGATAAACTGATCATTTCCGAGTTTAACAACAAAGTCAAAACTATTCTATCCATCGACTTTGAAAAAACTGCTAAATTAAGAAAGCAAGTTGAAATATCAAGATTAAATTTTGATACCGTCCGTTCCGAAATCAAGAGCCATCAAAGGGGTGATGAATCGGTTGAAGTTCCTGATAGATTATCACAGAAATTGGAATTTTCTGAAGATGAATTAGTCTCTGCCACTGAAGCTGCTGTTGAAAGTATGAAGAGTTTGATTAAGCCTGTTGAAACTATCAACTTAATCAAAGTATTGGTCAAGATTCAATTGAATTATCACAAGAATGTCGTCGGTGAATTGAGTTCCTTAGTTGATGAATTGGATGCTTTACCAGTTGATGAAGAATAGTTTTATTCTGATTTCTAATTACATGTGTCCGTTTTCGTTATTCAAATATATGTTTCTATCCACCAAATTCCTATCTTCTATGTCTTTTTTTAACCTGAGTTTTAGTTTTTAGTTCTGATTTTTGTTTGTTTTATATATAGATAGATATAGTTATGTTATGCTATGTTTTCAGCGTCTTTTTATTGCTCTTTGCCTGTGGATACTGATCACAGCCGTCAATCTATGCATATACTTATATATATACTTTCCCTTGCTTTATACTCTAAGACTTTATAGTACAAATTCTTGCTTGATCTTACTGCTTCGTTTCTAGTTCCTCTTGCTGAATAATTAAACTATACTACCGTAGCTTTCAGAAGAAAACATAATTAAATCAAATTAGAATAAAACTTTACCAGTTGCTAGAAATAGATTACATCGAAAATATGAAAGTAAAAGTGAATATACAAAAGAAAAGGAACGAAGTTTGAAAAGAGTCTAACGCAGATCCATTAATGTAGAGAACCACACATAGAACTGTTTTTATTGATTTGTAAAACCATAGATAGCCTGTTGAAGAAAACTTCACCAAATGCGATACCCAAGCATGCAGCAAAGAAGTATAAAACAACGAAAGACATGGCCGCAAGCATCAAAGCGTAACCGAATATAGCAGCAACGAATGCAATAACTAGTCTGACAGCATCCTTGGCTAGTTCAGCAAAACCTGGGAAAAATGTTGACTTGATAATGTTAGAGAAACCCTGAATTTTAGGACCGGTAGTAGCAGCACCTTTGAGTTCGTTCGATTCTTCGCCATCAGGACCACATTCACAGTTATCGATTTCTTGGATAACAACAGCGTTTGTGTAGTTGTGGAAAACTCTTTGTTCCAAATAAGCAGATAAGAAAAAGACACCTCTCAAAAAGAAACCTAAAAAGAATACAAACACAAAGATACCAAAGGCAGCTCCACCTGAAGAAGCTGTTAAACTTTTGAATAGAACTGGGTAATCCCTGTATGTTGTTGTCAAGTATGAGTTCATAGCCATTGAAGACATATGCATGGAGTGATCATCAGAGGAAGACATGTCCATGTCCATGTCCATCGTACTGGTTGACGAAGCAGCAGAAGATGAGGATGACGTTGATGAAGCCATACCCGCCATGGCTGATGTGGTTGAACTGATAGCAGAAGTAGCCATTGCCATAACCATTGAAGAGGCTGAGGAGGAACCCATGTCCATATCCATATCCATATCCATTTTGTAAGTAGCTAGTTTTTTCTTTTTTCTTTTTTGCAGGTGGTTATATGTGTTTGTTGTTGATTAAAGGTGAGAATTTTACCAATTTCAAACTTAGAAACTCAAACTGATGGCCGACTAGGAAGAATCATTTTTTCACTAACAAAACCCTTTTGATATAAACCGTTAAATTGGAATCATCAACTGTTTTATAAGATTGCGCTTGTTATGCAAATTGTATTTGAACAATATTGGCTCAAGTTCAAACCGTGCTCAAATAATTTGCTCGAATTGATGTGCCCTGTGCGGTGATTGGTTACAAAATTTGCTCATTTTTAGCTCTTTATTTTAAATGAAACGGAGGTTTTTTGCTCGTTTTTTTGTGAATCTAGTGGGTTTTATTACTATACAAAAGTATTTATACGGTGACACAACAATCTGCCGTTACTCTTTTTCATTTATATGTGCTTCCAATTCTGGTACCAGCAAGTTTTGGATCGTGCTTGATTTTAGTGATTTGCAATAATAGTCCGAGACCCTGACTTTAACAATAGAGGGCGCTGCAAAAAATGGCCACTAGGAGGTCTCGGCAAAAATAAAATCTAGCTGTTAACCGCTCGCTATACCACTTTATAAACTACTTCTAATTTTTGCCCTAATTTGCTCATTAGAATAAATAATCTCATTAATATAAATATCAGTATGTATTTGTAGTATTGGTAAGACATTAACAAACTTTGAAAAGTGAAGAGCTTCGTTAGACATAGCATTTGTTTGTCATCTAACGGTAATTAGGTGGTCTACTTGTTTTGTTTCTTGTTATTCTAATAAAAAGCCATTCGATTGCTTCTTTCACTCCTTCTCCAGTTATAGCACTTATTGGTAAAACCCTTGAATCCCTTGCGCTTAAACTTGCGGCAATTGGATTGAAAATTTCTTTGATGTCAACCAATTCTAATGGTCCATGACCACTTTCATTGGTTACCACATCCATTTTGTTGGCAAGCATTAGTATCGGTAGACCCTCTAATGCTTCTGATTCAGGACCTAGTACAATTGAAGATAGAACTTCAGAGCATTCTACAAGTCGATCTTTATCGCACGAGTCAATAACGAAGATTATAGCGTGACAGGTTGAATAATATTCTGACCAAAATTGACGTAATGAATCTTGACCACCAACATCCCAAAACTTTAGTAAAGTAGTTTTTGAAGTCGATGTTGATCCAGGAATTTGAATTGTTCCAATGTTTTGACCCATTGTCGGGAGTATACGGTTTGGTGGTAATTTTTTGTAAGATGGAATGTACAATGATTTCAGTTGTTCTAGAAAGGTGGTTTTACCAGCATTGTCCAACCCTAGAATCAACACAGAATATTCTAAACCAATCAAGTAGTACTTACTGTTAGTATCGAGGCGTACTGGTGATTGAATTAAGTATTTCAATGGAATTAACAAAACAAACAAAAAAACTGAGCTGGCATACCTTCTTTCTTATTGTAATTTTCATATAATCCCTTGAATAAGTGAAACATATTGTAGTTGCTTCATGTAAACTGAATAATTATCACGAGCGTGGGCCAAAACAAATGATAAGTTTATGTAAGGTTTAGTTTTCAGTCAGTGACAATCCTATCACTGGGTAATTTATGAAGACTTTCAGTGATTCCGAAAGAAATCGATGTGGAAAAAAAGGCGGGTGTCTAATCACGTGAGATACAATGCCCTGTTATTTACTTGGATTTATTATAACACGGTGAAAACACTCGATGGACTGATGGTTCTATACAACTCATCACCTTTGTTTTTAAACTATATCTGAGCTTTATATTTGCACATTAGTACAAGACAATATACTTGACTTAATGATTCACATATAAGATGACGACACGGAACCAAGAGACACAGGAAGCTGATCAAAAGAATGATGCAATTGAACAAGGTCAACCCTCCAATTCTCTCAGTTTCATCAATTGGTACTTGATGTCATTATTGGTAGGACTTTCTTCATATACATTAATCAAGCTTTTTTGGAAGTTTTATTACGTTTGGATTGGATTCCTGATACCAATTGGCCTGATAATCTATCAGACATTCAAAGGTCCTTCCTTGTATAGCGAAGACCAACTTATTACCGAAACAATAAAACTTAGAAAAAGATTCCAAAAGATTTCATTTACGAAAAAGGAGAATTGGGCAAAAGAATTAGAGATTATAAACACTGAAAATATGAAAGACAGTACTGAACTTTTACCTTTATTTCCTGAAAGCTTCATAATAAATGATACAATGAATAACGTAATTGGTTTAATCATTAAAGATTTTGTGAAACCATGGTTTGATCGTATAACGGAAGATCAAAGCTTTGTTCTTGAATTAAGAACACAGTTTGGGGAGATTATCAAAAAATTGCAAAGGAGAATCACAGAGGTTGAGTTTACTGACTTATTAGTTTATAAATTATTACCTCTAATAACCGATCATTTTAACACCTTTTTACTAGCCAATGAGTTGACCAAAAATAAAAAAACTGTCATCAACAGATCATTGAACAACACCATTGATATTGATGTTAACATTTTATCCTACTTCAATAAAAATAATAAATTACATCCCTCAATCAAGTTAAAGGATCTAAATCAGGATGAAAACATAAAAACATGGCTTAGGTCGTTCATATCTAAAATACTACCGTTAATCGTGAGCTCAAGTGAGATAAACTCTCCGCCAGTTTTTATTCTATTGAGAGAAATTTTATCAAACTGTGTATTGAATCCAGTTGTTGGTAAGCTATCTGACCCGGACTACTATAACCAAATAATAGTTAGTAAGCTTGGTAACGTCATGAAAGATAGAGTCAATGTCAAGAAATTTAGAAGCGTATTGAATCAACACGCACTTGATGGGTCAACTATAAACTGCAACAAAAGAAATGCACCGCTTTCAAATAAATTAAAGCAAAATTCCTTGATAAAATACAGGCTCACTCTCAAAACAGATCAACCCAAATTTGATAAAATTATCAAAAACATCAATAGCTGTTCTTCGGTTTTAGACTTGAAGCAGTATAAATATTACTTGTCATCACAAATCAACAGCACTGCTAAAGAACTAGGCAAAAGAAGTGAACAAGATGAGGAAGAAGCTGATGTTGTACTAAGAAAGTATAGTAAAAGACTCCAAGTTTTACAGGCAGCCACTGATAAGAGGTTATTGGTAGTGATTGCTGCCCCCAATGATGATTCTGATATTTCAAGCCCTTCAACTTCTCAATCAGATGCGAATTTTGACCATATCACTATACCAGTCAGTCTGGGGTTGGACATCAACCTTAGCAGAGTTTTAAATGGCAGCACCTCCTTGAGTTTCTTTTCCGAATTTATGGAAAACAGAAACAGAACTCCACTACTTCAGTTTTGGTTGACTGTCAATAGTATCAGGAATCCACTTGAAGATTTATACATTAAAGACTCTGGCAGTAGCGGGGAGGAGGATAATAGTTTTGATACGTTAGATGGTGATATGTCACAGGCGGAGGATATCAGGCAGATTTTTACTCTATTTTTTGATCAGAAACTGTTGAAGATTGACAGCAAATATTATAACCAGGTTGCTAACTTTGTTAATACCAGACCCAATGATCCATTATTATACATGAGAGCAAGGCGTGACATTCTAAAGTTGCAGCAGCGTACTTTAGATAGAATGCAAAAGTCAGATTTCATTGCATTCAAACAGTCCGATTCATTCATTAGATTATTAGCATCTGAAAAACAACAACGGATATCCAAAAAAGAGAAAAATCAATTTGAGTCGGAATTTGATCCAGATGAAGAGATAAATGGTGATCCATTGGCTAATTACAAAGAAGAGGATGATTCAGGGGACGAAAATGACCAAAAGGTTAGTGATACTGTTTTGAAAGCTGTTGAAGATGCATTAAATGAAATCATGAACGATAAACAAATAGTCAATAATAATAGTAACAGCTCCGCAGCTCCTAATCCTAACAGATCAAATATGAGTTCATCCTCTTTCTCAGCATTTGACGAATTAATGAGTCATAGTAGCACCATTAACATCCCGTCCTCGTCCTCGAACCTCACAAGTAGTAACCGAGTTACCAGCAGTCCAAATTCTTATTCTACTCCTGGTTCTGGTAGTAGTACCCCAAGACATTCTAAATTGATAAGTAAAGAACTACATAATGATTTGTTTGGTTTAACAGAGACTGATGGCTCCGGGTTGTTTGACCAAGATTCAGATGGTATCGACTCAGACAAGGCATTATTTGATGACGAAGAAAACATTACATTGGGCGAGGGTATTCAGAATAGTTTGATCAACCAAGCAGACTCTGTTTCATCGCTATTGAGCGCATCCCAAGAATTGAAGCTGGCTGCTCCCGGTGATTTGAATTTGAGTGATGAGATTGAAAAGTTATCAAGCGATATTGAAAGATTAGATCAACAGTTGATTATTATTGAACCATTAATCACGAAAGCTGAATTGACTAATAATGTTGCAGAATTGAAGATCTTAAACAAATCCAAAATAGGATTGAAAAGAGAATTACAACTGAAAGAATTGCAAAAGCAACAATACATTGTTCAAGAAAATGATAACAGTTTATACGGCAAGTCAAAAGTCAGAATACAGTCTTATATTAACGGTAACGAAGATTCAAAAGAATTTATTTTATATATCATTGAAGTGCAAAAACTTTCAAGTGGTGAGCCCAATACCGTTACTGCTGGATGGATGGTTGCTAGAAGATTCAGCCAATTCTTTAAATTGAACTTGTACTTGAGGTCCAAGTACCCACAGATCCATGATTTAGACTTTCCTAAGAGAAAAGTTGTTTTGAAATTCCAACAGAGTTCCTTGGTTGTTGAAAGACAGAAAAAACTTGAATTATATCTTCAGAATCTAATTAAAGTTAAAGAGGTTTGTGGTGATCGATTATTTAGAAATTTCTTATCAAGTGAAGTGTTCAATATGGAACTGAACGAATCTCTACAAAGTGTTAAAGTGAGCACCAGGAAAAATGCTGTCAACGTTGCAACAAGACTATACAACAACATATCAAATCAGATCTTATCCTCGCCGTCACCATCGCTGTTTACCTTGTCTAAGCCTGCAACACTTTCTTTACAACAAAAAGATCAAGAGCCGTCGCTGGAAATGCAAAAGGAACTATCATCACTTGACGATGACTCGCCAAGTCAACTTGCAAATAAACCAGTTTCGTTTGTCAAACCAATCAGTGATTTGCTAACATCCTTGTTCCAATTGAAAAACTCCAAAGCTTGGTTACGTGGGCGTGCCATTATTTTAGTGTTGCAACAATTATTGGGTGGCACTATCGAAAAGATGGTAAGAGTAAACATTGAGGGTAAATTAAGACAAGCTGGTACGGTGTCCATGATTTTGATCTCTTTGCAGGATTCCTTATGGCCTAACGGTGAGTTTCAAGGCGGTGGAGGGGATGAACGGTCTATTGTTGATAAAGCTCAGACTAAACAACAGGCGGGTGCAATATTGGAAATGTTTGTTGTTGATACTTGTTCAAAAGTGTTTGGTGGTGGTAACTCGAAATTTGCTGCTACCAACATGTTTCAAGTTTTTCAAAATCCAACATTGAATAAACATCTTGTGTTAACTTTGTTACAGGAGATTTTGGAGGATATGTTCCCAGAAGTTAATGATAAATAGAAATTTTCCGTGTGTAGTTCTATTGAATAGATAATTAAAGAATGTAAACGTCTACATATATATATTAAAAGCAGAGAGATAATGCATGTGGCTATAATAATAATTCATGTGTTTGGAGTTATTATTCGTCAGCAGAATGGTTGAATATCATTTTTTAAAGCTGTAGCAGCAAGCTTTCATCGTTTACCTCTAAAGCCATTTCCTTTAATTTCCCCATTTATCACTTTTTGATAGTACTCCTCATACATCGGCTTAGTGAATACCTTGAACGGTCTATTGTGGCTATAGTTAAACAACGTACCATTTAAGTACATGAATTGTTTCCGTTTGTGCAACATGGCCCTTTTCTTAGCAATTTCTAACCTCTTTCGTCTCAAATTTTTACGAATGGTCAATTTTCTTCTTTCTCTAAAAATTGATTTTCTTTCCCTAACAGGTTGCAAGGCGTTATAGACAGGAGGTTTCGGCGGATATTTTAAACTGAACAATTTTTCCAATCTTTGTCTTTGTTTTGAGTCCCTGACTTCTAGAGCAACAGAAGTCCAATCAGACATATTCATAATATTTGGCGGGGTATTTTTGTCACCAATCCGGTGCGTAATCAATCTATCCATCAAATCATTCAATTTTGTGGTAATTGTGTTCTTGATAGACATAGGAAGTTCAATAGGATCTTTGACAATAGGTTCATAAGTTTCAAAATCTTCTTCTTTTTGTTTATCTGCTTTAATGGCATTCTCACAATTAAAGGTAGTGATCTTTTCAGCCACAGTTCTTTGTAAACAAGCATCCATTTCCAATCCTAGTTCTTTGGAAGCATCTACCTGAGGCCTGTACAACTCTAGCATATAATCTTCAGGGGGTTCTTTGGTCAAACGATTGTTCACAATGTCACTCAATCGCACTTTGGAGCTTTGATGTTGTTCTCTTTGCACAGCTAGTTCGTCCTTCACCGGGTCTAATTCATCAATGTATAGTCTACTGGTCATTGGAATTGGCACTTCATTTTGAGGGAGTGGCCATGCTGCAAATTGTTTTTCTTTGACAAAGTGATTTTGTGTATCTAGTAAATAGACCATGTACAAGTGTTGGGCTAAGTCGGAACCAAACTCATCATCAAATGACTGAATCACCAACTTGGCGTCCTTGCGTACTCTAGTAAGTTCTTCTTCGGAACGGGTTAAACGAACACTTGGAGATTTTGAGCTTTTTGGACTGGCTTCTGTTTCTATATCCAATGGCTTTATGATTTCATTCTTCCGCTCCATCGAACCCTCTAAATCCTCCTCATTTTCAACTTCGTATTCCTCTTCATTGTATTCGGTACTTTCAGATTTGTCATCTTCGTCCTGAATGTTTTTAAGACGATCGGGGACCTCAATTAAGGGAATTTCTTCATCGATACTAGTATCGGCTCTTAAGCCATTATTTATTTCTTCTTTCTCATCTTCAGCATCTAAATACTCATCATTGTCACTCCCTTCAACATCAAAACTTAGATTTAGATCTTGTTTGTGCTGTGCATCTTGAAAAGTGGTAAAATCTTTTCCGGATTCATTTTCGGATTCATTGGAGCCAGCAGTGTGGTATTCACTACTGGATAAATCTGAATCTGAACTCATTGTATGCTGTTTTGTTCCTCGATTATCAATTTTCAAAACGATCCTTAGGCAGTTATTTCACTTAAATTTATCCATACAAAGTGTTTTGAATTAGAGAAGTTTATCACAGTTTATCGCATCACATGACACCCGCCACCTTATCTGCCATCTAATTTATGTGGCTGACGTAATGTACACCCAGACACCACAATCAGTAATCATATAAAAAACGTCGAATCATCCAAAGAATCAAAATCAATCGCTGTTTACCTTTATCAAAAAACGTTTATGTACCATCAATTCATTAGGACTTAAGATCACGAAACTTAGATTATATCATACACATATAAATCACGCACACATAAAAAATGCCACAATTAGAAGAGATTGAAGATGTCGATGATATTGACAACATGGACATGGACTTAGCAGAGTTCGACCCAGAACTAAGGACCCCGATTGCTCCTGCAAGGCCAAAGCCAACCATCACAAGATCAGAAGGTGCAGAGCCAACCAGATTTTCTAACCCAATGGAAGACATGATGAATTCTATGGGTATGCAATTTCCTACACTTGCTGCAAATGCTGACCCACGTACTATCATTGACAAGAAGCAGGTTGTCACTCACGACTCACTTACAGATGAACAATTGAAAGAGTTAAAGTCAATGCAACTTATATATCCATGTTACTTCGATAAAAATAGAAGTGCAAAAGAAGGTAGAAGAATGAACTTAAAACATTGTGTTAGAAATCCGTTGGCAAAGACCGTCTTGGATGCCTGTAGAACTTTAGGCCTACCGGCCGTTTTAGAACCTGAAAAGACACATCCTCAAGATTTTGGTAACTCTGGCCGTGTTAGAGTTGGCTTGAAGTTTGAAGGGCAGTTGCAACATCCAACACTAAAAAATAAAAGAGATCTTATGCTGAAAATATCAGATTTTTTACTCCAACATCAAACTTCATTACAGAGTATTAAGTTATTACCTGGTCCACCAGAATTAATGGAGTCCAGTTACGAGCCAGTGGAAGTCAAAAGGGTCAAGAAATTCAGAATGAATTCTATTGTTCCATTACATTCCCCATTTACCATGAAGAACCCACAAACTGCGAGTGCTTACTACAAAACGCCAGCTCCTTCACAAGCTTCAAGTGGTACGTCAACACCTAAGATGCCAAAGACAAAGATTCAAAGAATCAGAGCATAGATTTTGTGTATATGATGGGAATTCGTTTTTTACTCGATTTCTTAGGTACATTTTGTATTCTCTTGTGTTAGTTTGAATAGTTGTTCTGTACCTCAATATATGGTCTCATATATCAGAAAAAGAAGTTGCATTGCATCTGTAATATAGATATTTATATATAATTGCGCACGCATGATAACGCTAATAAATTTGTAAAAGCACCTAAGCAGAAGCAACATATTGTTTTCTGTATTCTAAAACAGCGGCCATCTGATCTTCAGTCAACACATTCTTTAATTGAGCGATAATATCGTCAAAGTTAACAATATTTAGAACTGGAACACCATATTTCTTGGAGACAGCAACAGTAGCACTGACGTTAGAATCCTTAACGGTTTCTTGTCTATCTAAAGCAATAATACAACCAACAGTGACACCACTAACAGAGCTAATAATTTCGAATGCTTCGTTGATGGCAGTACCTGCAGTCATCACATCGTCGATGATCAAAACTTTCTTGCCAGTCATATCAGTACCAACAATAGAACCTCCTTCACCGTGATCCTTCTTCTCTTTTCTGTTGAAGGCATATCCGACATTGGAGAATTTTTCACCACCGATTTCGTATAACTTAGTAACGGTGATAGCAGCTAATGGAATACCTTTGTAAGCAGGGCCAAATAGAACATCAAACTGTATACCGGAGTCAATAATTGCTTGGGCATATGCTGTAGCAAGGTTAGATAAGGACTTACCACTGCTGAATAAACCAACGTTAACGAAGTATGGGGAAAGTCTACCTGACTTCAAGGTGAACTGGCCGAACTTGAGGGCTTGGATTTCTAAAGCGTCTTCCAAAAATTTGAGTTTGTAATCGTTCGACATCATTTACTTGGTATCCTTTGACAAGAGGGTATATTCTATTAGTTAAATAGGTTAAAAACAGCAGGCATCTAAAGTACTACAGAAAGAGATAGATAGCTTTAACTTCAATTAGACATCAACTCCTAAATCTGAATCTTTAAATTTTCAAAGGGAATTGCACGACTTTTTTATGATACCAAACTAGAGAGCAATTGATTTTGACTGATTTGGCTGATCTATCCAGATGAAGATTTCTTTATTTGAAACTGACCACTTGCATAATAGATGTATTCCAAAGCAGGATAAAAACTAATATAACCAGCTATGGAGACGCCAATAAAAAGTACAACGTCGACTGCAACAGCAACGACAAACGCAATCATGGACATCCTCTCGTCGATCTGTATCTCCCCTCAACAGCAACCCAAAGAACAGCATATTTACAATCCTGCACATCACTCCCATGGAATACACAACGTTCATAAAACTGCATCCAAGTCCCTCGTTGGAAAAAGGAGGCTTTCGTCAGGTTCATCTACCGATATCGTTTCAAACCCTCCCCTAGTTGTAGCAGCAACAGCAAGACCGTTCAAAAGATACGGTCGTAGAAGAAGCTCAACAGTTTCCATAAATCACACTTCAAAGAAACCATATGATTCATTTGATAAAGAGCTATTAAACGAACGACTATTTTCGTTTAACATCTTAACATGGACTATAACATCTGACAAATTGACCCCTTTAGCATGTGCGACACATGGTTGGAGGTGTCATAGTAAGAGAAAAAACGAACTTCATTGCCAATACTGCAATGCCATGATTATTGTTAGATTGAACGAACGTGAAACTAGTGGTAGTTCAGGTGGGTTGAAACTTATAAACAACTTTTTATTTGAAAGTGAAGACGAATATGAAGTTGAAGAATCTTATCTGACATTAAGGGCAAGTTTAATAGATTCTTATTTGAAACGACTTCATAGCGAGCATTACTCTAACTGTTTGTGGAAAAACCCAAACTTAGACATTCAATTGGTCAAAAAACAATACTACTTGAAAATCTCGGATATGGAGTCCATTTTGAATGAATTCAATAAGAACGTTATGAATTTAGAAGATAATATGGAGTTAATCTTGAATTTCAAAAATTTCAACAGAAAAAAGATTAATCACTTTGTCACGCATACACAATTAAACAACTTGAAAAGATACTTTTTGAATTCAAATGGAAAGAACCACGATATGATACTATTGTTGGCTGTTTTTGGGTGGGAATTAAAACAACAAAAGTTTGGAACAAAAAATATTGTACTATTAAAGTGTCACAAATGCTCGAGACGTATATTACTTGGCGAATCATCACAATTGGTAACGTCGCCAGCAGCGGTACATAAAGTAAATATAACAAAGGATACAACTACGATGAAGAATACTAATATTCCACAATCAAATTCTGATCAATACCCACCAGAATTAAAGTCTCAACAAACAACAGCCAATGTTTTAGAGTCAGTATCGTCACCTTCGCCTTTAGACCATCCATATCAATCAACTCCTCTAAGAGCAACAGCAATGTACAAAAACTCGTATTTATCATCGGTGGTGAATCTAGAACCAATATCCACGGCAGCAGAGCCTACAAAGAAAGATGATTGGTACGGGAAGGAAGATGAAGATGAGGAGGTTGACATTATTGATGAGCATGAACCTTGGTGTTGTATAATTTCATCAGCTGCAATGCCAACAGAAAGGGATGATAGCGATGTCAAGATGCCTGATTATGGAAGCTATGAAAGTATGCCTGGTTATCAAGTTATTCTAAAGGTTTTGGAGAGTAATGCACCACCTTCACCAATACTCTCTGTGGTTGATGACGATGTCAACATGCAAGGTGAAAACGACAGTGGTAATGAAAGTGTTGAAGGTGAGTGTAGTCGGGCTGAGTATACCTTTGATTCCAGTATGGCATTATTAAGGAGTTACTGTTAAGGAACATATATGGAACCAACGGGGAAAACATTAATATAATTATCATTACGTATAAAATTCTGGAGTAAAGAAGACACATTAAATATATAGAAGATAAGTAATTAAAAGACAAGTGGAGTGAAATAAGCCATAGAATAACAATAAACAGTTTCTAAGAAATAAGGGTAAAAAAATGGAAATCAATAACATAAGACAAAAGAATAACAGCCTTTTTGTTTGAAAATTTTATGAATACTTAATGAGGCAGTAAAGTATTCATAAAGATAATGACAACAGTAAAAAGAGAAAAATAATAAAAAAGTACAAAGATGTAACATTCTTCATTTTTATTTTGTTTCTAAAAAACAACAAAAAAAATAAATAAATAAATAAACAAACATACTCATGTTTGTAAAATATGAAATCGGAAGTAGCTAACAAAAAAAGACGGTGAGGAAAAAATTAGCCAACTAATTTTTCTTTTGGTAAACATCATCAGCTTTCAAAAGAGTACCAAACACACGGTCCCAGAATTTTGAAGTAACACCAAATCCTAACTCGTAATTTTTATAGTGGTGTTCTAAATGGTAGGTCTTTAAATCTTGGAAATACTTAGGTAATTTGCTGTGATGTAAAGAATAATGTGTAATATCGTACATGATGTAACCTAAAGTACCACCGGCAAAGCCAGAACATGCAGGATAGAATGGTAACAATGCAAAAACTAATTTACCGATTGGGTAACACAAGGCAATAAATAAAGTTGGGGGCATAACCAATCTCATTTTGTCCATTGGTAAGTAATGGTGGACACCATGTAAAAGGAAGTGAGCTGCAAATGCTAGTTGATGTTCAGGTAAGTAATGATCCAAGTGGAATAAGAAGCGATGTAAAACGTATTCTAGTAAAGTCCAAACAAACAAACCAATACACCACATAGTAAAAGCCAGTAAATGAGGCTGGTTAGTCCAACCAACATAAAAGATGTAAAAGTTGACAGGTAACCAGGTAATAGGAACTATATACCATGGAGTTAGTGACAGAGGTTCTAGGAAATTACCAAAAATTGGAGCAGAACCTTTACCATAGTGTCTTGGTCTATGAACTTGATCCAAATAAAACTCTTTAGTCCAGTTACTTCTGAGCACTTGCATTAATAATGGCTTGTTCAAGTCAATAAATTTGTGCTTTTCATAATCGTGTTCTAAATCAGTCTTCACTTCTAATAACTCTTCGGTTGGTAATTCACCAAATTCGGTAAGGTCAATGGTTTCAGGGATAACTTCCATGTCTTTATGTTTAGAAAGTAGCTCTTCTTCTTCTTCAGGGGTAGCCAAATAACCAACAAGCATGTCATCATCCAGCATCTCGTAGGCACTTTCCGAATGTGTGTGACTAACAGGATCAGCTAGGATTTGTGTAATATCTTTTCCAGCCCATTCAACAATTAATTCAGGTCCGGCAGGATGTTCTTCTAAAAATTCAGTAACATCGTAGACTTTTCTGTTATAAAGAGTGACCCAACATGAAGATTCGGTTGTATGTTGAACCAATGCAGCCTTTGAAAGTAATGGTAAACGTTTGCCTTTGTGAGAAACAACTTGTGAGAGGGTAGACATTTTTGTTGCTGTATACGTATTTTATTCCTGTTTGTTTGGTTGTATTTCGGAAATGTGAAACTGACAGGCGTATGTGTGGAGGGATAAATAGGTAATAACAAAATAGTATATGAATGTTGCCGGCAAACAAGTCTGGTATACGTATGGTTGAATATAAAAGAGAGGTTTTAACTGAAGAAAGAAGCCGGTTGTGAACTAAATATATGGAAGAAGAGAAGGATCGGGACCGTATCATGTTACTAAACGATTGATAATCTTAGAACAGAATGCCAAAATCAAAAGTTTGCTATACGGAAGAAACAAAGATAAAAATAAGTGAAAAAAAACACGTTACTTACTGTGGCCAGTAAAAAATTGTGTGGCTAGTGCAAATTACTAATGGTCGATCGGTCTTGTGGTAATTTCTTACGTCGGTTACTTTTAATTAGTGCACAACCCAAGCTACAATCCACCAAAAATTCTGTCTTGTCCTGTCTTGACATTTCAAACTTCTGAACAACTATCCTATCCATGCCTGTTGATTGAAGATACCGATCCACTTTAAATCGTCAAGGTAGTAAGAATCACAGACAATACGTACACACATACACATACATGATGTTTTCATTTGCCTCTAAAAGAGTGTTGAAGTCCACGCTGAAATCAAGCTCACAGCGTCACTTTCAAATACCTTCCAATACCCTTATCTCTGCAAGAACGTATGCTTCCTCCACTTCTAAAAAGATAAACACTTCTCAGACAAAGACTAAAACTTTACCAAATGGTATTAAGTTGGTTGTCGATGAAACTCCTAGTTATTTCTCTGCTGTTGGTATGTACATCAATGCTGGTTCTCGTTATGAAGATCGTTACGGATTAACTGGTTGCTCCCATATCATTGACAAAATGGGTTTCAAATCAACTGAAAATTTCTCTCAGTATGAAATGCTGGAAAGATTGAACCATCTAGGTGGTAATTTCATGTGTGCCTCTTCAAGAGAATCTTTGATTTATCAAGCTTCTGTTTTCAATCAAGATGTCGATAAAATGTTTGAACTACTATCCGAAACCATATCAAAACCATTACTGACAGAAGAAGAAGTTCAAGAACAACTATTAAATACAAATTACGAACTAAATGAAATTTGGATGCAATCTGATTTAATTCTACCCGAGCTATTACAACAAGTTGCTTACAATAACAAAAATTTGGGATCACCATTGCTATGTCCTGTTGACGAATTGGCTAACATTGACAGACAAAAATTACAAAAATACAGAGACTTGTTCTTCAAACCTGAAAACTTGGTGGTTGCCTTATCAGGAACAACATTCGCAAAAGCTGAAGAATTAACAAGTAAATACTTTGAAGACTTCAAACCTTCTCCAAACACAACAGAAATAATTAAAGATGCCGCCATCTATACAGGTGGCGAACATCACATCCCATCTCCACCAGACCAGGCACATTTAGGTCAAGAATTCCATCATATTCACGTAGGCTTTGAAGGTGTTCCAATCAATAACGATAACGTTTACAAATTAGCCACATTACAAATGCTCATTGGTGGTGGTGGGTCATTCAGTGCAGGTGGTCCAGGTAAAGGTATGTATTCCAGATCGTACACACGTATTTTAAACCAATACGGATTCGTCGAGTCATCCAAATCATTCATTCATAATTTCACAGATTCTGGATTGTTTGGTATTTCATTGTCTTGTATCCCTCAAGCCAATAGAGTAATGGGTGAATTGATAGGCTATGAATTATCCTTGTTGATGGATCATGATGTTGGTAAAGGTGGTCTATCAGAGAATGAAGTTGCTCGTGCTAAGAATCAATTGAAATCATCTTTAATGATGAACTTAGAGTCAAAAATGGTTCAATTGGAAGATATGGGACGTCAAGTGCAAATTTATGGTAAACGCGTTGACGTATTAGAAATGTGTGAGAAGATTGACAACGTTACCAGAAACGACTTGATCGATATTTCAAAGGAACTGTTCACGGGGAGTAAGCCAACCATTTTGATTCAAGGTGATAGAGAATCATTTGGTGATGTTGCTGGAACTTTGAGTAATTTCGGATTAGGTTTAAAAGGTGATATCGCTGAAAAGCCAAAAAGAAAAGGATGGTTCTAAGAGCTGGAATAATATTAATACGAATTAGTAAATAGATAAGTCGTTTCATGTAAATACAAAAGTTTATCCAAAATATTGGTGGAATCATTTCAAACACACCCGGCAATGTCTGTTAACTGTGATGAACCTTCCAAAGTTTAAAAGCGAATGCGTTGTAAAGCTTCATCAACGATCCCATCAGCTAGGCAATAAAAGGCACATTCAACAGTGAATGGTTCTATACCGATGTTGTGTTCAAAAACTTCATCTTTGAGAGGATCTTGTTTTTTGCAAGATATAAACATTTGCTAGAAACTTTCGGATCTCAAGGGATCGATTTTTAAAATACTTCTAGATACTTAATGCATTGTAAAACAACTTAAAAACCAGTTCATAAATATCTTCACCAGACACAAGTTCATAAACTTCTGTTTAATCATCGCATTAGGCATCTTCATTTCTATCACCATCATTAGCATCAATAGTTACACCATGGCTTTCTTCTTCTTCTCCTTCTTCAGCTTGGAAAACAAGTTTCTCGCATGAATTTTATATTCAACTAATTGAAGGACAGTGCTGTTTTAACTTGCCTCAATAAACTTAGGGCCGATGCTATGTTCAGTCATCAAATAATTCATAAACTCAGAAAAACAGTTTGCAGATACTGAAATATGGCAGAAAAATTGATACTCATTTAATAAAAAAGGTTTAAATACTCTGCTTTTATGTTGATTTATTCTGTAAACCCTGTTCTTTTCGTGTTTTCCCCTTCTGAAAAATCATATAATACATATAGAAAAACACAAGTACAGTTGCATATTGAAGTTATGAACAGAAAAATTAGAAAAATTCCATCAAGTGGCCTTCTAAATGTCTTTGTATGCTTGATTTGAACTGTCACAAGGACAGATCATGCTTCCATCCACTTATCCTAATTTTAATCTGCAACGTATGCACCTAATTTTAATCTGTGCATGAGATTCTCATGTGGAATGAGACGTTTGATTCACATCGAGATTTGAAGTTGCATGAGAATAGAATAGAGTATGCATCTATTTATTGTATACTATCCGTAT
Organism: Ogataea trehalophila; assembly: GCA_003707645.2. Classification (NCBI taxonomy): domain Eukaryota; kingdom Fungi; phylum Ascomycota; class Pichiomycetes; order Pichiales; family Pichiaceae; genus Ogataea; species Ogataea trehalophila. The sequence goes on from PPKI02000032.1 coordinate 144,855, forward strand.
GCACCGCTTATTCATCCATATAATTATTTTATCCATTTAAAACGAAAAGTTTATAGTGGTTTTCAGTAGCTATCTCTGTCTTTGACCATTGGCATCTTTTTTCAAAGCTCATCCAACCATTCACCTTCATCCTTGGGATTGAATCCATTGCTAAACTTTTCTGTTTCAGTAGCTAAATCTTGCAAGTTTTTCAGATTGGTTTTCAAATGAACTTTGAACCCATTGAAAACTTTTTCATCTTTATCCTGGATAGCATTTATCATACATGTTAGTTCACTTATCTTAGCTGGTGTTGGTGTTCCATGTATACTCTTGATCCAGCTCTCTCCGGATTGTTGTTGTTGATGATGGGAAGAGGACGATGCCGGTGTTGATGCTCTTCCAGATAACACTGAGACTGCAGAATTAGGTCTTGGTGGTTGTAATGGCGTAGTATTTGCTGTCTGTGTTAAGGACATTGTCTTATTTGTCAACTTAATTTCTAGTTCAATGCAACTGGAAAGTGAGTGACTAAAATACCGTTATTCCTTCTAAGGCGATTTGTATAGAACAAACATTTCCAATCAAAACTTTATCAAAAGAGTGAATGAAGCGCCGCTCTCTAACTTTGAAAGATTTTTATCAATTTACTAAAATCTCTAATCAAATTTAACGTAAAATTACAACAGATTTTAATACCCAGAGCTAAACACAAAGAAAGAAAGAAAAAAACGTACATGCAAAAAAATAAGATATATATAGATATAAATATGATTATTGAGGAAGGAGATGCTGACATACACCATCTAAGCAATTCCTTGGGTCTTCTTCCATTTCTTGAATCTTTTATGTAATTCACCAGCACTATGTTGGAATGGATTTAGTTTCTTATCCCATTTCATCTTTTCATAATCATCACCGTATTTATTGTATAAGTCTTGTAACCAATCAATTTCTCTATCAGATTGTTTTCTTTCCTTGACTGTATGGCTTGCAGCCAATTCTTCCAATTGACGAACAACTTCCGTCTTTGGCTTCTCTTGTGTCTTTGCCTTTGATGATAATGGCTTTGTACCATAAATAACTTGTGTAACTTTACCGTCTTCATCTCTAACTAACTTAGCAGTTCCTTCTGGAATGTTTGCAGGATCAAAAGGATCGCTATCTTCGTTATCGCTTGAGTCAACTTCTTCTTCTTCGTCATTCTTTGGCTTGAACACTTCAATTTCTTTTTCAACACCACCTGTATCTTTACCCAGTCTAATCTTTAACCCCAGCTTGGCGTAATTTTGGGATAACGTTAGGGATTTGTCCCAGTTTGCGGCAATGATTGGGTTTGATGCAATGTTAACTTTTCTTTGCTTATCTTTTGTTCTTCTTGTTGCTTTACCAACAGAGGATCTGTTCATCTTTCTCTTTCTGACTGAAACCATTTTGATGTGTTGTTATTTGTAGACTATAATTATAAATAAGCGAGTATTCAAGCTATCAAGTAAGCCAATCAACACACTTATTTACCACCTAGAATAGATGTAAACTTTTGGAACTATAGTCCTTTTTTAAGAAAATTAGAAAGAAAAAAAAAAATATTTCAAACCGTCGTGTTAAAATTAATAATGGCAAAAAACAAACCTCTGCACTCAATAAAACCTATAAAAGCTAAATATCCAATATATAGTCGCGTCTATCGGCAATTTTTTGATGTATATTATACTATCGGTCATCATTTCAAAACCGAAAGGATAAAATGTAAACTGTGAAATGAGTTTTAAACTGTTCATATTCAACTTCAAACTGTCAATTGATACGTTTCAGTTACAATCAATTGGATACTAAAATTGAACGTGAATAATTTACTTCAAAATCTCAATTATTTAAATATCCCTTAAAATTTACTAGTTTATTTTATCAAGAGTGCACTTTTGCAATAACAATATACCTTAGAAGTTCATCATATAGTGTTTATAATATCTGCACCGTCAATCACGTCAAATTAACAGATCACATCAAAAGCAGAGGACAAACAAGAAAAAGAACACAAGTGCGTAATGTCTTCCGAAAATGAAACAACAGCAATCCCTACAGACTCCCCAGTTAAAGAAACAAAAGTTGTTGAAAAACCGGTTGAACCAAAACTAGCCCCACATCAACCATCAAACCAAGCAGAGATCGATTCGCGTTCCATTTACGTTGGTAACGTTGATTATTCAACTGTTCCAAACGACTTGAAAGATTTTTTCAACGATTGTGGTGTTGTTAATCGTATCACTATATTGTACGATAAGATAACTGGCCGTCCTAAAGGTTACGCTTACGTTGAATTTGAGGCTTCAAGTGGCGTGTCGGAGGCTGTTAAGTTAACAGGAAGTGATTTTAAAGGTAGAGAATTGAACATTGTTGCCAAAAGAACAAACTATCCTGGTATGAATAGAGGTAGAGGCGGTCGGGGTGGTTCCAGAAGTAGAGGCGGTTATAGAAGCCAAGGTGGATATAGGGGAAGAGGTGGTAGAGGTGGTTCCAGTGATGCAAGAAGAACTTCTGGCTCTGCTGAAACTGAAAACTTACCTGTTGAAGCTGGTGCCATTAATGCTCCGGCGGCTCCTGTTTCTGCTGCTCCTGCTGCTCCTGTTTCTGCTCTCCCAAATGAGCCTGTTGATGAACGCTCTTAAACTCTCTTCGATTACAATGATTGTATCTTGATGTTTACTTTGACCATGATTTATTATTGAGTTAAATTATTTATTTGTTCTTGTTATCCGCCAATGTGTTCTCCTTTGTCATATTTCGCTATTCTGTGGTTTCTCGTAACCAAATTAAATTTATACTTCACAAGCTTTTATTTTTTTTCTTTCTTCTCGCAGATCCAATGTTTTATTAACTGATGTTATTATTTTTCCTTGTCCCCCTTCTTCTGTTTCCTTGCTTTCTGTGCTTTTTTTGTTTCGTTCTAGTATTAATATCCTAGTTTTGATTATAGTTGATATATATATATCTTTTTTTTCTTTTTAATGTTTACCCACCCACTTTTGTTGTTGTGATGATGATACCAGTTACGGTTTTTACACTGTGTAAAAAAACATCTATGCTATCTATTAAAGGAAAAAGCATTAAACAAATAAATAAATTTTGGATTGAAGAAAACAAACCTATAAACAAAAAAGCTATAAATTCGGGAGTAAAGAAATAAGAAAAAATAGCAGCTTTTTATATACATTAAAACACCCAAACGTAAAAGAACACTATCCAAACAACAGCAAAAAATGCTAACCAGCTTTTCCAACTGATCCCAGTATTATCAGCCATAACGATCATTCTCTTGAAGTTACCCTTAACTCTATTCAAAGTACTGTCCATATCACCACCTAAAGAATTCAAATTCAATTTCGATTTATTGATTTCGTCACCCATTTTCATCGATAGATTTTTCAAAGCGCTAATTTTGGAACCCATGATTGAGACGGTTTCAGAATTTTGAGATTCCAATTGGGACATTAAGGAAGCATTGTAATCTTTTTTAATGCCTATATCGTATGGAGAATTTGATCTGTTATCGTAGGTGTCATTATCAAACTGGTTGTTTAACAATGTTGATGAGTTGTTGCTGGAAGGTGATTGATATAGGGCATTCGCAATGTTGTTTGAGGATCCGTTCGGTGATAACGAAGCTGCTTGGGATTGTTGTTGTGCAGTTGTAAATAGTGCAGTTCTTCCACCTTCTCTTTGATGAACTTTTGATGAGTATCGACTGTTATTAATGATTGACAAGTACTTTTTTTGTGAACTGTTCCCAAGTCGAGATTGGAAAAAAGTAATAAAAAAAGATCAGTGAACGCTAATTGTCAGTAATTTGGGCCTAGATCGGAGGGCTACAAAAGATGCTGAAAAACATACCTTGAACTCATTATAGAATACCAATGGCAATTTATGTATAAATCAAACAATAATTATCGGCTCTATATCGGATATTGAGTTGAGCTTAAAGCTTTACAAAAGAACAAGAGTTGGCAAAAAATAGATCGACAACAACAAATTTGTTTTGTTAGAATAAATAAGTAAATAAAGTCGCCGCCGCGTAAAACTAAGACACAGGCCGATCTTGTTTCTTTTGTTTGCTTGTTGGCATCTTCTTTTAAAACAAGTTGGTGTAATATTTACTAGAACAACCTGTGGGAAAGTCATCAACAAAATATCAGAACACTCTCGCATAGATATATCTATAATCAGCATTCAAAACAACAATGAATTTGAGACTCCAATTGAACCAAGGGCTAAACATGGCAATGGTCCTAGCATCTGCCTTTTCGTTCTGGAAATTCCTGTCGATTTTGGCAATGTCAAACTCTCCGTTAGTTGTTGTCCTATCTGGTTCCATGGAACCTGCTTTCCAAAGAGGTGATATCTTGTTTTTGTGGAACAGAGAAGAATATTTAAACGTTGGTGATATAGTGGTTTATAAAGTTCAAGACAAGGAAATTCCAATTGTTCATAGAATAATGAGAGAACACAAAGTTTACGAAGAAAAGACGAATAGAAAATCGAAGAACTCAAAGAAACCAGTTCAAAATAGGGCCAAAAAACAACAATTGTTGTTGACAAAAGGTGATAATAATGAAAGAGATGATTTACCTCTGTATGCTTATGGTCAGCAGTACTTGAATAGAGGTAAAGATCTTCTGGGAAGCGTTAAATTTTACATACCTAAGGTTGGTTATGTGACCATTTTAATTACTGAAAATGTGTATTTCAAGTATGCAATGATTGGTTTATTAGCTTTATCTGCCCTGATGAACGAGGAATAGTCACACGTTGTTTAAAATTTTGTATATTTTCCTATCACTCAAAAAACATAAATCTCAGGTCAATAATGATAAATAATAATACAATTATATTAATACTATTTTATTTTTAAACGAATATAAATACTACATGTCTAGTTAGAGAGCACCATAGCCTAAGGTTGTTAATCTTTTTTTATTTAAGCCTTCTCCATTACTAGCACCAACACCACTAGATTCTCGTTTTCTCTTTGTTGGTCTATTGCTTTCTGTAGGTTGCTGTTCATTGATTAACAATTTGTGGATCAACTTATAATCAGATTCTTTTAATTGATCCTCCACCTGTTTGTTTTTAAGCGACTTTAATTTTGCTAAAAATTCATCAAAAGTAACAACACTTTGAATGTTTGATTTTTCTTCTGTTTCTTCATTTTCCTTTGATGATTTTTTGATTTCAAACTTTTGATTGACCAATAGCTGCTTGACTATGTCTCTCTTTGCTATCAAAGATTGGTTCTCCTTATCTAATAAATCCCAAAAGAAATCAATAGCACTTGAACCTTTCCGGCCACAAAGATTAATGAACCGTTCATCATTGACTAAATACGGTAACAATTCAAACCACTTCAAATCAGCGGTTATCTCAACTCCATTGTCATCCTTATTATCAGTCAGTTCCTTTAAAAGTTTTTTGAAGTCATCTCTTGCCTTTCTATCTGATCTGTGATTCAGTTTTATTTCTTTTTTGACAGCGTTCTCGAATTCAGTTTCTAATCCATGAATGATACTCTCGTAAACGGTGAGAATATCCAATTTATTCAAGTGACTGAATAATTTCATATCCAAAGATTCTGGTATGTCATCAAATTTGGCATTTAAGTCGATGACCATTTCTTTCATCACAACTTCCAAATTTTTCAATTCTTGTTTTCTCGATTCTCTTAATGTAGTTTCATGTTTAGTTTTCAAATTTCTAACGTACTCTTTGAAAAACTCTTTTTTTAACTTATTGTTGACTAGTGAATACATCGGCTCATCAATAATCAATCTAGAGCATGTTTTCCATGTGGTGTACCATTTTATATCGTAATTATCCAATACTTGGAAGAAGCTAATTTTATAACTCTCCTTCGAATGTTCAACCTCCTTGAATTCTTTATCAGCTTTCTGGATTAGATATATTTCAAACAACCTTTTTCTCAACAACGAGTCTTTAATTTCCCAATACCTTTCATCTCTAATAAAAGTTTCCATGATTTGATTGAAGGACCATGTAGAATCGACTGATTTAGATGCTAACATGTTCATGAATTGAGTGCTGGATCGTTCATCTGCTTGTACCTGTTCACTATTCTTAGTTTGTGGACCTGACATGTACAGTCTATAATCATTGTATTCTTCTTCTTCTTGTTCACCCATTGTATCAGTTTGTATCGCTACTGGAACTTCCTTAATGATTTTTTCATTCTCTTGTATTATCGAATTCAAGTCAATCAATGAGTTACCTGGGCATGATTCATTTTCCTCACTTACCACTTGTTTATTTTCCCCTTGTACTTGACCGTCATCGAATTCAACATCTTCCTCTTCTTCGTCCTCATCGTTATTATTACTTACATCATCATTGTCACCACCAGGGCCTGGAGTCTTACTACTATCTCTAGTACCTTCATTAGATTCAACATCTTTTGCACTAGCATTAGAACCTCCCTCCAGCAAGGATTTAACATCTGCCGGTAGTTCCCACACACTTTCGCCAGTTTTCTCGTGGTAATAATACGCCTCGTGCTCTTCGGTGTATGCTTTTGTCCAACCTCTTTCTGCCAATGCTTTATCCAATCCGGAGATTAACTCTGCAGGCTTTTCCCATTGCGCTTGTTCAGTTGATGAATTGTAGTAATACAGGTTCCCCTGCTCGTCGGTTAGTTCTTCCCAGGACATTATTTGGTTGTTTTATTCTTCTGGTGTTGATTAAATTATACACACACACCCTACAGATTGATAGTGGGTTTAATGTACTCATCTATATACACCCATCAATCTTTTCAGAGAAGTTAGAAAAAGACACCCGTGCATTTTATTCACCCGTATTTAGTAAAGAAAGCGCTCGTCTGTCAATTTGATTTTCCCTCAGTTTGAAAATAATGAAAAGGATTAATTTGATTGTATGGATTGAGTGTAAATAACTACACTATCAACCAGAAAAACTCAGGAAGAGATTTAGAAGACCCCTTTATACATACAGGAATTGTATAATACTACTCAATTAAGATAAATACATTATAATACAATATGGTATGTTTCAATATCTTCCTTCAATTTTTCTTGCTTTATTAGTTGAGTTACATCGTCTACTATCTCACTTCGCAATCTACTCACCTACCAACAATATTTGTGATTGATTAATGTATAAAACATTTCTATTTGGTAAAACTCCATTTGGATGATCAAAGATATGGACTGATTCAGTTATATTTGTCAAGGCAGAAACAATTACTAACATTTTTATTTTTTTTATTACTTTGTACAGTCACAATCCTTGAAACCATATTTAACAGCCGTCAGACACTCTTTGAATGCCGCTCTATGTTTAGAGAACTTTTCTTCACAACTGGTTGAAAGACACAACTATCCGGAGATTGAAAATAAGAAAACAGTTGAAGTTTTATTGAATCCAATGATGATTTCGAGAAATGAAAATGAAGGAGTTTTAATCGAACCGAGTATTAACTCTGTTCGTGTGTCGATCAAGATCAAGCAAAGTGATGAAATTGAATCTATCTTGGTTGATAAATTTACTAGATTCTTAACTAAAAGAGCCGAAAATTTTTTAATTTTAAGAAGGGTTGCAATTGAAGGTTACGACATTTCATTTTTGCTAACCAATTATCACAATGAAGTTATGTTGAAGAATAAATTGGTTGACTTCATCATTGAATTTATGGAAGATGTTGATAAAGAAATCAGTGAAATGAAGCTATTCTTGAATGCAAGAGCTAGGTTTGTTGCCGAAGCTTATTTAAGCGTCTTTGATTAGTTAAAATTTGTGATTATACTTCACCTGGTCCTTTTTTTTGCTTTTAGTTCTCTCTACGATTCGTGTTTATTTTATTCTATTTAGATGTTGGTGATTTTTTATTTTGAGAACTCAGCTTTTCTTATATACTATATGTTTTTTTATGTTTCTCTTGTTCCCCCCTGCTCATGTTTTCTTCCCCATTTGTGTTTCTCTCTCTGTACCAATAAAAAAAGATAAAGTCATCCCAAATTAACTATTAGTGCACCGCCTCAAAGAGTAATTGATCCCATTTTGAAACAATTTTTCTGCTTTATTGTTAACATTTATTTGTTATTTGGTTGAGCAGACAAGGGCAACACCTTTATAAAAAACGTAAGTTTCAGTGGCAACTGTATGTATATATAACGGAAGAATTTGCCTGCTTTATACTATAAACTTTTTGTCTTCATATTTATCTAGTCTTTTCTTTAAAGTTCAATTATCACTTAAAAGAGAATATAAGTAATCTTTCAATTAAAAAAGGTAGATCTCTATAAAGGTAGATTAAACTTAATTAACTTAACTCAAAGTTCAGAAATGCAGTGCATAGTTGATTTTGACTTTTCTGTGAGCTTAGAAGACAAGTACTATTCAGTCGCCGCTTACTTTGAAGAAAGTGGAACTTTTGATCTAATCCAATCTGTCAAAGACATTGAATCTGGTTTTGAAACCTTTCAAAACTTAATAAAGAGACATATCGATAATCTAAATCCAGAGTATTACATGTCTTTGTTGCATCATACTAAAAGGTGCATTCCAAAGATTGGAACTTTGCCAAAGATCCAAAGTGTGGAGCGTGGTTTGAGTAAAGCTATCAAAATTAAGAGAGATTTACACAAGATGATGGAAGTTTATAGGGCTATCCGATTAACAACTTTAACAAGAATACAAAACACTGCTGAATACTTAATTAAAAATAAAACCAACATTGAAGATTGGTACAATTCATTATGTTTCATCAGGTATTGTTTAGAATTAGGCTATGCTTTGGAAGATTTGGAAGCTAAAAATGAAGAAATAGGAATTGACGACCTATACTTGCATAAATTAGTAGAATACACTGATAAAATTTTGAAAGTGATTGCCAAGTTAAATTTGGTTAAATATTCATGTTTGAATAGTAATATCGATTTTTGTTGTGATCTTCAAAGTAATAAGTTGCGAGACAAAAAATTAAGTAGCAGATTCAAATCAACAAAGAAAAGATATAACCGTGTTGTTGAGAACACGCAGCTTGCTAACTCTATTTTGAGATCAATCTATTCTGTAGGTGAGAGTAAAAAAGTTTATTCAAAGAAAAACGGTATTACTTCCTCTGTGGAAGAAACTGAGTGGCTAGATAGCTTAGCTCAAGAGGAATAACTGAATCAACAACTGAATTGGACAGAGATTTAGAGCTGTGGTTGGTTTAAACAGTTCAAAATTTTAATTGCTTGTTTTCTTTTTAACCGTAGGTTCACATCTGTATTTTATTTTTTCTTTAATCAAAAAGATTTGATCTGTGTGTTTTTTCTTCCCAGTTGCAACATACTTGTTAATTTTTGTCTATGCTTCATCCTCAAATATTTCAAATCGCTTGTATTAATTTTTTTCAAACCCCCATGAATGGCAAAAGCATGAACCAAAATGCTTTGTCCACGTGAATACTAAAATACCCGCTATTAGAGGCTTATGAGGGAAATCAACCAGCATTTAGAGAATTATTATACGATTCTAGGCTTAGAAAAGAGTTGGAATCCATGATTGATATCTTATACAAGATTCAAACTTCAACCTTGAAAAGATTACTGCAACTGCGTTAATGAAAGATCGTGTTAACCATCATCAAAAAGCTTCGTTAAAGTTTATTGGTTGTGCAATTGATGTTTCTAGATTCGCAAACCAATCAGATTACTTGTCAAATTTTGAGTTTGATTCTATCTATTGAAAACAGATTTTTAAAGCGTTGATGAACTGCTATGTTACAACGCATCGGTTCCAGAAACAGCGTATCATCAACCGCTAGGGGATAAGGGTACATTAGCCGAAAGGTTTAACCAACTGAACGGAGTGCTTTCTTTTACAGAGTACCTAATAACAGATACAGATCCTGTTCTACAGGAGTATAAAATGGAGGAAAAGGAGGAAAAAGAGAAAGAAAAAGAAAACAAAAAATAGCTATACTTAAGAATAAAAGGGAAATTAAAGGGGTTTTTGATGAGTATAGAGTTGAAGAATCATTTAGCAAGGAGAACGCTAAATCAGCAGAGGAAGATAAACAATCTTGATACTCCATAGTGGCCAAACGAAAGTTTGGTAATTTATTAGAAAGTTAAGTTCAAATGTTGGAATTTTTCATATTTTTGTTTGTAGTCAAGTTTGTTTTCCGATTAAGTGGGCCAACGATGTATTTAAAACAATAGTATTGTTTCTGTATATTTAAAAACTTCTAAAGCTCTCTCTTATTAAGAAAAACTAGAAGTAAATGAATATGAAACTTAAGTTTCAGATATTTGTTTTTTAACGATAAGCATAGCATAGTTCAAATATCAAAAGGTGTATCAGTATAAGGTAACCTTTGCTTAACCCACAGTTTGTGGTGGATATTCGTTAATACTTCTTCTCTACCTGCTATCATACGTCGATCGACGATTTAAAACTGTAGCGTCGTGTTTGAAAATTTTGGATTTATGAACGCACTGCACTTTTGTTAATTGGGTTTGAAAAATATCTAATGAGGTTCAAAGTTGAAGAAATATAATTCTATACCATTTAAATCTGAAAAGACAGAAGTTTGAATGGAGTAAATAAAGAACGTCCGTCAAATCTCAACCAACTCAACCAAGATACTTTCAAATTACAACAATATCACGCAATGAGAGCAACGCTAATAAATTTATCAAGATCTTCATGGAAAGGTATGTCATTTTCTTCAATATCATCTCAACGTTTATATACATATATTTATATTTCGATGGAGATAGATACATGAGTTTTTCATGGGCAACTGCTTTTTTTTGTTCTTGAAATGTTCAAAATTGAAAATACTAACTGAATTTACTTTTTTTTTGCTTAATATTTTCATCATCTAGGTCCTCATGTTGTTCCATTACCAATCGCTGAAGCACGTAAAAACAAGACTCCAATCAGAACAAATGCTAGATCATGTACCATTCTTCCACAATTTGTCGGTTTACAGTTCCAGGTTCATAACGGTAAAGATTACGTTCACTTAGAGATTACTGAAAACATGGTTGGTTCTAAATTAGGTGAATTTGCACACACTAGAAAAATGTTCAGTTATACTCAAACCAAGAACAAATAGATACATGCTAACTTTTCAATTTTCAGCTTTCTTTTCTCAACCGCTTGTATATATACTAATATATCTATTTATGTTTCAGATTCTCAAAAAAAACCTTCGTTCATATTCAAAAAAACATTTATTTTTTATTTTGTTTATAAATGTAAATAATAAATAACCGTTCTATAAGTAAACAGTACAAAACAGAGGCCCAAAGTTTAAATAAAAATTTGTTTCTATTCTCACCTTCCTCTATTACCCCTTGGTGCTCTCATCATTTTTTCTTCTCTTGAAGAACCGGTTCTATCAATTGAAGGCCATTTACCCCAGCCTGAGAGCTTAATTATACAACAAGTGGCATTATCATCACCACCAATACTTTCCACAAATTGAACCACTTCTTTTGATGCTTCGTGGGGTGTTCCCCTCCAAGCACCTTTATTATTTGTCGTTGATGAAATTAAATCCACAATTTCTTGATCGCTCAAATAACTTGTAACACCATCCGAAACAAGAACAAGAAAACATTCATCACCTCCAAAATCATCTATGCTTTGGTCTTTCAAATATCTCATATTCTGGTACTTGTATTTGGACATCATTCTAGAATCTCCAACTAAATATTCGCTTAACTGTGGTTCGGATGAAACGCCAATGTTCTTTGCTGTTAAATCTCCAAATGATCTAGTGTTTGCAAAATTAAGAAATCTCTCTTCCCCGAACGAATCAGTCATCATTAAACCAGATGAAAATCTTGTTAGTCTTGTTGACTCAGTTGGATTGGAAGGGTGATGATCTTTTGTCAATGGGTGTGCCAATCCTTCATTATCGCACAATATGGCTCTAGTATCACCCACATGTGCAATTAATAATCTCGATAGTACTTTTTCCTGGTAAAAAAATCCATTTGGATTTTCTGGTTCTTGTTCAATAGTATAAAAGAAAGCTGATGTACTTGTTGATCCAGAATTTATTAGTTTCTCGCTTTTTGGATCCTTTAATTTATTGTTGTAATGATCTTCATAATTTAAAAACTGATAATCTGTAAATAGGAAACCTAAGTAGACCCTTAATTTGAAAAATTCTTCACCTCTAATGCTTTTGAAAGCATCCAATTCCCAAATTTTTTTGTCGTTGTTCAATACATCGTTGGTATCCACTTGTTGTGTCAATTTTAAAATTTCGATGAAGTGCGATGTTTGTCGTCTTGTCCATCTTTTCCAATATCCTCCTATTTGATTTCGATAAAACTTGAATAGTTTTGTGATTGAACTTTCTGTCAATTGGAGGCGTTCAATATTCTCCATTAAATGTGATTTTAGATAATTTGAGCACTCTTCACCTCCATGTCCATCAAAAACGGAAAAGTTGAAAACTCTCTGATGCTTAAACACATTGATATATTCAGGTTCATCCACCGAATCAATTCTATCTTCTAAAAACTGGTTGTCATCAGAATCTTGAATTTTTTGTTCGTTTTTGGTCAATATTGTCTTCTCCTTCAAATCAATGTCTAATATACCAATAGCGTATTTATCCTCATTGTACAATCTATTGACTCTAGATGAGTAATAACCATAATTAGTTGGGACTTTCAAAAGATTGACATTGAAATTGAGTTGCTTTGCGGTGGAACCTGGCTGCGGTCTAATAGTTAGATGGTGAGAGATTGATCTTTTGGATACTTGTTGAGAGCACCTCGCTGTTGATTCCGATTTCGTTATTTGTACAATCAATGGAAGTGATACACTTCGTATCAACTGCCCAGTAGATTGTCCCGCTACTATTGATCTTGTATTCTTTATCATTGCTATATGTAAATTTTTTTTATACCAGCTGGAATTCTATAATGTCTATAGAAATGTATTTTGGAGGGGTATTTATGTATGAAACGAAATGAATGATAATGTGATGCAAAGAAACTTTTAATTGAACAATAACTGGTAATGAAATAGTATGATGGGATGGAGATTGAATATAATATATAGATATGTTTATATGTGTGTTTCTAACGTGTGCTTTTCGTCTATAAGGAATGTGTGAAGAAAATGGCAAACAGGATTACGAAACTATCGAACTTACGGTTGATTAACAGCCAAAAACACTCTTGTTCTTGTTTGTTTGTTATTGTTATTATCGATTTAACTCTGTGAGGTTCAAGAACAGCCGCGCCCAGCCATTTTTCAAAAAAAAAACCTTGTGAGGAGAGGAGTGGGGGCAGTTTTTGTATGTTTTCCGGAGGAGTCATTCCTTTTTAAAGGATACTTTTACCTAACTGTTTTTCTCTTTGTTAGTTTTTATCCCATAACCATAAACTATATCAGGCGTCGAATGTGTATATTGTTATTGGAAGTATATGTAGTATGTTAATATTTATATATTATATCTTACAAGCTTATAAGATGATTCTCTCGTTATCATCATCATCATCATCATCATCATCGTCATCGTCATCGATCAACATGATATCATCGTCTCTTAACAATCTATTATCAGTGTCAAATGTATGGTTTGTGTTCAAAGAAATACCAGATTCAGAGCTGATCCGGCTTGTGTTCGACAAACCACTTTGTGATCCTCCAGTACTACCCATTCCCAAATTATAGGATCTTAGGTTCTCGTATCCATTCTGAGATTGGCTGTTCCTCGAACTCCCACCAAAAATTCTACGGCCAAACGATGAAAACCTTGAAGTAAGTCCACCGATCATATTTTTGGCTGAAGCTAAACTTGTTGAAGATGCAATGGCTGGTCTTACTAATGGTACTGCTGTACTGCCTGCTGCACTGTTCAAGTTAGCCAGCGTAAATGAACGAAATGGAGTTGCGTTGTTCAGTCTCGATGAATTGCCTTCAGCATTCAAAGTACGTTGAATAATTAATTTGGCTTCGTGAACACACGCAACCTCTCTTGATGTTCTATTGATTGACCCACCAACAGACTCGATATCTTGATTGTTGTTTGGATCAATTTGATCATCATCTTCAAAGTCAAACTCATTCAAAATGTAATCAAATAAGAAGATACCTGACAACCATCTTCTCAATTTTTCCCAAATTCTGAAATAGGTCAATGCAATTGGAATTAACAATAATCTTGGTAACATGTCATTCAAGAAATTACCCAATGAAATCAATTGAATTGAATTACCCAAGAATTTTTGGAAAGATGAGTTCTTAGTGAAGTCGGAGTCTAGTAACATCAAAAAGTTGTAAGATAATGGGATTGTCAAACGACATGCATAACTAATGAAAAAAACAGTTGAAACTGGATCTGAAGATTGATTGGATTCAATATGGTAAATATTGAAGATCTTTACTTGTGCTAAAGAAATCATCGCGGCAACTAACATATAGGTCAATACAATAAATGAAATTGCAAAAACTTGAATGTAAATTTGATTAAATTGTTGAGTTAAACTGTTAATAATCAATTTAATCAATGAAAACTTCAATCCGTGGAATATTTCAGATTGTATAATGAGAATTGATAATCCGATCAGAATAACCGTAAATAATTTTCCAATTGTTGGTTGAATAAATTGTGAAATGTAGTAGTTGAATTTAGGGTTCTTTATGAGTATCAAAGGAGGATTTGATATTCTTAGATTTAATTCACCCAACAAATGTGCATTGACTCTATCCTCCAATTCGACAACTTTTTCTATAGAATTATAAAAATTAATTTCATTGTGGTTAAAGTCCCATTTCAAGTGTTTCAGTTGTATCGTTAATTTATTCAATAGTTTTGCATTGATCTCATCGTTCGTGAAATTTTCCACACCATGATAAGTCATTGTCTGATAACTCTCTGGTATTTGATCAACTAGTTTAATTATCCAGTCTCTGTATTCTAAATTATTCAAACTGCTCAAAGTTTTCAAACGCCCACATAGCTCTTTCAAATCAAATTTGGTGTCCTCTAATTTTTGTTTCAATTCTGGAATCTTCAAATACGCTTTATGCAACCTGCTTTCATAACCTCCCGACTGTTCCCAATAGTGCCTAGGTAAATAAATCAAACCATAAGCCATTAACCATAACGCAACAACTAATGCATAAATGTGAGAGATCGTAATAACCAAACTCTTCAAGAATTGGAAATTCAACCAACTTGGATTTTTAATGATAATGTAAACTAGTGCAATTATACCACAGCTTAAAAGGACCATTTGAAATTTAACTAATTGTATGACAGAATCTTTAAAACGGTCCGACTTGTTAAAGTATCCTGAATTGAACCAATATTGGTAAAATGGTAGAATAGACCACGTTAGAATGAAGGTGATCCAGTAGTTCAATCTCCACAGTAGCAACACTGTTGCTTGGCTCAAATAAAACCAGGTCTTGTTCCCATTGTTGACATTATCTGTTGACGTTGAAATTAAGTCGATTGGTAGTAGGAAGATAATAGAGAATGGGAGAAACAACGATAGCGTTAATATCGATGACAAGTATATTGGTTGTGCTGATAATTTGATGAATTTGTTGACTGAATACAATGACAGAAGAAGAGTCGAGACAAGAGCAATTGTTATAGGTAGCCACTATAAGGTTGAAGACATTACATTATTAATGTTAGTATTTGCTTGATGTTGTATGACTTTTGAAGTTTGCTGGTAACTTTGAGTGAGGATATACTTACCATTTTTTTCAAAAAAACTTGTGGGCGATCGGCTTCAATCAAATTCTGTAAACAGCTATTTCTGTTTAATTGCTATCGATGTATATGGTAGTGATCAATTGTTGTAAAAGTTTTTATCAACTCTAGTTCGAATTATTTGTTGTTTATGTAAATCAAAGAGCTTACAAAATGAAAAAAAAAGCGTTTATCACCTTCTGAAAAAAAGTCGTGGAAAGTTGGCGTTCCATATACAGCCGTCAGACATCCATCTGATCCTATTGGAACTTGCTTTAGTATTTATCCAATCAAGTCCTGGTTACAACGTGAATACTCATTTATATATATATATAAATTATCAGCATCACTTTATACTTCACACAATGACTGACTTGACGCCTTTTTTTCAAAAGTGTATAGCAATTTATGAAGATGAATTGAAAAAAACCCAAGCTCAGAAGAGTGGAAAGCAGAAGTCAAGGGCAGCGACCCATTCCAATCATTCAAAACTAACCGCCAACAATACATTTATAGCAGAGTCTGTAAAACTTAATTCGTTAATTGAAGAATTGAGAAGCTTGATATTAGAAATTCAGAAAGATTATTTGTTGGCCAATTCTAAAAACATGTCAGAGTTTCGAAAGGATAAAATTGATTCCACTTTCAAACTACAATTGAACCTAAGCAACAAGAAATTAGCAGGTTTGAAAACTTATGCAGAAGAACTGAACAAGCAGCTTGAAAACAGTGGTAGTGTTGAAGACATCGGAAAGAATTTGTGGACTATGGGAGATTATGGCCAGTACGTTGCCATTCTCAACAGTTCTATCATTGAAATCAGATCAAATATTATCAAGTCGTTAGGACTCAGAATAACAAGCATATCTAATCATTTTATTGAAATAAATACAAAGAGAATGGAAAGAAAGAAAGAATTCAATAAATCATCTTTGAACACCAGTAATTACTATTCGTACACTCCCATAGAGAACAGTACATCAAGCGAGTTCTCGAATATCGTAGCGTTGGAAGAGGGAGCCAAACCAGGGATTTCTTCAGAGTTCAATCAGCTGAATGAAAGCTTGGATCAACAGCAATTACAACAGCTATCAAAAGAAAATGAAAATATCCTACTGGAATTGAAAAACAGTAATTTGGAATCAATCACGCAAATTGAAAACTCAGTGGTTGAAATCTCCTCCGTGATTAATGAAATCAATTTACAGATCAATTTACAAAATGATTCAATTACGATGTTGGAGAACAATCAAGATGATATTTTGGGAAATATGAGTCAAGGTAATTTGCAATTAATAAAAGCTAATGAAAGAACCAAAAACTCTGGAAGAAATTTAAGCTTTTTGATCATGTGTCTTGCAATATTATTGTTGATAGTGGATTTCATACTTTAAACGGTTTATAATATGTAATTGGAATGTTCAATTTTATTAATCTATAGGATGGTATTCACCACTGTATATATACGGAGTGTAGTCACAGATTTAGGTATTTCTAGTTAAATCTTAACATAGTTCAGTAATCTTACCAGCACCAATGGTAGCACCAAACCGTCTAAACACTAGCCTTCCCAGCTTTGGATTTTTTTCAAAAGTCAACATTGGGACATCTCTTTCCATAAGCTCAACGGTGACATTGGCCTTGGTATTTGATGGTAAATGTTTCTTCTTACTCACTTTACCTGTCGCTCTGTTCTCAGTGAACTCGATGGAAAATAGTCTTGCAGGGATAGAAATATTGTTTCTGAACAAGATAAATTCTGTTCCAATTAGTAATGGTCTGTCTAGATTGAACAACTGCAGGTCGCATTTAAATTTATGAATGGCTTTAATATCTTCTCCTTCAGTTGAAATCAAATCACCTACTTTAATGTTATCCAAATTATCCAATCCCTTCAATTTCAGTTCAACAAATTCACCTTCAATTGCCAATTTTTGAGACTCAATTTTTTCTAATGACGAGCCAACATTTGATTTTCTAATAGAAATAGAGTCAACATTAGAAACTTCATTACTTGGTGAAATAACGATAGAGTCACCAATTCTAATCATACCGGAATTAATTCTACCAGATACAGTCAGTTCATCAATTTTATTTGTTTCTTCAACTTCATTAATTGTCATTATAAATTGAGAGTTTGGATCAAAATAGTGATCTTTTCCGCAGTTTTCAGCTTCTAACCATTCAAACAAACTTTCACCTTCAAACCAAAGACACTCTTTGCAACTCACAAGGTTAACGATATTACGACCTAAGTACCCAGAAGTTGGAATAAAATGTAAATCTTTCTTTTGATAATCAAGTTCTTCGATCAAGAAATCTTGTAAAGTGTGACAAATTATTTCATATCTATCTTGAGACCATTCAATGAGGTCCATCTTATTGATGGCAATGATGCATCTACCTATTCCGAAGTTTTTAGCGATTATTAGATGCTCTCTATTTTGGCCAATGGCACTTAACCCTGTTTCAAAAGAAGATGCATCAATAACAACAATTGCAACATCAGCTTGAGCAACACCGTTGATCATTTGGGGAACATAGTCTTGGTGGCCTGGTGAATCAATTATAGTGAAACTTGAAGTTTGAGTCTCAAATTGAATCTGGCATATATCGACAGTAACACCTCTGTTTCTTTCCTCTTGAGTTTGATCCATGATCCAAGCTAAGGAAAACGAGGCCTTTCCAATTGTTTCACTTTCTTTTGTTAATTTGTGAAGTGTCTTGGAGTCAACAATTTTCAAGTCGTATAGCAATCTACCAACTAAAGTGGATTTCCCTGAATCAACATGACCGATCACAACAATTGATAAGTTTGGCTTTGCAGTTTTTTTTTCCAGTTCACTTGCAACATTAATTTTGGCACCTGCTTTCGATTTCTTCTTCTTCGACACGGATGATTTAGGTGTTTTTGGTTTAATTGGATTTGTATCTTCTGCCAATTTGACCTTGGCTACAGTTTGAGACAAACTGTTGACATCTTTACGATGTTCGTCTGGACTGGGTTTCTTGAAGTTTGTGGTGGTTTTTTTAGCTATTTGAGAGTGGTTAGTAAAGATACTGAATATTTTGTCGTACGTTGAACCAAGGTTTCTTCTTTTGTTCTTTTCTGTGAATTCTGTTTCGTTATTACTGGTGGATCCACTAAAAAATGAGTTTGTCATGATGTTCTCCGATCTATCCGTGAATATCCTGCTTGGCTGTATTTGGAAATTTAACTCAAATTCAAACGGAACTTCATCGGGCTTGTTAACACATGTAGCATCCTCCATAACGTGATCACCATGGCCATTCTCCAAATCAGTAACTACTGGTTTGGAAGTTCTAGGTTTTCGGAATCTTTCGGATCTTTTGGGTCCTTGTAACCGGCTTTCATGCATCAACTTATCTAGAGCACAAAGCTTGGTAGAGTTGTTGTCAGAGTTAGTCTTGCCAAGAAGACCTCGTAAACCTTTTTTCGGTTCTCCAGTGAATCCAACATTGGATACGCCTAAAATTCCTGTCGGATTACTAGATACAGACATTCTGTTCAAGAGGCCACTTAACCCTTTGGGTTGTTGATTGGACTCTTTTCCCAAAAGCCCAGATAATTTACTTCCAGAAGTTAACTGGGACGGTATTCCTTGAGAAAGCTTCCTTTTCTGGGCTAACTGTTCTAATTTAGATAGCTTTGGCGTCAATAATGTAGCTGCAATATTAGTTTTAAAATGAAAGAAAAGAATTAGAATTCCAAGATCTTAATAAATTTTGAAAAAGGGAAAAAAATAAACTATACTTACGTTTAAAATCCTTTGTGATCTCTTCAATTGCAGCATCAATCTCAAAATAGTTCAACCATAGTATTTCTTTCAATTTAAAATCATCAATTTCAAATTTTTCAGTTTTCGCTTTGAGTTCGGGTAGTAAATCATAGAGTAGTTTGTACTCTTCATCATTCAAATTGTCCTCGTTAAATTCATCACCCATTTGGTCATCATTTTCATAGTCAATGATATCATCATCATCGTAGGCTGCCATTTTTAATATCAATTAAATAGATTGTATGGCACTCTGATGTTATTTGCTATTATAACTTTTTCAGGAAGCTGAAATTTATTGACTGGGGTTCAAAACTGATATCAATGCTTATAGAAAATCAGTAGTTCGACAGTTTGACTCATCTTACGAAGTTGCCATCGAGTACTTTGTCTGTCGCAGCCTATCGTGTTTCTCTCAAGATAAATAAGCAAATATTTAGGCTGTGCACTTATGGCTTTTTGCTCTGGCTCAAAATACGCCTCTGCACCAACTATCAACAGTAACCAGCGGCATTTTTTCTAAATATAACTAATTCCCCACTAATAAGCCGCCCGCTTTTGATCTATAATTAAATAAGGATTAAACAGAAATAATTGATCCGTTCGGGAAATGGCATCTAAACTCTTCTGATGTAAGAACCGTGGCCTACTCGTTAACGTTCAAGTTACAATTAACAGTTAGCAGCGGTATCTTAGTCCCGAAATCATCATTTCCCAAACGCTTGCATTACAACTAAGTAGCGTTCATTTGAACCATTAAAAAAAACATAGCTCCATAGAAAACCATATCAAGAGTCATGATCAAGTGATGTTCTATTAATTATCGGTCTAAAACGATGTTCGGTAGGCAAAGTTATTTGAATTTTGTTGTGTTTCATATATATATTTTTTTTTTTTTTGATTTCACACTTTTAAACCTTCAAGATATATAAATGGAGATTCTTTTTTGTTCTTTTGTCAGCCATAGTTCTTCAAGAAAAACTAAGAATAGTTGGCTCACAAAAGAATAAATTATGCAGGTCAAAATCGAAACCCTTTGGAAACGATCGTTGCAAAGTCTTCCTAGTTAATGGATGCTTTAGGGTATGTAAGTACCAAAAGACTTGGATGTTCTTTTCCCATCAAAAACTTTTGCCAGTACTTTATTATCTAATAATTCAAGAATTGCTATGACACAGAGAGTAGTAAGCGGATAATAATTACAGCATCTCTGGGACACTTTTTTTGTTTGATTTAATGTAACGTAACTATCAGAGAACTCCAACCAGAGAAATCATCTCAAAAACTTTAGTCCATAAAATAAGTAAGCATACGACGTATGTATATAGAGGCTATTTTTGGAGAATAATTCATGGTCTTTACTATAATTATCGGATTAGATTTTGTTGTTGGTGTTGGCCGTTTGTCTTGCCTACCATCTGTCGTTAGCAATTACCCCGGATTTATTTTATTGTGCGCCTATTACTAATCAAATCCCTTTGGGGCTTACTAAGAATTATTCTGCGGGGGTATCGCGGGTCCTTCCTTGTCTTGTCAGCATCTTGCATCGTGAAATTTCTTGATGCCGGCTAAGTGGCCCTATTCGTGTCAAATGCTTCAACGAGGTATGTTAGAAATCATTTTATTCCTTTGCTGCAATAATAGCAGAAAATCAAAAACATTATTTCTCAATGATACATTTCATTTTTTAACCGCCTAATATATAGCATAGTAATCAATAGACCAAGGGTGTGTTATGATTTGCCCCACTAACTGGTATGGAATAACTAGAGCCAGCCATTTGGATTAATAAATGTTTATGTGTTTGCTACTGTTATGTTACATGAGTAACCAGCGTCTCAAATAGAAAATGACTTCACCCCAATCAGTTTATATGGCGGTCGGATGAATTCCAATAGTAGCAACCTATATTCCGCCCCTACCATTTTAGAATTTTCATATTCTCTGAGGACAAATGGCCATTATTATATATTCAGTGCATCAGAGAAAAAAATTTCTCATCATACGCTAACTTCGCTTTACTGGTGGAGATTTCTCAGATTTCTCAAGCATATGCTGTTAATATGTATCACGGAAAATTCAGGCTTCCTTTTCACAAGTGGGGCCGCAGAGTGGCGGAAAACTCCCCAAGAGAAAGAATGCACGTTTGCAAAAAAAAAAACACGCCGCATGGTAGAGAATTGACTTTCATAGTTTCTTGGACTATATCCAGAACTCGCTGCTGTCTTCCTGCCAAATCGATTCAGGTCTCAGATCTCCATTTCTTTGAATCCACGCTGTCACTGTTCTGCCTTTAAACTCTTTATCTTATTCTTCCTAGAGACAAAAAGAGTGATTCCTTAAAAATTGACGCAAACCCTTTTGGTGTAATTGAAAACTTTTCATACGGCTAGCTATTCAAATATAAGAATTGAAACCCCAAAGGAGCCTCCTAAGATAAATTGCAAGAAGTAATTGCAAATTACCAATTTTTATATTTTTATAATTCAAAACTGAAACTTAACAAAAGAAAGTTTGGTGTTGAGCACAAGTGATTGCTGCACTATTTCAATCCCTTAACTCAACATGAAAAAGGAAGAAACTACGGAACAAATTCAAATAATAAACAGTTCAGACTCAATTGAGTTGGAGCTTGAACATCTAGACCCCATGAGAGAAATTTCTGACATATCTAAAGGTGGTCCACAACCACCAAAATTAAAGAAAAACGTCTCTTTTGGTATCATCGGTGCCACAGATACTAACGCAAATGCTGATGATTTTGACATACATACCTCTGCAAGTACCATGCACAGAAGAATGTCCGCTTCAGCTCCTACTTTTGAATCTGGTACTTTTGACAGTTTAGCTCCACTTTCAAGTAAAGCTATCATTCCTCCTCCAATTCCAGAATCTTTGCCAACTACTCCAGGTTATGAGCTTGGTGGTGGTGGGTTATCTGGTACAGCATCAACTTCGTATTTTGATTCTTTCAACCAAGCGCCAGCACCAATACAACCACAGCAGCAAACCTTACTAGATCCCTCTAAGACCACTTTATCCAACTTAAAAGTGGAAAATCTGGAAGGTATGACACTATCAAACCCACCAAAAAATAGATGGAGAGTCATCTCTGTTGTTTTGTGGGCTGTCTGTTCAGGTTTAGCAGATGGTGCTCCAGGTGCTCTCTTACCTACAATTGAAAAATTTTACGATATCAACTATTCCGTTGTGTCCTTGATTTGGTTATCCAATGCATGTGGATTTATAATTATTGCCATGTTTAGTCACAAACTAGAAGGATGGCTAGGTAAGAGAAAGATGTCCTCTGGTGGTTGTTTAATGCAATGTATCATGTATGCTCTTATCTCACCAGGTTCCAAATATCCATTAGTTGTTGTTGGTTTCTTTTTTGGTGGTGTTGGTTTGGCAATTTGTTTATCACAACAGAATATATTCTTGAGTAGATTTAAAGAGTCTTCGAAATATTTAGGATATTATCACGGTGGTTATGGTGTGGGTGCTTGTGCTGGTCCTTTGATTGCGACTGCTATGGTTAATGCTGGTGCCAAATGGCATTTCTACTACTTAATTTTGTTAGGCTACATGATTTGCAACTTCTTTAACCAGTGGTTTGCCTTTGGTGGTTGTGATGAAGATTTGAAGCCATGGGATTCTTATGACCCAAATTCTGCTCAAGATTCTGGATATGATGATGATTCTGCTGATCCATCTACAACTGCAACTCCAGTTTTAGAAGAAGATAGACAATTAACAATGATTGGTGAAACAGTTGCATACACTGAGAATTTGCGTCACATAAATGCTGATCAACGGAATCGATCCATAACATCAGCTTCTTTGCAAGAACCCGATACCGTGGAACCAGTTATTCCAAAAGGTATGTTGAACTTGGCATTGAAAAACGTTAGAACGTGGTTGCTATCTTTCTTTGTTCTCTTTTACCAGGGTGCTGAAGTGGCCCTTGGTGGTTGGATTGTTACTTTCTTGATTGATTATCGTCGAGGAAATGAAAGTTCTATCGGTTATGTTTCTTCTGGTTTCTGGGGTGGTTTGGCATTTGGTCGTTTGTTTTTAACTGCCCATATTCATAAATTTATAGGAGCTAAGAGAGGTGTCACAATCATGATACTATTTTCCATTGCTACTGCTATCTTGACTTGGTTCATTCCAATTGTTAGTGTTGAAGGTGTGTTTGCTTCCTTTTGCGGTATGTCAATTGGTCCTATATACCCATTGATGATAACTGTGGCTGTTCGTGTTTTACCAAGAAGGATCCAAGTTATCTCTTTGACCATTATGACAGCATTCGGTTCCTCTGGTGGTGCTTTGTTCCCATTCCTGGTTGGTTTGGTTTCTCAATTTAGAGGCGCCTTTGTTGTCATGCCATTTTCAATCGCTTTGCTTGCAGGTACCCTTGGTATTTGGTACTGTTTACCAAATCCAGACAGGAATGTTGTTAGCAAATTCTGGCAAAAGTTAGTTTAATCGTTTCAATCTGAAATTTATATAACCAACTTGACTGAATTTATTTACTTTTTGTTGTAACTTCAAAATAGATAACATTTAATGTTTAGCTATCTTGTAACATACAAAATAGGCAAACTTCCTTTCAACCAATCATTCAGAAATTAGAAAGGTGTGACGTAATTCTTATAGTGTATTCAAAAACAAGTATATACAAAAGGCAGTAGAATAAGCTAAAAAAGAACTGCAATCAAACAATTTAAAGTCCCAAAAAAATATACATAAATACTAAATCGTCATGTTTCTTCCTCAATCAATCATATCATTGTTTCTTGCCTTCAATCGAAGGAACGTAATCGTAGTACCATATTTGTCTAGCTGGGTAATCTGTAGGAACTCTCATTTCAAGAGGAAATCTTTTACCATATTCAGGTTTATTGGCAATTTCAAATAGTGAAGAGCTAACTTGTCTTAAATCTTCATTGGCTTCTTTGATACTTTCATACTGTTGGCTCATTTGTAGTTCAGCTTCTCGTTTCTTTGCTCTTCTCATCATAGACCAAGCCTTTGTGACAGTTAAATGCTTGACGTAATCTTCGTTACAAAGCTTTAGCAAACGAGGTTGTTTACGGGCAGCTGATAAGACTGATAATTGTGTGACTAACCTTTGAACTTCTGGATTGAGACCAGCTTTGGATCTTTTGGTTCTTGTTTGTTGGTTGATTGCAGTACGTGCTAGACTCGAGGCAGTCTTGATCAATGATCTCTGTGGAAACATAATTTATGGCTTTGTGGATTTGCTGATATCAAATGATGTGGTCTTGTTTCAGAAAAAAAGCCGAATGTGAGTTCAAATTCTGTGTGTGCTAGGCTAACCAACTTGTACCAGCATCAAACTAAAACTACTAGATCACTGACTGAAGAAAGAAGTCCAAAGTGTTAAATAAGCTCCAATGAAAAATGAAAATTTTGTGATTTGGTTGGTACACTACCTTTATGTCTTCTGAGCCACGAATTTAAAAGTAAACAGCATACTGATTTCAAACACAAATAAGTATACATGTATGTGTATACTATATGATCAAACTTTCTGTCGAAAGACTACAACACTCTTTCTCCTTGTTTCCGTACACAAAT
Organism: Ogataea trehalophila; assembly: GCA_003707645.2. Taxonomy (NCBI): domain Eukaryota; kingdom Fungi; phylum Ascomycota; class Pichiomycetes; order Pichiales; family Pichiaceae; genus Ogataea; species Ogataea trehalophila. The sequence goes on from PPKI02000032.1 coordinate 169,989, forward strand.
AATGTCCAACAATAAACAACAGGAACAACTCCAACAAGCCCATATTGAGCTCACACCAATAGTAAAAGCCACCAGCTCCTGCTCTCAGAACAATCCATTTGCTCAACTAGCTGCGAATCAAAGCCACACAGAACAGAAACCGATAACTGTATTGGCATCAAGTATTGCTATAGATTTACCAGAAGAAGAACAACAGGCACATCAGCTGCAACAAGTAGAAAGACCAACATTGAACTTTGGTACCGAAAATGCGGCCTCCAACACTTCGATTCAGCAGTCTACACCTATGATTCAAATTGATCCACCTTCTTCATTCTCCACCACCGGCCCAAGACTACCACCTTTACCTCCATCACCTTCCCATGGTGCATCAGTAAATGTTAGTAGGTACTCGTCATCTTTTGCAGTAAATATACCAACATCTTCTTCAAACTCAAACTCAACTTCCTCTTTCCCACAAACATCAGTTGACGACGATCGTTCATTAGCTGATCCTCCAATGTCTAGACCTCATACTCCTTCACAAACTCCGACAAACAGTATTCCGGTTGTCACTGTTAGCTCCACTATGGATGATACTACAACACTTGTGAATGAAGGGCCTACCGAAGAAGAACAATTAGAAGCAGTCAGATTGGCAAATGAACAAGAGCTTCAAGAAGAAGAAGAGCATATCGCAAGTTTACCCCCATCTCCCGTTTACACGTATGAAGCATCCCCAGGTGAGCTCAGTATTCCAAATAATCAAGCTATAAATCCATTGAGCATTAATGAAAGCGTCCCTGAGGAAGCTCCCCCTGAATATACAGAACTTTCAACTGAGGCCGCCCAATTTATTCTCAGACCCCAGTTCTCTCAAACTGGTGGTAATGTGATGACTGCCCCGCCGCTCAACTCTCGTCCAAATGGAACCCTAAGGTATGTCAGACCTCTAGGACCTCCACCAACGCCGACTAGACCTCCGATGAGACCTCCTAGACCAACATCACCTGCTTTAACTTCTCCAGGTAGAGTGGGTTCAAACAATTACCAGCGTCCTCCAAACCCTCCACCATCGCATATTCTACAGCAGTCCCAACAACAACATCATTACCATCAAGGTATTGTTCATCCAATAGTGGCCCCTCCAATCCTTCCTCAAAGACGAGTTTCTCCCAACTCAAGTCAGAACGGCAGTAGTGATTCATTACCACCGCTGTTACCACCTAGAAATTATTGACTGACTTTGCCTGTGAGCACCTTTTATCTGCATTAACTTCACTATTTATATACGTCTTATGAATATTAATCCCTTCATTTTTTGCATTGATTTTACTACGAATCTCTTACTCTTTATTACTATATGACGTATGGTATAATTAATACAAGAAAATGTAAAAAAATTCCGATACCGGGAGTCGAACCCGGGTCTGCCCGGTGAAAGCGGACCATGATAGCCGTTACACTATATCGGATATCATATACATTGTAATGAATCGATCGTTATATAAAACTATTTGAAAATATTCAAATGTATTTGAAATCAAAATTGGTATTTTATTTGATAATCCTCCACCTTAATCTATAGGAGAAGTAACTAAATAGGTATAAAGAGTAAATAGAAATATATATAGTAAGAATGTAGAGTGTCGACGAGGCTGTCGGCAACTCGAGAGTATTTCCTAATTTAGTAATCTCAAAACAAACATATTAATAAGGAAGGCGCCGCACCGTTAGAAGGTCGGCGTCGCATTAAGAGGACGAAGTATTATCTCTGGGGGTGGAATCCTTACATACATTGAAGGGGTTCGATAGTTATTTAAAACTGATTGAGTAATAAATTGATATTCTCTTTGAGACCCTTTCTTATGATCGATAGGTATTGAGGATTGAGAAAACATTATCTACCCATTCCTAGTATCCCTACCTCTTTATGGGTATGAGTAGCACGGCTATCATCCAAGGTAGCTTAGTCATGGATACCTCCTCGGGGTAATTTAAAATAGTATGAGCTACATACTAAGTGAGTTCAATTATTGAGACTTGTTCAAGGTCTAGTGACTAATTTTGGAAACACACAGTTGGATTCAATAAATGTAATCCAATTGAAATAGATTCTCTAAGTTAATTATATAACAAATAAAGACATCTCCTATTAAAATTTTCT
>PPKI02000033.1:0-168827 GCA_003707645.2 Ogataea trehalophila
ACAATTCGGATATGTAGGGTATAAATAGGATATATAAGTAAAGAATCAGAAGAAAGAAAAGATTACAAGAAGAAAGAGATATTCTTTAGTAGTTGAGGATAGAATGTAGTTGCTGTAGTAAGTAATTTGGGTGCTGCGGTAACGTAGGGTAAAGGAGTAAAGGGGTGGTGGGTAACGTTGATTACGTCATGATATTATAAAACTGATTATGTCATTAAGTTGTTACATAATATATTACATAGTGCTGCTGTGTCTGTAGGAAAGTCTGCCGTGTCCTTAGGGGTTCCCCACAAGAATCTGACGCCGCTCAAGTCCCAAAATTATCCCGTCAAGAATATTGACCGCCGCACATAGATTGAAAAGGTTGCGACCCCGCTTGTACTGCGTTGCTAATGATTTTGTTTGTTTGTAGAGATTCATCTTCATCACTTTTAGATGTATATATATTAAAGAGAAAAAAAGAAAAGTATTATTTATTATAGTTAAAGAAACTCACAATCAGCTATTTTTTCTTGCTGAAGAATGCCATCAAGCTAGCTTGTTTTTTGGGGCCGCCCTTTCCGGTATCTTTCTTGTTATTGGTAGCAGCTAGCTCAATTGTGTGCTTTTTAGTTTGCGGGACTGTATTGCTTCTCTTTGTTAGCTGCGTTGGTTTGGCCGTAGGTAAAGATTTGTTTTGGACAATAAGATAACCTTCTTCGTCATAAACTGGTCCTGCATCTTCTTCTTGGGTAGGGGCGCCAGTTTTCTTGGTAGATTCGTCTTCGGAGGCGTGTATGGCATCATCAACTACATTATTCATGGTTAGTTCTAGTGATGGTGATGTTACTGGCGCTTGTGCTGGTGTTGGTTCTGTTTCTTGTGCTTCCAAAGCTTCTTCCTCAACTTCCTTGGCATCCACATCAATAGATTCCTCCTTTTCCAAAATAACTTGGGTAGGAGGAGCCGAATCGTCCAGATCACTGTCGTCTTCAAACATCTTGGCCAGCTCTTCTTTACGTTTAAGTCTTTTAGCTTTTTCTTCAGTAGTTTCAACCTTGATCTTTTTTGAAGCAGGTTGTTGAACAAGTGCTTCCAGGTCCTCTTCATCTTCATTACCTTCGGCTTGAATATTATCAATAATAACAGTATTTTTAACATCTTTCTTGCGGGATGTGTATAGTGGTCTCTTGTTTTCCTCATTTGCTGGGTTGGGTCTAGGTTCAGCAGTTGATGTATTGGACTTAGTTTGCAAAGGAATAACTTTTTCTTTTTTAACTTGGGATTTTCTTGAAACGTATAATGATCTAGTGGGTTCCTTTTCTTCTCCTGCTTTTGAAGCTTTACTGGTAATAATTGGTTTCTCTGTCTTTGCCTGGATTGGCGCACTTCGTGTTACTTCTTGCGCTTTGGTAATAGGTTTGGTTGCTGGTTTTTCACTATTTGGGTATTCAATAACTCCCCATTTGTTACAGTTTTCAGATGTGTATGGTCTATTCAAAGTTTGGTTAATGGCCACAATATTTCCAAAACACAATTGGTCGTTACAGTTCAAACTGTAAATAGTACAAGAAAAAATGGACTCAAACATTTGTTTACTAGATTCCAAGTCTGTATCAAGGGCAATTTTCACAAAGTTTTGATTTTCTGATTTACCAGTGATAACAAATCTACTTGAAAGCTCCTTTTTTTCTGGTTTGAGAGCATCATAGTAATCTTGTAAAAGTTGTCTGGAATTGTTGTTTGAAATGTCAAGTAATCTGGATAGACATTTGTAAGTCAATGGTTTTTTGTCGCTAAAAAGATGATTAGAAATCAAATCAAAATGTTTCTGAGTTTGCATGGCAGTAACAGTTAGTTCTGTGAAGGTAATGATAGTCTGCATTCAATCCCGCATATACGTGTTTTGTTTCTTCTGGCATATGTATATATTTAGAAGTTGAAGTACTAAACCATTAGAGAAACACGGTTAAGGTTCCATTTGCCAAACGCGTCGTCAACTATTTTGGTCACGTGAATGGTTAATCGACGCGACTTCTTAAACTTTAGTCTAGTATTTGTCAGAATTGTGCCAATAAGGTAGAACAAAGATTACTTGAGATGAGAAACTGAGTATGATATATCTATAATAAAGTAATAGCCTAATCAAACTATAGGCGTATCTCTTATCTGGCTCATTAGACGAATTTATAAGAACCCGTTATATAATATAGAATTTAGCAATGGTTGAACTGGACTGGAGCAGCATTCCTAAAGATCTCTGTCCTGTTTGCAAAACTGACAAGTATTTGTCACCATCGTTACAATTTAAAATCAATCCTGAATGCTATCACAAGATCTGTGATTCCTGTGTGGATAGAATATTCTCTTTAGGTCCATCCCCATGCCCATATCCTAACTGTGGTAAGATATTGAGAAAGAATAAATTCAAGACCCAAATTTTTGATGATTTGGAGGTGGAAAGAGAATGTGATATACGGAAAAAAGTGATGAGTGTATACAATAAGAAAGAGGCTGATTTCAAGTCAACTGAAGAGCACAACAAATATCTTGAAGAAATTGAGGAGTTTGTTTATAAATTACTCCATAAAATTGATATTGAAGAGACTGAAGAAAAGTTGAAGGAATATTCCATTGAAAACAAACAGTCAATTGAATTAAACAACTCAAGAAAAGATCAAGAATATGAGAAGTTCATCAAGATGCAAAACCTAGAGAAGAGATACAAGCAAGAGAGGAATAAGATTAACAAAGAAATCATTAAAGAGGAGCAGAATCTGAAGAATCTGGGAAAGATGGAAATAATCAATCAATTACAAAATGCAGCTGAAGATAAAGATGCTGATAAAATTATTTCCAATATCAAGGAATCAATGCTTCTTAAGACTAATAAGCATAAAAAGCAATTAGAGGAGTTAGAAGCCAAATATCAATCACAAAAGCAAATACTCTTCAGAGTTGGTTCTTTACAAGACAAAGAAGAACCAGAAGAAGTTCAAATTCCATTCACGCCGTTCAATGGTGATAGAATGTATGATTTACCATTTAAGTTCAATGGTTCGAACTATAAAGATCCTTACCTACTGAAGCTGGTGGATGATATTCAGTATAAAGCAGGTGGTTATAAACTGGAGAGTTACTTTGAGAGATCTTTGAATAATGCCTTCACTGGTTTGGATTGTATCGTGGAGGACGAGAAATCTTACTGAAAAATATGCTACCTGCTTTGTCGCAATATGTAAATCTGTAAAAGACTATATCTTTTGATGTGTGAATTGTTCTTTTCCCCATATATATACTAATGTACACTATTTCATGCTTAAATTAATCTGTCAGAACCTCGCTTTTATGCAGAGTGTGATTCTCTGTAATTGATTCAACTTGGTGGTATTTATAAAATAAATCACGACAATAACAATGTCATAAAAGAGTCTACACGAAGTTATACGACCTAGTGACAATTCTGTCAATAAAATTCAGATGGAAATATCGTATAAATAGACTTTTAGATTCCCACTTGTTTCTAAAGAAGTTAAAATATGATCTCTTCAGAAGAAGGGGAGGGATGTTTTATATATCACAACTATATAGAAAATTTTAATAGCAGATGTCTTTATTTGTCATATAATTAACTCAGAGAATCTGTTTCAACTGGATTACATTTATTAAAGTCTAATTGCGTGTTTCCAAAAATTAGTCACTAGACCTTGAACAAGTCTTTTTATTGAACTCACTAAGTATGTAGCTCATACTATTTTAAGTTATCCCGAGCAGGTATCCATGACTAAGCTACCTTGGATGATAGCCGCGCTACTCATACCCATAAAGAGGTAGGAATACTAGGAATGGGCAGATAATGTTTTCTAATCCTCGATAGTTCCAACAACTGGGCATTACCATTAAGGGAATTTCGTAAATAACGCTTGAATGAGAAAACTCTCCACAATATGAAGCCAGCATTACATTAAGAAGGGCAAAACTTAAAATAACGATCGATTCATTACAGACAGCATCCAGCCTGGCTAGCTCAATCGGTAGAGCGTGTGACTCTTAATCACAAGGCTGCGGGTTCAAGCCCCGCGTTGGGCTTCTTTAGGTTCGCCTTGTTTTCTTGCCTGGCTAGCTCAATCGGTAGAGCGTGTGACTCTTAATCACAAGGCTGCGGGTTCAAGCCCCGCGTTGGGCTAATCAATAGGTAAGCCTATATTTTTTGATTTTTTCATATCGATCAACTTTAAACTCATTCTTCTGATCCTGGTGCAACATTTTTAAGCCTTCATAAAACGAAAAGTTTGACATCAAATATTGAAAAAAAAAATTCAGCCAAAGGAAATTGGCAGCGCGCGGTGTCGGGGTTGGATGCCATATGGAGATGCGTCCGTCGACACAACCCCGGATTTTGGAGAGCTATGCGCAGGCCACTGCGATTAAGTCAACTTAGCTAATCTCTAGGTGAAGTGGTTAAATAGACTTATATTTCCACATTTTATTTCATTCGATATATATGTTTTTCAATTAGAGTTTCTTTAACCAATTAACTAATTATAACAATTTAATTAACCTGTTTGAACAAAGAAAAAAATGTCTCCAACTCCAGAGTTTAATCTTTCCTCCGCTAAAGCAGTTCAATACGAACAAGAATATGCTGCACACAACTATCACCCGTTACCAGTGGTGTTTGCCAGTGCCAAAGGTGCCAAAGTTTATGATCCTGAAGGAAAAGAATATCTTGATTTCCTATCAGCTTACTCTGCCGTCAACCAAGGTCACTGCCACCCAAGAATTGTCAACGCTTTAGTTGAACAAGCACAAAGATTAACGTTGTCTTCAAGAGCTTTCTCTTCAGATATCTTTGGTACATATGCAAAGTACATTACTGAATATTTTGGTTACGAATGTGTCTTACCAATGAACACAGGTATGGAAGCTGTTGAAAGTGCCTTGAAAATCGCTAGAAGATGGGGTGTTATGAAAAAGGGTATCGCTCCTAATGAGGCCATCATCTTAAGTTGTGAAAACAACTTCCATGGTAGATCTTTAGCCATTGTGTCGATGTCTACTGATCCAGAAGCCAGAACTAATTTTGGTCCATTTTTGGATAAGATTGGTCCTGTCATTCCAGGTACTGATGGTCAGCTATTAAGATACGGTAACATTGAAGATGTTGAGTTGGCTTTCAAGAATGCTGGTGACAAGATTGCTGCTATTCTTATTGAACCAATTCAAGGTGAAGCGGGTATTGTTGTTCCTCCAGCTGGTTACTTCCAAAGGGTCAGAGAACTATGTAACCAATACAACGTTTTATTAATTGCTGATGAGATTCAAACTGGTATTGCTAGAACCGGTAAGTTACTATGTTGGGAACACTATCTATCCAGAGAAGACAAACCTGATATGGTTTTATTAGGTAAGGCTATCTCAGGTGGTATTTTACCTGTTTCTGCTGTTTTATCATCCAAGGCAATCATGCATACGCTAGATCCAGGTTCTCACGGTTCTACGTATGGTGGTAATCCATTGGCTTGTAGAGTTGCTATTGAAGCTTTAGAGGTTGTTAAGGATGAAAAATTAGTTGAAAGAGCTGAAGAACTAGGCGCTTTCTTACAAGCTGAACTAACAAAGCTGTTGAACGAATCAAACGGAATCATTAAAGAAGTCAGAGGAAAAGGTTTGTTGTGTGCAGTTGTCATTGATGACACCAAAACTAACGGTAAAAGTGCCTGGGATTTGTGTTTGTTGATGAAAGACTACGGTGTTTTGGCAAAACCAACTCACGAGCACATTATTAGATTAGCTCCACCTTTAGTCATTTCTAAGGAAGACCTATTGAAGGGAGTTGATAGTATTAGAAGGGCTTTAGTTGATTTGCCAAATGTTGAAAAAACTGAACATTAATCATGTACCAGTTTATTTCAATTTATAATTGCTATTTAATCCACAAAGAAAGTAAGAAAAGTTTCGAGATTTTGATTTTTGAAAACATATTATTGTAATCTCGTAGCACCTTTTCATTATGGACCGACCATCCACAAAAAAAAGTTGGGTTAGGTAATCGATTTTAGATTATATACAGTGAGTAGGGATGTCAAAACAAGGTGGATTGAAGTTTGCACCCTATTAAAAGCTATAAAATGAGATTTGCAGATGTAGTATCAAGATACGGAACCAAATGAAAAACCCGACATGATTTATGGAACTATTTAATAGTGCAATCGTTTGTGATTATTCAGCAACGTGTTAATATATATATTGAATGTAGAACACGGATCAAATTGCAGTTGTGACTTATCAACCGCTGAACAACTAGCTTGAAAGTAAGTAGATGTTACAAATCAAAAAAAATAGCAAAGCGCTAGAACCCAAGAAATTGCAGAACCCAATGTTTCACGGAAAAGTCAAACTAAATACAAAGAACGCCATATCGATTTCAATAATTGAGCAACCTTAAAAATACATTAACCTTGAAGATCTTCCGAAACAATATCTAGGTCAAAAAATGAAGAAATGAACCTGGAGAAAACGAAAATGGTTAGGGAACCAGCAACTTATAAAACTCGTCACAGTAGCTTGAAAAAATGCAATTGTAGTGCTGGCATAGGAACCAGTGTGACTGAATTAGGAGCAGTTCTTGCACTATTTGGATCAGGTTCTGGATCATCCAATTAATATGGCTGCTGAAACTGTGGTGTTAAAAGTAGATTCTCGTACGCTGTCAGCAACACCGACCTTATTACACCCGCTAGAGCATACAGTTGCGGTGGCAAGGGTGATACATTTAGCGATTCCTGATTATAAGAACTATAGTAGCATTAGTACCTTCAGCTTTTGGAGTACCATCAGAATAGGTAGAATCAGTGACAAATTTGATCGAATTGGAAGCTGAAGTCTGAATAGCTGTGGTAGGAAATACCGTTGAAAAAGTAGTGAAAGAAGTCAAGGCTGAAGATTCAGTACCTAAAGTAACAGCTGTAGTTGAAAGGTTAGAGTAACATCTTAATCTTCCGCCTCAACTGCCTTGAGATAGGATTCAGGTACCGCAACGTCTGGTCTACCAAAATAGTAATCTCACCAAACGTGATAGAAAGACCGTTGGGTTGTATTACCGGAGAATAGAGTTTCAAAAAAAACATCTGTGTAGAAATCAGTGGTATGGGTAACAACCATTGGAACTCCATCATTAACAAAGAAAATCTTACCAGTATCTAAAGCTTGATTCGCCTGATTGTAAATAGCGACAGAGGAAAATGAATCAATAAACATGTTATCAAGAGTTTAGCAAGAAACACATTTGGCCTATCATCACTAATAATATCCAAGATAGTCTGGCTATATGGTCTACTTGAGGAAGACAAAAAAGAAAACACGAAGAAAAGATGTTAAAGAGCAGAAATCTGTTATTTCGATTGGAGCGGTTGTAGATATTGAAGTGCCTTTGTAGATTAATATACCTTATTCTTTGGAGGTTGATCCTTTAACACGTTTAGCAAGAACTCTAGTCCACGTTTGGCAAACAGTTGCATGTTCTCTGAACGACCTTCAGAACCTGTACTAATAATGCATGATCTATCACCACCTGGACCTGATATTCCCAAATAAACCATACCTAATTTGGAATCATCGTTGTTGGTGATACTTTCATTATCTAATCCAACATTTGTGGAAGGACCAGCAAACCCCGATTCAGATAATACATAGGTTGAGCCAAACTCTATTCTTAAATTTCTAGCAAGTTTTAAAACAACTGATTCACTGGGTCCAATGTATTCACGAATTTGATCCCTATCCCAGCCACTCAATTTCAAACGTGACTTCAAACTATACGTTAAACGCCCACCATCAAAAAATTTGGATGCACCCGGCAATGATATCAAATATGCACTCAAGAGTCCCCCACATGAACCTTCACTAACGGAGACTGTTTGATTTCTAGAAAGTAGTATCTCCGCAATTTCTTCAACTAATTCTTGCACATCTTTTGGAGGAAAATCCATCTTTCTATACGCTGGTGTATTTATATTGGTATAAATACTAAATGTGTAGTTTTTTATAGCTACCGTTACCTGTCAAATTGATTTCAAATCAGGATATGAAAAGATGAGTTGATAAATCAATTTAAACTTCGGAGATTTGAACCTTGTCGTTAAGCCAACGTAAGGCCATTTCTATTCTATTACTTCTACTACTTGTGCGGTGCTTCGTAACCGCTTCAGTACTTATGAAGCTATTACGTAATTCTTGTTATTTGGTCTGGCTGTTGAAGGAAGATAGTTATGTATGGTTTGGTATATTTGCCACTGTTACTTTTCATCATCTGCTCAGTTCAGGTTAACTTCGAATAGCTTTGCTACCTAAATCGTTGGAAATAAAACTAGGAACCTTATCAACTGAAGATTGTTATATAACAACTAAAATACTCTCATATATAGTACATACATAACTTTAAGATGTCCTTAACTACCCCTCTGAAGTTTAAAGCTGGTAAAGTTGACTACAACGAAGAAGATAATATCTATACCCCAAATCCAATAAAGGGGGAGATTGTTATAAAGCAAAGTGAGGAAGGTGAAGGTTTCTACTCCTTTAGTTGGAACCCAAGGGAAAGCACTGCGGGTGGTGTCGAATCCGAAGAGTTATTGGTCATTGCTGGCGATGTGACGTGGAAGAAAGTGAACTCTTGTAAGTCTGGTAGAGTTTATATGCTAACATTCTTAAGTTCAGGTGCCAAAAACCTGTTTTGGATGCAAGGTATAAACGACGATGAATACAACTTAGACAAAGAAACTGAAAAAGATAAGGAAATATTCAAAAAGATCAATGAACTATTCCAAGAATTCCCTGATGATGAATGATTGATTAACTTTCCTCCTATGTTTAAAGTAAGTTATTCCAAGGAGGTTCTACTCTACAATATAATTTTCCAAGTTTCGTTTGGCTTTGGAAGGAACCGGTCCCTGTATGGTTGATGGGGTTTGGTTTAGCCTGATTATTCTTTCAGTTTGCAGGTTAGCATGTTTTTTTGTATATAATTCAATAGGAATTTGTGAATGATTTTCTCAATTTGTTACTGTAATCTACTGTAATTTATTTTTAGCTGACTTAGTAGGAATTCTCACATTTCTGGATCATAGTATTGGAGGACAATTCTAAGCTCTTTAGATTGGGTCTATGCAACATTCTTGATGTTGCTACTCTTTTCACAGAAGCTCCTACAGACGAGAATAAAATTGTATTTGATAAACAAAGCGCAATTTGGTGACGTTTATTCCAAAGAATTATGATAAGTCAGCGTACTTCTTAGGTGGGAGGTAACATGAAGTTATTGCCTTTCTTTGTTATGAAAAAGTTTCAAAATTCTTTTGAAATAAAAAGAATTGAAAAGAAAGTTTGAGCACAACACACAATAAGAACAACAAGCGTAAAACATTGGTTTTTAGACAAGCTGAGTCAACTATTTTTTAATTAACTTTTTGATAGCCTAAAAAGGGATTCGAACAGGTATACTCCCTGTTTAAACACTACAATAATAGTCTTTTACACAGCCCGATGAAATTGCGCTCTCTTCCCAAGGATCTTTGTTTTCAATTGATTGATGTGAGTGTAACATAAACAGTTGGGGAAGATTAACATAAATGTATCTTAGGCGATAAAAACATAGTACTGTTAGATATCTATTCCTGTGCTCTGCAAACTTATATAAGTCATTCTTATTTGTAACAGGAGAAACGGATTAAAATTTTACAAGTTTCAAGTTTCATTGGAAGCTCCTTTACAATTGATTATTGACCACAAAGGGCTTCTACCTTCGTTCATTTGCATCAGTTTCCAATTTAAACCTTACCACAACCTCAGGATATTAAACAATTAACATGCCAGACACACCAGGATCAGGATACAGACGGATAAATCCAAGAAGATCAACGCCTGGAAATTTATCATACTACAGGGATAATGATTTTGCAAACACCAATCAACTGGCTTTAGAAAATACAGGTCAATCATTGGCACCGTCTACACCTTTAAGACAACAGCACGAATTAGTATCCAATGGCGCAACTTCAGCTCATCCTTCGCCTTCAACTGAGAATTCAGAAAAGGAATCAAATACAAATCCAAATTCACTTTTCGATTCCGATGTTGTTGCTTGCCCTTACGATTGCTGTAAGAATGAGAACACCTCCGAATACATTTTCAAAAGAGGATTTCTTGAAGGTGCTTACTCAGATGTTACGATAAAAGCATTCGGATCTTCTTACAAACTGCATAAGTTGTTTTTGGATAAAAGTGATTACTTCAAATTCTTGTTCAAATGGTCTAATAGCGAAGTACCAAACTATGCCAACGAAGACAGCACCAGTACTGAAGGCCGTTACGACGATGAGAACTCTGATGATGCAGACGAATATCCAATTAAATCAATCGATAAATACGCCAGAAACTCTATTCACAAGAAAAAAATTAAAAATGAACCCAAAAATGTTTTTGAATTGGAGTTTGACGACTCTCGTATAATTCAATCTAGTTTTGAACTTTCTATCGCAAGACTATACGGTGCCGTCAACATCAAAGAAGAAAACAAGATTCCTTACAATATGATCGCTGTTGGACAATACCTTGCCCTAGGAAGTATAGTTTGTACAGCTACGGATTATATTGTGAAGAATATGACCATGGATAACCTTTCTGAGAACATGAAGTTTGCTGCATCAAACAATTATGGATCAGCTAGTGAGAGAATAATTCAAAATGGAAAAGGGCTACTTTGTTCAGATGGTTGGGAAGTTGGTGTTAATAAGTGGGATGACATACCTGTGACTATTATAGCTGAAGTCGTAGGTGAAAATTATTTTTTTGTTCCAACGGAATGGGATAGATGCCTTTTCATTATAAAGCTTGTCGAGAGAAGACTCGAGTCGTTGGTCGAAGAGGACGAAATGCCGCACGAGGATGAGGTTAAAGTTTTAAAGCAAGTCTTGAATGAAAAAGTGCATTATTGCCATCTTTCACCAGAGCAATTACAAGAACTAGAAAGTTATAATGATATTAATGGTGTTCCTTATATTGACCCTCAAGTTCTACATAAGGCACTATGGCAAGCCGTCCAATTGAATAGATTGGTGGTGAATTCGGGGTCCACTCTCAACTTGGCAAACGTTATTACAGCACCTGAATCACCAACAAACGATACTAAATGGTTTAGAGTTCCAATTAAAGATGTGACTTTAGCAGGACTCCCAACAGAGATCGATAAATTAATGTTAGAAACTCTTAGCTCGACAGCACAATCTGTTAGCCTAGAGAACGGAAAATCAACCCAGGATGATACGCCAAACAAGTCTGAAAGATTGTACAGTTGGACAAACATTCCTCCGTTTAGATTCTCAATTTCTTTTGCTAATGTATCCGATCTTTTAACAGAGAAAAGAGTCTACGGTAAAACATTTTGGTATGCAGGTTCATACTGGAATTTGTATCTTCAAAAAAATCATATCCACTCAAAAAATACTTTTCAAATAGGTGTCTATTTACATCGTGCCAACAGCTCTTCCAATCCTTCATCAAAACATGGTTCAACTAACCCAGATTTGTACGCTAATAATTTGAACTATCAAAGTTTACCAAAAAAGTACAACCAAATATCAACTTTAACTATCAGTAAAGAGATATCACAAAGCAATAATTTACAAGAGGCAGAAGAGAAAGCGAATATTCAAGAAGATGCCAGTATTTTAGGCTTGAATGACCTTTCCTTGAACGATGGTAATGATGGCAGACCTCTGTCTGGATTAGGACTTGGATCGCCAATATCCAGAAATGCTGCTGTTATGGCCCATACTAGCGAAGACAAATCTCTATTGACATATGAGGATCAAAGAAATGCAATTAGAGTATATTTCATTATTTTTACACCATCTAGAAGGGAAAAACCAACGATCACATCTTTCTTGTCAATTCCAAATGATTTTCACAAGTCGCAAAGTTGGGGCTGGAAGAGTAATAGTATGTGTGTTTTTAATGATGATGGAACTTTTCCTATTGGTCATGATCCACACCTAAAATTTATGATTGTTTTAGGTAATGTTTGATGGATTGTGCTTGGTTTTTTTAGCTATATAAGTGATATTCAAAGTTTATTTATGTACGTACTATCTACAATAAACGACTACAAAAATTGGAATGTTTATTTATATTCTTTCCATTCCACAGTCCAAGATAACTTTGTGCCCGGCATAAATGGTGCGATAACAATTTCACCTTGCGTCAGCACATTAGGGACAGCTTGTTCTTTCTTAACAATAAAACACTTGTCTTTAGACTTTAACTTATCTTCAGTGATTCCATAGAAAGAGTTACCGAAAGTAGAAACAAAATCTTTCAACTTGTCTAACTTACCGTATTGATCAAAAACTTCAGCTAAATAAGAAATAACATAAGGTTGGGTATAGACACCAGCGCAAACACCAACATGTGTTGACTTCTTGTGGAGTTCATGAGGAGCAGAATCAGAACCAAAGATGAAGTATGGCTTCCCAGAAAGTGCAGCACCAATTAAGGCTCTCTTATCTTCTGGCAGTTTAGCCACAGGCTTACAGAAGTTGATCGGATTACCAGCCCAATCATCAATGGTTAGGTATAAGTGGTGGGCAGTAATGGAGGCAACAACTTTAGGTTCTTCACCTGGTTTCAAGCCAGCATTAACCTTATCCATGGCTTCAATTGCTGCCTTAGTCGTACAATGTTCGAGAACAATTTTCAAATTTGGGAAATCTTTATGGAGTTTGAATAGAGCAGGTAGAAACTTTGGTTCTGCGTTCAAAACATGAATATCCTCTGAATCATCACTAGATTCGCCATGCTTATGAGAAACGGATGGTTTTTCACCGTGTAGGTTTAAAACTAAGTTGTTCTTTTCCATGACCTCAAAAATTTGATAAAACTGAGAAAAATCGTTTGGATCAACGCCCGATGTGGAGTTGGTGGTAACACCTGCTGGATAACACTTGATACCTTGAATAGCGCCTAACTTGGCAGCTTCTTCAACTAATTCTGGGGTAAGTTCTTTGCTCAAGTAAAAAGTCATCAAAAATGTAGTCTTTGGGGAAAGCTTTTCTAGATCAGCTTTGTATTTAACAACTCTTTCAATATCAGTAATTGGAGGCACTAGATTTGGCATGATGTATGCGATCGAAACACCACCTGGGTTTACTGTCTTGGTGACAACATTCATCATCTCGCCTTGTCTCAAATGGACGTGATAATCTGCTGTGTACCCTAATTCAATTCTTTCACTCATATTTACTGTTATTGTATAAATACGTGTCTTTGACCGCTATTACTGTTAGAAAATACTACTCACAAGAGCTGATACCTTTCCAAGATAACAACATTGTGTTTCTTTACCCCATGACTGAGTGAAGAAAGAGCTGAAATGCTTTTCAACTCACTGGTTGCCGACCCAACAACTGTGTACAGATGGACTTAATTCGACGCAAACCAAAATAAAATTTTTCCTATATTGCACAGCCGTAAACTAATTTATCATATCATATTGATTTTGAATTAGAACTATCTCCTATAAGGGTTTTTACGATATGTTCAACGCCAATGTCTTTAGCTTGCAACAGCACAAAAACTCACGCAGTATAAAGTTACTATCATGATATCAGATAACTTAGTGGCTCCAGCGCTTTCTACAGTTCAAGATGAACTTGCTTTTGAGTTTTCACAAATGGAAACCCTGCGAGACAATAAGAAAAGATTGCATCTTGGACCTGAACTCACTTTAGAGAGTAACTCCGATATATCAGCAATAGACTTGAGAGATCGTATTGTCGACTACTATAATCTTGACCAACTTTCCAAGTTTTTAGCTTCGAAAGGTTCTGATGGCAATTTACTATTCAAAAAAATTACACTACAGTTCCCTGACAACTTGGTTTGTGATTCTGCAATCATTGTGCAAGTTCTTCAAGATAAACTTAAGAGACTGAACGAAACTCAACATCAACATACCCACAAGGCAGACAATACTAGCAATAATACAGAGATAGATTTCACCAACTTATCCTCCTGTAGTACCAAACCAGCTGATATTGAATCTGTGAAACCATGTACCGGGAAATGTGGCTCTGAATGTAAAAATGCTGACGGGAAGAAGCAAAACGATGAACAACACGTTTGGATTCTAGCAGATACATCATATTCACCATGCTGTATAGATGAAGTTGCAGCCGAACATGTGTCGGCTGACACTGTTGTCCATTTTGGAGATGCTTGTTTGAACCCTATAGAAAAACTTCCAGCAGTGTACGTCTTTGGAAGACCTTACTTAGACCCAAAAGCTTTTATATCCAAGTTTAAAGATACATACTCAGACTTGGATGCTAAAATCATGTTGATGGCGGATACAACTTATAGCTATCAACTTTACGATTTATACACAAAGTTGAAAGATCAGTATACCAATCTGGCCTATGCTGATGTCGATTTTAAAATATGTGGACCAAATGCTACAATAATAGATAAATACCCACAAAGATACCAAGGAAAAACGATAAAGGTTGCATCCCGTGTTATTTGTGGTATTCCCGAAGATGAATTAGAGTTTATCGAAGAAGATGCATACGATTCATTTACTCAGCAGTACTCTTTATTCCATATCAACAGACCAGCAGACCCTAGACTTCTAGTGCTCTCCACCAAGTTTGGAGAAATAACTACGTTTGATTCCATTGATAATGAAACTTCTCAGGGCCCATTCCCATCATTAATGAGACGTTACAGATTTATGCATATGGCTAGAAATGCAGGTACTGTTGGTATTTTAGTTAACACCCTTTCACTTTCCAATACCAAAAAGTTGTTAAACAAAGTGGTGAAATGGGTGAGAAATGCTGGGAAAAAGCATTATATGTTTGTTGTGGGGAAGCCTAACGTAGCTAAATTGGCTAATTTTGAAAATATTGAAATATGGTGTGTTTTAGGTTGCGGGCAGTCTGGTATAATTATTGATTCTTTTGGTGATTACTATAAACCTATCATCACCCCATATGAATTACAAATGGCCTTGAATTTTGAAGTAACTTGGACCGGTAAATGGATTACTGACTTCATAGAGGTTATGCATCAAGAAGGGTATGAATCTGAAGAAGAAGGAGAGACAAACGAAGAACAAAGCACAAAGAACAAATCTTTAATTGAGGATACTAGCGATAGCGATATCAATGACGAAGATGACGAAGATGACGAAGATGATAAATATGCCCCTACATTCAACCCTGTTACTGGTAAATTAGTATCTTCTCAACCGTTGAGACAGTTGAAACATCTTGAAGTCGAAATGAGTGCTATGAAATCATTAGCCGACTCTCAAAAATCTGGTAAAAGTGTTACTGAGGACAGCAGCGAGACTAAAAACCAACTAGTCAAGAAGTTTTCTACTGCATTATCAATAAAGAATACAGTCAGTACATCGGCTGACTACCTACAAACGAGACAATGGACTGGATTGGGAAGCGACTATAAGCAACAGGAACTAGATGGAGGAGCAAACGGGGTGGACTTTGACAAAGGTGCCGAGATGGAAGAAGGTATTGATGGTGTTGCCAGAGGATATGTTACCGATAGAGACCTCAGTTCCATGTGAATAATGTAGTTCAATGTGTAATCAGCTACTTACTCTGAAAATCTATACATAAGTAGTCACACATAAGTAGTCACAGATAGCGATAAAGATACAGGAAAAAAACACCAAAAAGTACGCAAAATTGTTCTCTGCAGAAAACAGGGCTGAGGATCGTCGCGATGTCGTTAAAAGACGACGCAGGTAATTCTGTTTTAACAATTTTGAAATTTGCTATGTACCACAGCTAAGACCATTTAAAGGTGTTATGAACTGAATAACCAATGCTCCCGGACTTTATCTATATTCTGAAACCGATATACTCACCAACAAGCCAAATATGGGTAACATTCCTTCAAATTTACTAGATGACCTCTCTGAGGGTACAAACTGTAAGTATATTCATGGGTGTGCATTACACTAGTCACCGGACAGTACTACATGATGTAAAGATTCATTTTCTTGAAAAAATATATACTAATACTTTACTACTGGAAAGTACCTAACATGGTTTGCTATTCTTATATAATATAGTTGGTTCCGATGAAATAGACAGATTGGCCAAAAGATTTATGAAACTAGATGCTGACAACTCAGGCGCTATAGACAAAGAAGAGTTTCTAAACATTCCTGGGATAGGTCAAAATCCACTAGCTAAAAGAGTGATTGATATATTTGATACGAATAGAGGTGGTGATATTGATTTTAAAGAATTTGTTACTGGGTTATCTATTTTCTCAGCAAGTGGATCTGTTGACGATAAGTTGAAGTTCTTGTTCAAAGTGTACGATATCGACAACGACGGCTACATTTCAAACGGTGAATTGTTTTTGGTTTTAAGAATGATGGTGGCTAACTCGTTAACCGATGTACAGTTACAACAGCTCGTTGATAGAACTATTATGGAAAGTGATGAAGATGGTGATGGAAGATTAAGTTTTGAAGAGTTCAAGAAGACCATTTCAAGTACAGATGTTGCAAGTAAATTGTCATTGGATGATAAGATTTAAACCTGCTCAGTTATTGGAAGACGTTTGGATTGTATTTAGTATTGATAGTTGATACTTTAGTAATTATCTAAATCTATTACGTTGTTAGAATTGAAGAAGCTACTCCTATCACAAAGGACTGTGTCACGCTTTGAGCTATATAATTATGTTTTATTTTCTGCTGCTACCTATTTCCTGTTTATTTATTTTTAACTGCTAATACTCCTTTATGAACACCTAGAAACCATATTTATGTAAATATATACTGCTGACGATACCATTAAAGGTCATTGAAAGTACGTAAACTTTGTAAATGATTCGCGTTCGAATTGCTTTTAAGCGCTGGAAATTTCTCGGTATGGATAGTGCGGCTTGACTATTGCTAGTTGCAGGTTGTATTTGATTGACTTAGGGCTTCAGAGATAAGAAGAACAAAAAAGGTCAATTATAGTACCACTCTATCTGGTATGAACTAAAACAAAACAACAAAATTGATATGGACCAATCAAGTAATGGATTCAAGTTTGAATCTTCCTTCGCAAAAAGAAAAAATAAACTGAGTTCAAGTAAGGATGATTTACAGAACGAACAATCACTTCACCAGAGTATTCCATCAGTAATTTATTCCAGAGATCCATTGAACCCTTTAACACAGAATGATAATGATTCACAAGATGATCTTGTTGCCTTTGATACTGATATACAAATTGGCGAACCATTTGCCAATGAAAGTAAGATAAGGAAACAAGCTTCTGCTGAAAAGTCCGACTCCGCAATTCCATATTTAAGTTACGACATGGGCCCATCTTTAGAGGAAGGTTTTAAAGACAAAATACGCAATGAGTTCAATTTGGGAAACTCCTTTGAAAGCTCCTCTGATAATATTCCGTTGAGAATACAATCAGATCACTCCCCATCGTCACTTTGGCCTGACTTTTCCATAATGAGCAGTTCCCCCTTGACTGATAACTTACACATGTCTTTGCAGAACCTTTCAATGAACGACAAAAGCAATACCAAAAGCCTCACTGAATTAAGGTCAAAGCATAAACAGAAATTAACCGCACATCGTAAACAACGATTTGAGCTATTTCAAGAAATGCCTCTCATTCCATCACTTGGTTTAATTGACGATCCATTACATTTCTTGAAGAATCAGGAAATCATATTACTTGACAAATTATACGTGGCAACACAGAAACATCACGAATATCTTCAAACAGGTAATAAAAGGGTCCGAAAAACTAGATCAAAGCTACTCAACTTATTTAAACAGCTAAATCAGGCCCATCAAGCTATACGTGAATTATATACAAGAGAGAAGTTCAACAAACAGTCAATACTTAGTAACTTTGGCCAATGGGAAAACAGAAGAGATAAACTTCTACATAAAATCTATGAGATTGAAAACGGTACAAGTGAAGGTATTTCATACAAGACATTGCTTGATGAGTCAAACTTTGTGAATAACAAGGTTAGAGAGTTAGAGGAAAAGCTCTCCGAACTAAAACACAAACAAAAAGTGTTGGACCAGCAGTTGAAAGAATCCAAATCATTATTGGATATCAAACTAAATTCATACTATGACTCTTTGCACAACCTTGAATCTATGGAAATTACTGAAATTGAATCTCTACAATCAAATAGAACTTTGCAAAAACAACTAAATCCCACAACAATCATTGAGAACTTGAAACTGCAATTGGATGCAATGAACGATATGATAAACAAAGAAAGTATGAAGGAATCCAACTTTAAAGAGAGTTTTATATATTTAAGTGATATATTTGAAAACCTTGCGAAGCTTGAAGGCAACGTGCAAGCAATACTTTCAGACGAAACTAGGCACAACGAAGAAGAAAGGACCGCCTTGCTATTGAAAAGCTTGTCAGAAATAGCAATTTACATGGACACCAGACTTTCACAAGCCGAGTCACTCAAGTTAGATTTTATAAGATCAATCATATATGAAGAAGTCAATGCAATCAAGCAGGCAATGAAGATTATCAGGGGTGATAACTCATCACCAGCTGCTTCTTTCGAATTCCAACCTACCGCAGATTCTTTTTCTCAAGTAACACAAGAAGATCGCATCAACCACCCTTATATATCAATACCAGATCCACGTTCAAACGCGACAGGATCAACAGCAAATAATCATAGTAGTGTTTTTCCAATGAATTCCCCATCACCGTTTCCGATCAAGCCCACATACTCGCAGCCCATAATTTCAACAACTAATATTACTAGTGTTAGTCCCAATAATAAAAGTTTAGCGTTGACTGCTGTTAGCACTGGATCTGGAAACACAACGAATTTATTAGGAATTGGGACCGCTGATTCAAAAGATAATAAGTATAAAAATGTTAAAGGAATTCTTAGTATGAACAAAGGTGGGAAGAAGGATTAAATTTCGACCGAGTCTTTTATTACAGCCTAACATCAATAGAATCTACCTACTTTTTGATCTAAGATCGTTTTATTATATAACTTTGTGTATTACCTAGTATGATAATGAAGTCTTTAGTGATGCGAAAAACAAAAATGTGATTTGCAATTATGAAAGTTAAATTCTGAAAAAAACTTCAAATTGAATGATCTGATAATATACAAATGCTTAATAAACAACATAAGATTGAAACTACAACAGTTATCTGTAACTACTTCCGCACCTTCTAGCACCTCCACCACTACCACCTCTAGAAGGATTTCTTGGCTTTGGTTTGCTGATCTTGTACATTTCAACTTCACCTAAGCTAGTTTGACCTGACTTCCATCCGTTATGACTGGAACCAATAGGATGACGTGGTAGAGTACCTGAATTTGGGACATCTAGTAAATTCAGCTCTCCAGTTTGGGTTGGTTTTCTTGCAGAGCTGGGACCAAGGGGTCTACCGTCAGTAACTGGTAAGTTAGCAGCATGCAAGAATGGTTTATTAGTGTTGGCTCTTTGTGGTGCAGTATTCCCTGGATGTGGTGAGGATGATCCAGACTGCTTGTATGGCTTGAACTGTGACCGCTGATACGAGGGATTTTGGTTACCATACCCTGAGTTATATCTTTGATCATTATACTTTTGGTCAGATCTCTGAGTATGCGATTGCTCAGAAAATCTTGAGTCTGGATATGCATTGTTATAAGCTTGAGATTTATACTCTTCTTTATTTCCATTATTATTATGAGCATACTGTTGCCCATACCCATTGTAACCTGAATGGTTAGGTTGACGTGGGCGCTGAAATTGTTGTTCATTTTGCGCTCTAGGGTATAAGTGTTGTGCTCCATAAGCTTGTTTCTCACCGCTGTTGGATGGATTGGTATACCTCTGTTCATGAGAATATGCTGTTTGTATTGGCTGTATTTTAACTGGTGTGATCATAGAAACACTGGATCCCTGTGAACTTTTATTTAACCGATTATCATCAAACCTATTTATATCTTTTTGTGTTTGCATAGGTAACGACCCTGAGGTTCGTATTGGCGGTTGAAGGACACCAGTGCTTTTCGGTGCGATGAAACCCTTAGGGTACTGGGGCTTCTGTGATGCAACACCATTGGATGGTGTTATAGAATCTTGTCCTACCGGTGGTGAGGTAAATCGGCCAGAGTTAGTTGGAGCTGAATAACTCTCTTCTGATGTACAAACTTCATTTGAAGCTACATGCATTTGGGGGACAGATCCAGCCATATTATTGGATTCACCAGTAGCATTAAAGGCATTAGGAGAAACTGCCTTAGGAGGAGGAAGAGGAGGTGGTGGAGGAGGAGGAAGAGAAGATACAGCATCAGTAGATATAGGTCGCAAGTGATTTTTGTTTTGTGCGGATATATCCTCTTTATCCTCTTTAAATTTAACCTTTTTTCTTTTGTGAGAGCTCTTGACAGTGTCATCTGATAAAGGATCAGCCTCAAAACCAGGTTCAGGTATCCGTTTTTCACGTTTAGCTTTCTTCAATCTCTTTCTTTCCATTTTTTCAAAAGATTTAGGAGGTTTCTTGCTATCGGAGTCTTTAATACTCAGATTGTCCAGAGCCTCAGTTCGAGATTTCGTCAAATCAGGCTGTGGTAACACACCTGTTGAAGTTGGTGGAGGGGGAGGTAATGGTGGTAAATAATTAGAATCAAAAGAGCTAGATTTTGCTTTTGAGTACTCCCAATCATCCCAAACAACAGGTTGAAATCTTTGGCCGGTAAAATTTGGGAATGCAGAGCCGACAAGCTTTCTATCATAAGCATCTTTAATCAAATCTTTCCATGTTTTATTAGACAATAATGCCGATCTTGAACCAAGAATCCATAATGATGATCTAGCTCTTGTCAACGCAACATTCATTCTTCTTGTATCTGCTAAGAAACCAACACCAGTAGTGGTCGTAGTTGCCCTAACACATGAAAACAAAACAATCTCCTTTTCTTGACCTTGGAAACCATCAACAGTATTGAAATCAATTTCTTTGGTGATGTTGAAACCAAATTCTTTGATGAAAACATTTCTTATAGTTTTAACTTGTTCTTTATATGGTGAAATAACAGCAATTTGACCTGACCAAACTGTGTTTGGGAATAGAGCATAAAGTTTATAAACCATCTCTAAAGCGATCTTGGCTTCTGAAATGTTGTAGAGAGACATGGTTTGTGAGTTTTGCTCTTGTTTACCTTGAACATCGTAGAACATATATGGACCAAAATGTTCGTATGAATGCCATGGTTTCTTGTTTACTGACGCCATATTTTCACCATCCAATAATCTAGAATTGTAGAATTCTTTAGATGGAAAGCTTGAAATTTCAGGGTGCATACGGTACTGAACATCCAACAAGTACACCGAATCTTTGTAATTATTTTGCATTCTAACAAATAAACTTTGGTCGTAATTGAATGAAGCTGCTTTTTGTGATAACACAGTGGGTGGCAACTGATTTGGGTCACCAACCATAATGCACTTTTTACAGCCATATCTTAATGGAATGATGGCACTCAGCTCAATACACTGTGCAGCTTCATCAATAACAACAGTATCAAACGTCATAGACATGCTTGCTAGAACATCATGTGCGGAACCTGATAAGGTAGAACAGACAACCTGGGCTGAGTTCAAGATCTTAAATTGAATGTTTCTTCTTTCGATTTCTCTGCTACGGTAACTGACAGCTTGCTGCTCTCTAGCATCATCTAATCTCTTTCCGAGTTCCTTACGTCTTTGAACAACTTCTTGTAGTTTCAACTCAGTTTCTGCAACAGCCTCTGCAGTAAGTGTACTATCATTCAATTTGGCTCTCAGACGGTTTCTTTCTTCCAAACATTTTCTATGGTCCTCTTTGATCTTGAAATCCTCATTAACGTTACTTACAGAGGATAATTGAGCATCGACCAACTCTTCCAGAGTTTTTTGCTTGACTTGTGCATTGACTGCATCAGATTTACCTAATCTAACAATGTTCGGTTGGAAGGTTTCACCTTTAGAGTTCTTGATACCACCCATTAATCTCAGCACCAATTCGTCAACAGCAGCATTCGAAGGTGCACAAATTAGAATCTTTCTCTTTGGGGTAACTGCACTTTCACCATCAGTCTTGCCAGGTTGGCTTATAGGGGTTGCTGGCTGTGCCTCAAGAGCGGTTAGCACATAACCAATAATACCTAAGATAGTTTTAGTTTTACCTGTACCAGGAGGACCTTGAATCAATGAGAAACCATCATTATGGACAGTACCGGCAATAGCCAAAGCTTGAGAATGATTAACATCATACAAGTTCTTCATCTTGTTGATTTGAACATCATCCAAAGTTTCAGGTTGGGAAGGAATGGCTCTGACAATATCATCTGCCAAGTCATAGTATTGCAATCCTCTTAAAGATGAAAATTCTCTTTCGATAGTGATCATTTGCACTACACGCATACCAACAACTTCAGTAGATGGGGTTAAAAAAGAAGTCATTGGAGTAGAAGTTGCAACTCTCACAGTGACATCAGAGTAACCGTTACTATTGTTCTTGATCGCCTTCACCTTAGCTAAACAGGTCTTTTTACAACTAGCCAATTGCTTTTTAGAGGGAACTTTATCATTTTCATCAAGTTGGTCGTAGAACATCAAAACGATCAGGTCGTTATCACCCAAAGCTTTCTGTTCAGAAATGACTTCCCGTTTTATAGAAGCATAAACATCAAAGAACGAGTCTGTGGCGGATCTTGATCCGATTGTTAGTCTAAATGGTGTTTCTTGGGATATTTGCTTGGCCCTTTGAATCGATTGCCAACATTCTAGCAACAACAATGGTTCAAAAACTTTTTGATATTCTCCTGAAGAAGCGAAAGTATCCTTAACCGCTTGATATTTAGGTTCTTGATCATCCGGAAACTCTGCTTCCTTGTTATAAGACCAGCTCAAAACTGTCTTATATAGAGGATTCATATCCACATTTAATCTCAATCTCATCAACTCTTCTGCCTTCTTCTTTAATGCCATGGCGTTAGCAACTGGTTTTGGTCTTGTACTGAACCCTGGTTTAGGATTCAATGATTGGAGTGCTTGCTTAGTTCTTTTCATTTTAGCAACAACCTCATCTTTTGTGAACAACGTTTCCTCTTCAGAGTCAGAGCTTGAATCTCCTTCAGACTCTTCAGAGCTTGCAGAGGCCTTCTTTCTTTGATTATGTTTATTGAACCCAGCTGGCCTAGGAGCAGCAGGTTCTCTAGAAATGTCTTGTATTTTCCTCTTTTCATTAAGTTGTAACCTAGCCTGATCCAGTTGTGAAATTCTTTTACTTTGATGTTGTTGTCTTTGTTGTGGGCGATCAGAAATGAAATTCATGATAGATTGCTGTTTATTACCAACAGGCCTACTATCAATAATCTGCACATCATCATCAAACCCATTCTTGTCGTCTGCCTTTAAAGGAGGTTCGATAGAAGAAGAAGATATTCGAGTAGAGGAACCAACCAGCTGCTGTTGTTGCTTCTTTCGGTATTCTTCAGCCTCTAATAGGACCTCATCGACCAACGAATCATCAAAGTTTCTAACTCTAATGAGTAATTCACCAGTTTGTTCTTCAGTTAGTCTATTGTTAAACTTCCTAGCTTTAGCACATAATTTTGCCAACGTGATTAGTGATTCATTATCAAATTTTAAATCAAGTTCAATAACCAAATCCAAAATATTTCTAGTTAAATTAACACACAAGACCAACAAGGCTGAATCACTTAACCTCAACCAATGAATCAATTGTCTGAAAGATTCTAAAACTGGACAAAACATAAGCTCTTCAATTTTCTTGACATTTTCTGCAGTATCCAAACCAGGAGACTTTAGACAACTAACCATCATCTTGAAGCTATTCATGAGAGAATGCGACAAATCTAAAGTATCTCTTGTGAATTCTAGTAAATCTTTGGAAACTTTTTCAGCATGCTCTTTATTTAAAGTCACTTTCAGCTTTTCATAATCACCAGACCATTGAAAAATAGTTGTATAAATCATTCTTAAATATGACCAAGCTTGATGCCAGAATATACCCAATGACTTCTTTGAGCCCTCGTCTAAATTGGAGATTGAAATCAATACACCATGAACAGGATCAGCTAGACACTTATTGAAATCCATCAACACCTTGAGTGCTCTTTTGGTTGGGTTGAATAGTCCTAACTGAGTCACTGCATTCAAACCGATACGGAAAGAATTGACACTGACGCTTAAATTTGACTGCAAAATTTCTTTAAATGCTTCAAAACGACCATCGACATCAAAAGTTTCGTATAATAACCCAATCGCACTTTCATATACTTTCTCTTCAGGTGATAAAATGGAAGACCAGAAACCAAGAGCACATTCGGGATCATGCAATAGAGTTTTGATATTCCAACCATCATATAATTCAGCCATTCTACTATAAATTTTATCAACACTTGTAACCATTTGATGAATATTTTTGTTGTGTTTAGAACAGGAGGCTACCAAGGATCTCAAGTTATCATCAGTGTTGCCCTTTGATTCTTTGAATTTCAATTTCAAAAGAGTAATATCAATAGAATACACCCTGGTAATGTTCTTCAAGCTACCCAATATAGCAGAAGCGAAATCAACATCATTGGCAATGACTTTGGTTTCTAACAAGATCCAAAGATCAGAGTTGAATAAAGAGTTGACCGATGAATCAAATTTGTTTAATGATTGACTATAATGAGCTAGCGAGGTGACATCATACACCATTGAATTACTAATTAACTTGAGCGACTTCTTCTTTAATGAGAGAGTATTGGTAGCATCAAATAGGACGATAGCTTTTTGGTCAACAATGGCTCTTGGATCAGCTTTGGAGTATAGTTCAATAGTGAGTGCTGTGTCTCCTAATGGTTTTTTCAATTCTGTTTCCTGACACATAAGGTCAAACGCAGTGAAGATCAAAAATTCTCTGAATGGTACCTCTTTAATCTTCTCATCAACCATATATTTGAATATAATACAAGCAGTCGTTATTTTACGGGAAGGGCTCAAAGATTTATATAGAACAGTGATCCAATAAAACATGTCTTGGAAAGATGCAGTGGAAGATGAATCTCCGACAGCAACTAACCTGGCGCCCGGTCTACCTGAGTTACCTTCCATCGAAGTGACTACAGGCATAGATGGTAAAGATTGCAAATACTTGAAGAAGTATGGGCTTCTAAATATAGCATCAAAATATTCCAAAAATAAAGCTGGCTTGTTGAAATTTTGGGTCCAAAATGATGTATTGAACTTTTCCAATAGCAAATAAAAGACTCTTAACAAAATTGGTAATGGAGTATCTAACCTGGAAAATAGTTGGTTGATGAAAACTTGAATTAATGGAACTACTTTGAAGTTTCCTTGTGGTTTATGGGTATCAGCTTCAAACTCTTCTATTGTAACAGGGCAATTTATTTTGTCCATGATGAGCTCACTTGAACAGAATCTCATGAGTGGAACCAAACCAGTCCAAAATTTGATGCAGTTTGCATCTGTAAACAAACTTGGATTTTGAATATCATAAAAATACACTTCAAATTCTTCGATTATCAACAAATTCAGAGCAGAAGAGTCCAAATTTATGGAAGCATTTGGATCTTTAGTTGCTAATGCATCATATGGGAGGCATGATAAAGCCCAGTCTCTTCCTGCAGAAGGATTTGAAAAGAGGAAATACAACAAACCGGGGAATAATTTCAAGGATGGGGTAATTGCAGCAGTATCATTTCTAAACATCCCAAATATGGCATTGAATATTTCACCAAGTTGAGGTGCTTTTCTAAACAAAGCTGGACAAACCAAGCATTCTTTTGCGGCATTTATCAGGCCCGGCCTACTTTGCTGGGATTTCATGTTTTGTATTCTTGTTATTAATGTTTCTGATTCCCAAGTAAATATTCTATCCATGACAGTTTGAACTTGGGAGTAAGGAAGCTTCCTTTTCATCATGAAATCAATCCTAACTTTAGCTCGTGAAATGTGAAAGCCATTCAAACAGTCAGGACAGTCATCAAGAAATTTTCGGTTTCTTTCTTTGCATAAGGTCAAAACTGGGTGTATCAGATCGACAAATGAAATTAAAACCGCAAAAAAGTATGAAGCATTATATGAAAGCACATCACTATGACAAAAGTGGTGGGTTCCTTCTGGAAGTTGATCCAGGAACTGATAAATCTCTGAAAAAAGTGGTTGCTGAACGCTGTCATCATCTGGACAACTGTGAGATTTTTCGATCTTGTCATATATTTTTTTACTTTCTGTGTCTATGTTCATGTTGTGAATGGTTTATGATGTAAATTTATGCAAAAGGCAAAAAAAACAGAGATGCTATGAAATGATGAGTTCGCTATTTATTTGGATATATTAGAAGCAAATCAGATGGAAAAGGAAAATAATTGAATTGTTAAGCCAAGTTGGAGTGTTTAACATATGAATAAAATTCTTAAATAGTACTATACGCTAAATGCGATTTATAGCGATTCCACTCAATCGGAGGTAGAATACGGTGGAGGGTATACTACTTTGGAGTGAAAAATTCCTGGAGAATTGATCGTATTTATAGTAAATAGATTAGTGATTGGATAACCACTGGTGTGCAGCTCGCTTGTATTTTCAGGGTACTAATATGCTTCAGTCAATTAAAACCTAGCTTATAAAATATATAATCTTGGATTCTTGAGATTATATGCTTGTATAATTTTTCTCTTAGTCAACCTTTAAACAAGACACAAACTAGATCTTTCCTCTAGTCACTTATTCAAATCTTTTTTAAAGGTGCTCGATCTCTTCTCCTAGTACACCAAATCACAGTGAAAACAAGTCGTGTACAGACAAAAAGACAATTCTTCAAAAAAGTGCGAAAATTAAACTGGAATTGCTGGTCATTCTTATCACAGTTATATCGTCGCGACGATCAGTTGTACAAAAAAGTTTTTTATACAGATTTGCTGATCAGCTTACAAAAAAACACAATAAGTAGATCATCAGGTACTTTTGAACTTCATTTTAACAACAGGATGATATCTTTGGACAAATACAACTACATTCGATTCTTTTTTCCTTTTTTTTTCCACAGAAGATTAATTTTTTTTTTGTCGATACTCTCTCATCCAAAACAACACTTTTCGTTGGACAATGGTAAAAATGAACTTTCAAAATTCATGGTAATGTTTCCAGAGTTAGCTACAGGTAAATCAAAACGTCTTTCGTAAATGCTAATAACGAATCCATTGAAATGGATCCAGCTATACTAAAAAAAGTTTTCACATCCTTCAAAATCATCTAATGTCTCCTCTTTTCTTCTCATTAAGGTGCCAACCTATTTCACTTGTCTTGCCTAGCCAAGCCAACGCCACGCACACACGCGCATAGGTATTTTGTGTTCGTGTGCAAATATCCTTGGTTGGCGTTTCACACTTTTTCACACAAAAAGAACAAATAAATGCCTGGAATCGAGTGCGGCTGAGATGAGCTACAACACTAAGTAGCATGGATTATTTTACGCAAATTACACACATTACACTCACTGATTTTTTATGGAAGAATCATAATAGATATTAAAAGAAATAGTAAGCATATTACAAAAAGGGAAAAAGTACGGATAACAAATGGAATAAATAAATTTTAAAGGGAAAACTTAAATGAAAAGCAAAAATAAGCTAAGAAAAGAGTGTATAAAGCAGCTTTATTTCCCACAAAAATACTATATTTGAAAGTTGTATAACAATCCCTTTTGCAGTTAATTGGAATAAAATATGTTTCAAACATATTAGTCAATTAAACAGGTCTTGACTTGGATGGCTCGAAAGGCATCAAGGCTGCAAGGATAGCTAAACAACCAATTAAAGCACCACAGACCCAAATTGGGACAGCACTTCCAGACTCCGCACCAAACCAATAGACAACAGGGGCGAAACCACCGAAAATTCTACAAATAACCAATGCAAGACCAATACCTGTGGTACGAGCAGAGGTTGGCAAAACTTCTGGAGTGTAAGCATATAGACAACCATAATAGATGTTAACAAAGAAGTATGTGAAAGCACCAAAGTAAGCATCCTGAGTTGGGTTTCTGACAGTAGTGTAACCAAACAAAATAGCCATAGCAGCAAGGGCACCAAACACCATAGTACCTCTTCTGCCGAATTTTGGAATCAAAATTAAACCACCAGCCAGAATGGGACCAAAGATACCGACGAAATTGGCAATTGTAGCATTTCTATAGGTGGTGAATGTAGAGCTAGTAGTGGAACCACCATGAGAAGCAATGTAAATGTATAAGAAGTTATAGAAAGTAGAATAAGCAATACCAATGAAACCCCAAGAAGCAAATAATAAGATAGTAGATCTGATAACAATTGGAGATGCAAATAGGATTTTGATGTGATGCCACATGATAGACCAAACAGCACTCACAGTGACACCAGTCTTAGCAGCATCGAAATAGTGTGGTTCAATTTCACCGCAATCTTGTAACTGTTCAAGAGTTAGTGATAATTTTCTACCGTGTTTGTCAGCAATTTTCTTGATAGCCAAATAGGCTTCTTCATCTCTACCGACAGAAACCAAAAATTTTGGAGTTTCGTCCAACTTCAAGAAGAAAATACGTAATAAAGAAGCACCAAGGACAATACCAGAGTTAGTGTACCAACAGTATCTCCAACCTCTGTTATCACGAGAATGACATTCACCAGTAAGGTCACATGAGTTGTTTGGAATGAAAACCCAGGAAATCAAACCAGCAATTGTTTGACCCACACCCCAGAAACAAGCTAACATAGTATTCATGTAACCGTATCTAGCTGGTAAGTATTCCATAAAGACAGAAACATCAGTGGCAATATTACCACCTGCAGCAGCAGTTGAGATGAATAACATGATACAGTACATAGCATAGTTATCCATACCACCAACTAGGAAACCAAAGATAGAGGCAGTGAATAAAGACCAGTTGAAAAGTATACGTCTACCAATAACATCGGCATTGAAACCAACAACAATGGAACCAATAATCAAACCGGCATAGAAAATTTCAGTGGCAATCGGGTATCCACCACCTTTCATTTGATAATCGACATAAGTCTTAACAGCAGACTGAATCATTTCCATTTGAGAGTCAACGGAATAACCGAAACCAGCAATAGCAAACAATTTAGCGTGATACCACGTGAAACCAACTTCATCCAAAGCTTCGTTGATTAAAAAGATTTTCTTCTGTAGAACTAAATCGCCAGCTTCAACTGCAGCCATATCTTTGGCAGTAATTTGTGGGTCAAGACCCATTTCTAGTGAATCTTCGTTGTTTCCAACGCTAACGTTGGCAACATCCTTTTCCTTTGAGTGAACAGAACTCATATTGATATAGATATATGATAATTCTTCTGCAAAAAACTTAGATCTACTGGGTTGAATAAAAAAAGAAAAAGTTTAAGAGAAAAGAATAATGAATCAAATAACATATTGAAGATATAATGGAAAAACAGATTCATATTTATAATTTTATTGTCAAAAAGATTATACCTTCAATAAAGACATGATATAAAATTTGCGACTAAGTAATCGGATAAGACATAAAGGTGATATTATTGTTTTCCTATTGTTCACAGCAGATTATGTGCTTTGATTAATAAGTAAGATAAAGTAGTGTGCGGGTAGTGCACCGAGCAGATACAACGGCGAAATTATCGAAGTTATCCAGGCTTGTCAGCAGTTCCAGCCACCCAAGATTCATTTCAAACATGATATACTAGTGGAGCTTATGCGCATGGAAAGGGAAATATTTTCCTAAAAAAATATCTTCACGTGTTCGGTGTAAAAAGGTCTGTCATTTGAGTGTCTGATATCAAAAGGTTAAATAAATAGAGATAGGGGAAGTGGTCTTGCATCTAAGCAACTTCGCTTGTACTTTATAAAGTTATGGCCTATCTACGAACTAGCTGATAACCCTTTGTTATTATTCATTTATTCATTAGAATGCACCTATGGTGGAGTTGAAGGATAGATTTTGTATTTGTTTGTTCAAAATCTCTTGTGGTTGTTGGCTTTTTGCCCAGATATCAAGAACTTCAAAAGAAAAGAAAAAAAAAGTAATGCATCTGTTTCCGCTCCGGGGCTCACTGGAATTTTAAACGTTTGTAGTTTGGGGGCAGTTTGTGGCTAAAATCAAATTACCCTTTAACATACACTCGAAGTCTGACGGTGCTTTTGATTATTGACAAAATCTTTAAGCGGGGTTCTTTTCTTCTTTTTCTTCGTGTGTGGCGTATGCATAGTAGGCTGGCTTGTCTGTTGTAATGCTAGAAAGGCTGTGTGGAGACAAAAGCATATAGAAATAGTGTGCGATTAGCGGGCTTGGAGTGGGTGGTTTTAGAAGTACGGCCGAAATGCTATTATGGGAAAATACGACCCTACGTAAATGAGAACTAACTATTCATCGTTATACCAAAGATTTAGATAAGTGTTGGAAGTGCTTAAAAGTCTGCCAGCAAAAAATGCTGAGATGGAAATTTGGCCATATTCAAGAAGGAAGACATGGAAGGAACCAACGACTAGAAGAAACACTTGAATGCATTCCTATCATTGCAACGAGCTATCATTTGAGATTTTTTTTTCTCCACTGAATGAATGAACTTCAAAAATTTCTTAATCTTGTGTTAAAGACAAGATAATAACACACAAGCGTAATTACCGTTTTTGTCTTCAATTATATAGTACGTGTAGCCTTATTTTATTGAAGTAATTTGAGATCCTTGATCTCCGCTCATTCTCATTTATACGTGGAGTACAAGTTTGAATGAATAGACTTTTAGTCTGTTGAAAATTTGCTATCTCCCGGATAAGTTCATCACCCTAACCGTTATCCTAAGTTCAGACTTCAAAACTATTCGTTCGGACTCAACAACCTGCCAAAAATAGCCTTGTCAAATAATAGTTGAGTGTTTAACTTTATTTGTGTGACAATCTAGGTTCCCAACACATTCTCAGCTTTCTCACTCCTTATCATCCCATATCAATCACAAGCAATTCCATCGCCTACTAACTCAAATCCATTTACTAAGAGCTGCTGAGCGGCTCTTTGAACGGTTTTTTCCTTACTGTGCGATTTGATAATAAAATTGATTATATTCGTTTTTTGGTTTCCGTACTAGATGGGTGAGTTTCATGAGACCGACGAGTTCTATATCCTGTCTTTTTCTTTTTCTCTTTCTCTTTCTCTTTTATAACAAGCTTGATTCCCCCCCAACATGGTAGTTAAGATTCAATTTACTTTAATTTATAAAAACATCCACTAGTTGAAACAAGCATTTACCTGCACAAGATGGCTTTCAACGTTAGAAACACAAATCCAAAGGCTATTACTGAGGTTCTAACAACCGATTCCTTACCACATGAAATCACTAAAATTCAAGACATCAGAATCCCAATGAAGGATGGCTCTGAATTGCAAGCCCATTTATGGATTCCATCTGCTGCTTGGTCCGGTAAATCAAAGGTCGGTACCCTCATTGAATATATTCCCTACAGAACTGATGTCACTATTCAAAGAGACTCAATTAGGCACCCATACTATGCTGGTAACGGTTTCGCATCCATCAGAATTGATATGAGAGGTGGTTCCAGTTCTGATGGTGTTTTGGTTGATGAATATCTACTACAGGAACAAGATGATGCTCTAGATGCTTTTGATTGGCTAATTAAGCAAGAGTGGTCAAACGGAAACTTGGCCATGTTCGGTAAATCCTGGGGTGGTTTCAACGGTTTACAGGTCGCTGCTAGACAGCACCCTGCTTTGAAATGTATCATTACCTTAATGTCTACTGATGATAGATATAGTGATGATGTTCATTACAAAGGTGGTTGTTTATTAGCTTCTGATATGTTATGGTGGGGTTCTACCATGCTTGCCTACGCTCCAAGACCTCAAGATCCTCGAGTTGTTGGTGAAAGCTGGAAAGAAAATTTTCAAAAGAGAATGGAAATCCAGCCAATGGTTAAAAAATGGATCACTCATCAAACCAGAGATGACTATTGGAAACACGGTTCCGTTTGTGAAGATTGGAGCAAGGTTGATATTCCAGTTTTAGCTGTCGGTGGTTGGAGAGATGGTTATACGAGCCCTGTTTTTAGAATGGTTGATAACTTACCCAATCCACACTCTTGTGGCTTGGTTGGTCCTTGGGTCCATGAATATCCTGAAATGGCTGAACCAGGTCCAAAGATTGGTTATCAACAGTTATCTGTTGAATGGTTTACTAAATGGCTATACCCAGAAAGGGACTCCAAGTTTACACTACCAAGGTTAACTGCTTATGTTCAAGACCCTTGCTCAATTGAAGATTCCTATGTTTACAGAGAAGGTAAATGGGTTTCTATTGATAAAACTTTAGAAAAGAAGCACTTGTCATACTTCTTTGCCAAGGATCTAAAGTTGGTCCCTGAACCTTTAGCTGAAGAGTTAGACTACAAATTTAGTGGTGTTTTAACTCACGGTCTATTTAGAGGTACTTACTGTCCGTTTGGTTTCAAAGGTGATTTCCCTGCGGACCAAAAATACGAAGATTCAAAATGTTTATGTTTTGATACGGCTGTTGTTGGATCTTCAATTGAACTACTAGGTGAACCAAGCGTCAAACTCACTATTTCTTCTGACAAGAAACTAGCTAATTTGTCAGCAAGATTAGTTGATATCTATCCAAACAGCGGTGAACACGTTTTACTATCATGGGGTCAATTGAATTTATCACACAGAAACTCACATGAATTCCCTGAATACTTAGTTCCAGGTGAAAAATACGATATAGAAATAAAACTAGACACTCTAGGTATCAAACTAGAAACCGGTCATAAATTAAGAGTTGCTTTATCTACGTGTGACTGGCCTCAAAGCTGGCCTACAGCTGAAACCCCAACTTTAACGTTGTACAAGGGTGAGTTGATTCTACCATTAGTCAATAAAGATGTTGTTGTTAAATCACCAGATTTTGCTAAGCCAACAATTGTCAAACAAATTGCTTCTGAAGTTGTCAAGACACACGGTAGAACCAAGACTGTCACTTACGACTATCCAAACGATGAATGGAATTTGACTGATGTTCAAGACTCCGGTATAGTTAAAATGCCAGACTTCCAAGCTGTTTCTGGTATTTATCATGGTTCCTGTAACACCAACATCTGGAAGGTTAAAGGTAATGATCCATTATCCGCTTACAATGAATGTAATTGGACTTATAACATGGGTAGAGATGAAGATAACTGGCATATTAGATTTGAAAACAGTTCTACCTTGAAGTCTGATAAGGATAACTTCTACTTGATTAATAAGTTCAAGGCTTGGGAAAATGATGAAGTTGTTGCTGATAAATCATACGAAGACGTTATTCCTAGACACTTTTTGTAATTTTATTTGTTTATGAAGAATCGATTTGTTTTCTTCAATTAGATTCTTTATTAAAGTTTGATATGTATACAGTTTTAATCTTTCTACTTGTAATTTTAAACAGGAGTAAAAGGTAATATGATTTGGGGAGACATTGTCGTAGGCATCGAAAAACTCTTTGGATTTAAAATCAAGTTTGACTTAAGCATCAATCGGGCTTCACAATGCTGCCATATTGATCCTTTGTGGTCTGTTTTACATACACTTATCAGGAATTTATCAACTAAGAGGCAAGGAACCAAAACACATAATCTATAAAAAACACCAAGCGCTGTTGCGTTACTATTCTAAAAATACAAACACCAAGTAATGCAAAACATGTAGTTTACAACATTACAAAAAGATAACAGCTACAACCAACCAAAGACGGAGTTATCTTCCGACTTTGAACCTGCCCGAAAACTGATAAAATATCCAACGCTTTGGTAATCAGCCGGATAACTTGAAGACATGATTAAGACTAGAATACGGGTAAGACCAATCTTTAAGCTTATCTTTGTACAATCCACGAAATTATAAGAAAAACCCCAGATTACAGATTTGGGATTGAAAATCGAGATGATATTCTGTAGATTAAACGGTTACCAATTTGTTCAACTGTTTCCTCTTCATGATTAAATTATTGATAGTGACGGAACGTAACTGCGAGTTCTCATTTACACGTCAAACAAGTCGTTGTAAACTTCCAGTTTGAAATGCATCGAAGATGTAGTTTATTTAGCAGGTCGCTAACACTATCACTGATAATTCAAATATATCGAATGACAATAAAGATGTACCCGATTCATAGGGTACGCTGATACGTCTTCAGATCGCCGGCTCGGATCGCTGAAAACGAATTATAGTACAGCTATACTATTATTATTGTATTGACTAAGCTTCGTGCATTGCTTTTTCCGGTTGGTTACATCTTGCCGGATTGGCTTCTCGAGGAGTATAGACCAGAAACAGGCAAAACAATTTTGAGCTACACGCATGAATTTTATTTTCAAGTCATATCTATATTGACTGTATTTATACACCATCTTGTCCATCTAGTAAACATTTAACGCCTGTGCCATTTTTAAGTGGATATGTGGAGTGGAGCACTTTTTGTTATTCTCTCGATGCAAAGCAAACGGTTTTATCTCTCCCCGAAAATATTTCGACCGTCCGTTCGTAACGGTTTAACGGCCAGCGCCGCAAGTGTTTATTTCTTGGCAAGACGCCGCATTTTTAATTCATTCCGTTAAACATTTCCGCTCTTTTGAGCAAAGAGTTTTGTACTTTTTTCTTTGACTTACACATTCATTACATTGCCTGCATTCTTTTCAGCCAT
Organism: Ogataea trehalophila; assembly: GCA_003707645.2. NCBI lineage: Eukaryota > Fungi > Ascomycota > Pichiomycetes > Pichiales > Pichiaceae > Ogataea > Ogataea trehalophila. The sequence goes on from PPKI02000033.1 coordinate 34,825, forward strand.
ATGGTAAAAGAAAGAAAGGACTTCTCGATAAAGTCCAACTAATCTTTTTAGTCGATAAGCTATCAGCGACTACTTATCAGAATTCACAAAATCTAACTGCGGCGGATGCGTTGATTCTCTCCTGGAGTTTATAATTATTACCCCTAGACTTCAATTAAAACTGCTTACTTAGATGGTTATGATTTACTGGACCTTCCTATAAATCGAGCTGATAATAATTGCTTTTGCTTGTTAATATGATTTATACAAGATTGTTTTTGCGTTGCTTTGTACTTCAATTTGCACAGTGTCATATTAGATGTACTTTCGAACTTATTGACGAAAACTACGTTGCAAAAAAATGAAACTTATGGGGAGAATCAGTCACAAAACCAATTGTTGTATATTAATTTGGTTAGAGCCAAAGCTGAATGTTTTTTTTTCGCTTTAATCATTCAAAAAACTTTATTAATCAACATTTTATTTCCATTGGTCTCTTATGATCACTTACTTAACAGTTAGTTGGAATTACTTGGGCAAATATTGTATTTCACCAAGAGGAAACAGACACAAATAACTGCCGCAGGACACCGGCGGCTTTTATCCTGATGTATTTTCGTTATCCTTTGAATCTATTTCAAATCAACTATTGTCAGTTACAGCAGCCTATATCAAAAGAACAATGTTTTAATATTTGGAATTGGAAGTGATTTCAGATATCAGCCATTAAATAAACTAAACTACTTAATCGCTGTGCTAGCATTTATTTTACAGAAAACACTAACAAAATTATTAGAAAATATATACAGCATATCGAATTGAGGCGTTTAACCATATTGAATAAAATTAGCTAGTTTCACTCAAAATAAGTATATTCATAAAAGCACCCATCTTTACCAAACTTCCCATACAAACCTGAGTCAACCCACATCTCTTCATCTAAGTACATGTCATCACATTTGCATAAATTGAAGCCTCTGATGATCAACTTACCAAAGTTGCTTGCGTCATCTCCATCTTTCTTCAATATTTTCATCTCTATAGAGTTCGAAGCAACGCCTAATTGACGAATGGCACATTTATTGGTCCGTTCTTTGTTCAGGACACGATATTCGAAAACGTTTGTTTTGAGAATTGGTCCTAATGAACCAACTATCGACTTCTCTCTTATTATTCTTGAATGTAAAATACTTTTCAGCGTAGTGTATTCTAACGATGATATCGGTGACATTGTAACATGTGTATAAATCAATTTCAGATGCAATGGGTATGATTTTCCTAATTTTGTGAACACTCCGTTGGAGTTCATATAACTGGATCTATTTATTAAAAGTCTTTTAATTGGATTATTGAATTTCTCCTTCTCATGCAAAAATAAGCGTAGTACGGTATCACTCACTGATAAAATAGTTGGATTGTATTTTATAATCGTAGCTATGCTTAATTCGGTCTCGTTGACAATCCGAATACTTTCCACTTTCGACAATAACGCGCTCATAGTTTTCAAAATCAAGCCTGTCTTAGATGTTGAATCCAACGGATTGACTCCAACAAGCAATGCATCCTCCTCATTCCATGAAAAATCAGATGACAGTGACATTAGTTGTGAAGCTACTGATGAAACAAAGTTTCTTTGAAAGTATCTGTATTCTTTAAAATTGTTAATTTCGGTGTATGGTTGCACATTGATCCCAACGTCATGCTCATTAGGTGAGTATCGCATTTCTGCACTGGTTTTATCACTTGCTAAATCAATTAAGGAATTCATGCCAACTACATGATATTCCTTGGGGAAAGTAGCCGATTCCAAATCATATTCATTATCCATAATAACAATAGTTTTAAAATCTAGTCTTAGTGCTTTTTCCAAATGCTTTGAATCCACAAAAATCAAGTCTAAATCTCCAACTTTCTTCTTTGGCATCGAATTGAAAGTGACTAATGTTCTTCCTGAAGTAAAGAAACATTCGAATAATAGCACTAAACTTCCCAAGCTATCACAATCGGAGAGCAATCCAACTTTTTTACAACTGGTTAAACTATCCAAACTACTGCTTAATTCAAGCATTATTCTGTTTAGCCTGCCCAAACTATAATCCTCGCCGCCGATATTAATAACAGTAGTTGCATTATTCAAAGCTTGATACCAAATATCTTTCAAAGTTCCGTCACGTAATCTATAACCGGTTTGAATTCTTAAACCAGTATTCAATGGCAAACCATGAGGAACATCAACAGATCTATAGATGGCTGACTCTGATTCCTTTCTTGTTGATGAAATGGACGATTGATTGGTAAGAAATACTGGATCAATGTCTCTGAGATTGGATATAATGCTTGATAGTGAAAACACAAAGATTATGAGAATGGCCAGAAAAATCGTTGCCAAGTAGTCCATTTTTATAATAAACGTTCGGATAGTTGAGATGACAATTGATGACTGTTAGTTGGTGTTAAAGATATCAACTGATGATTTTCTAGTTTGTATATGCATTGAAGGTACCAATTGATAAATGTTGTTAGTCGTACGATAAGAGAAATGTCACTAGGAGTCGTATAACCGTCTCAACGAATTGGATCTCTAACGAGGTAGTTATCGCTTATAAAACTAGGACGACGCGTCGGCAAATACTTAGCAAATAATCCCTTTCCAGAGGTCTTAAGATTTAATACGTATATCTTGTGAGAATTATATCTCCTCCCTTATCATAACAAATTCATAGTTAATCATAAAAAAACACATTCATATATACCCACAAACTAACTAAATGAGAATAAGAGTGTCGGTTCTATTGACAATTTTTGAAAAATCAAAGACTTATAGGCCTCTGATACCGCTCATCTTCATCTGGTTTCTACTTTTCCTTGCCTTTCAAACTGTGATACCGTATCTCAAAATCTCCAAATGTCACTTCCATGCCCCTCTAATCATTAATGATCAACCTGTAGATGAAGGTTACAAGATTCTGATTATTGCCGATCCACAGTTAATTGATAATCACACATACCCGAGCCGTAGCAGCATTTGCTTATCCCTCTCGAAATTTACTGTTGACAACTATATAAAAACTAATTTTGAAGCATTGATGAACCAACTAACACCTGATGCTGTTATCTTTGTTGGTGATCTTATGGATAACGGAAGGGAAAGCTTGGATAACTATTACGATAAAGAATTTATCAGGTTCAATAAGGTTTTCCAATTTGAAAAATGGCCGAATGTTAAAGTTTTTTACAGCGTACCCGGTAATCACGATATTGGCTGGGAAAATGGTGTCACTTTGGATTCATTGAATAGATACGAGTCACATTTTGGAACATCCAATAAAAAAGTTGTCGAGCATGGGCATGAGTTGATATTCCTTGACACCATTTCGCTGTCCAACACTGAAACAGAGGAGATCAATGGCCCACCACACAAGTTTTTGACTTCCTTGGAGAACCCTAAAGATCCAGAGGATGAAACTGCAAAACTACCAAGGATTTTATTTACGCATGTTCCGCTATTCAGGGATCCAAAAGTTCTCACTTGTGGTCCTTATCGTGAAGCAGGTCCAATCTCGTTCCCCATTGCAAAAGGTTACCAGTACCAAACGGTGATCTCAGAAGAGTTATCGAAGGAGATTTTAAGAAAAGTAAAACCCCAATTAATATTGGGTGGTGACGATCATGACTACTGTGAAATTGAGCATGTTCTCGATGAAACCACTGGTGAGAAGGGAACCGAAGTGACAGTGAAGTCGATGTCTATGGCTATGGGCATTTGGAAACCTGCTGTTGAATTGCTGACTTTATTTAATGAACCATTACCAACTATGGATAAAGATTTCAATGGAAAGACGTTTGCATATTCTATGTGTAAGATGCCTATGCCTTATCAAGATGTTATTTTCTATTCTTCATTCAGTATTATTAACGCTATATACATTTTGTTTTTGAGTTTGGATAGGGCCGTTGTCAAGTACGTTGGAATTATGGAGACAAATGATAGCCTTTCAACTGTTGGAAGTGGCACAGGTGCTATTCTTCTCGATTACTTCAAAAGGATCGATTGGTCGAAAGTGTTTGAGTTTGCGGGTATCGAATTTATTGTGGTTTTGCTGACTTACTGGATGCTTCTATGAAGCTATGTCCTTTCAATAAATTATAATAAATAGTTGCATTATATGAGAACATAAGGAAAGTTCCGATGTGATAGAGACATAAGAAAATAAAAAATAAAATGAAGATTGTAAAAATAGAAATACAGTGATAAACAAATTAATTGAACCTCCAATAGAAAGTAACAGTGAGATAAATATACAAAAAATAGAAACTAAATATCATAAAACGCATCAACAACAACATAAATTTCAAAGATTAGACTTGAATCTTCTTAATTCCTAAACCTTTCAAATCATCAGATGCACGTCTTTTCAACCCATCTGAGTTCGTAGCATGAACTAATAGAGTAGAAGACATCTCAACGACAGATCTCTTGGATTTGAACTCATTCTTGATAATCGCTTTTTTGAAGCATTCATTAAATAACCGCGCCAATCTTTTTCTCAACTCAAAATTATCCAAATCCTCAAAGGATGAATTACTTGAGCCTGAAAAACTATCGAAAGTCGCCGGAAACGATGGTGAATACTTTTGTAAATTAATTTTCAAGTCTGAGTTTGAACAGAGGTTTTTTGATGATTGAGGCTCTTGGTGAAAATCATTTGGTCTTGGAGATGATGGAGGTGTTAATTCTGTCAATATTTTGTTTTTATTTTCAGATGAGGACTGAGAGAAAGAGATTAACATTGAAACGCCCTTGTTGATCACCTCACTAATTTCGTCGTGGTCCAATCTTGAGACGTGTAAGTTGAAGCCCAAAACTTTCAGTATTTTAGATTCATTCTGACTGAACTCCAGTATTGGTAAGCCTGTTATCTTACTCCAAGTCTTGAATGTGTAAGTTTCATCCATTTGGTACTTCCATGATAGAATCAAGCATGATAAAAATATTCTACGTGGACAGTTGATTAAATCTGGGAACCATTCAGGATCTTTAGCATCACGATTTTCTAAAACTTGATAGATTTGAATCAAATATTTGATTGTAACTGAAAGTAAATTCAAATCACTTTTACTTCTTCTGATAACTTGGACAATATAAAGCTCCAATTTGTTCATCGTAGTCTGATGTTGGCTTGGAGTAGAAGAAGCCAAAGGGAACATCAAATCTAATAGAAAGGCACACAACTTAATGGTGTTTTGATAATAATTCTGGTGATTTAATTCATAAGATGTTACAATCGTCGGGGACGTTGGAGTATTGGGGCAATTGCTAAATAAAACTGAAGTTGACGTTGTTATTGGTGCCATGTTTTTGTATTTCTTCCTCAATGATTCATTTGGGGTCTTTATTGACAGTTTTATATTATCATTTGAGCTACCATGATGATAAATCGTGCTGTTGCTGGAGGTGAACAGACTTGGAGAGAACTTATCATCATGGGTGGGCGTAAGCAACTGGTTCTGATCGTTCACGATCATAATACAACTGGAACTTTCTTCAGAATAAATGTTTCTATTTGTATGATAGTTTCTTATTGTTCAGCAGATATCTAGGTCAACCTAATACCTTGTGAGAGTGGATTTAATTGTGTGAACCAACAAATTTATCAAAATAGAGAAGAAAACACAACCCTTATTAAGTAAAAGAACCAGAAATTATAATTAAAAAAACGAACTAATTCTCTGAATAGATGATACAAGGGAAAAAAACAGAGGTCGGATGAGTTTTTTTAAATTTTAAAAAAAAGTTAGTAAATGAAACCTCAAACTAAAATAGAAGAGTATGGTGAAGTGAACTCATCAAAGAGTTAAATGACACAGTATCATTATCAAGCTTAGTAACGCACTATAAAACAATTCACACATATACTATATATATATTTTTTTCGATTACGTGTGAATAGAAGTTTGACGACGCAAAGACATACCTTATTGGAAAACAGAGAGGGCCGATTGCGTCGATTTTTACTGTTTACGTTGCACCTCTACATTTCTGACTATGAGCCAAGATCGATCCAACATATCAAGATAGCTACTTAACTTAGATTATTTTGAAGATATGACACCTACTGATCTCTAATTCGAATAGTACTGTCAAGTTCTAACTATTGAAAAATATTAAATTCAGTTTAAAATGGCATCTTTATATCAATTGGATGAAGAAACGAAAAAATTGCTCACGTTGGATAACTTTCTGGATAAGATGACAGTAACTGAGTTTATCAACAAGGTTTTAAAAAATCTCTCTACTGAAGAGGAAGAGAACAATGGGTTTTCTTACTTAGATCCAAAACCTTACATAAGAACGTTTGAATCAACACTAAGTGAATTGAACAAGTTAAGTAAAGATTGTCTTTCTAAAAAATCAAAGTTTGAAACAACCTCAAACGCCAAAGAAATTGAACATTACAATAACGTTTTGAAACTGGCTTCAAAGGCAAACAACTTAAATATCAAATTCAATAAATTAAACGATAGAGTTGGATCCATAAATAATAAGATTCATCCACTGGGCGACAAGTTAACGAAAGCAAATAATCTGAAAGAGAATACTGTTCATTTGATTTTTGTTACTAAATGTTACAATGAATTTTATTCAAGAGGTAAGGCACCTGTTGAATTAACCAATTTCAAGCCATTTGAAATGGAAAAAATTGCATTAACTTTGAATCAGCTTTTGAAATTATCTGCAAAGTTAGTTTCGGATGAATTACCAAAATCAATTACTTGTAATGAACTAATAATAGCCCATGCCGAGCAATTCGAAACAAACTTATTAGATACTTTTGATAAGTACTATAACTTGAAGGACTTTCCTAAACTACGTGACCTATCGTCGATTCTTTTTAAATTCAATGGAGGTACCAACATTGTTCAATTCTTTATAAGTAAAAACTCACTTTTCGATGAATTTAAAGGCAAAGATGCTTCAGTTAATGATTCATACTGGCATGAGTTGGGTGATCCTGATATCTCCCCAAGTCTAGATCCTTTTACATTCCAAATCCTCCAATCAATCCTCAAATTAATCAACAATGAGTTTGATTCAATAATGGAAATCTTCGAACAGAACACAAACATTGTTTTGATTTCTTTTCTTTCCAAGTTTTACAATGAGTTGGTTCGTTCCAGAATTCAATACCTTATCAAAATGTCATCATCCTACTCAAGATTGGCAATGATTAGAACGTTGCATATATTATCTACACACTTATTGAAAACAACAGAAGGTTTGAAAGAGTTTTTTGTTGCCAGAAGTTTAGATATTTCTGGCGAATTGGATTCTTTCCACAATGGCTTATTCAATGAATATTTAGCTAATGATTCATACTTTAGTATCGAAAGAGAGTCTCTGATAGAATTGATTCATCAGCAAATAACACCATTTCAAACTAAGAATGAAAAAATGATTTCTAAAGGCTTGTTAGCTACTAAAGTGAAATCTTTCAAAGATAACCAATCAAACGAGCTTTCTGAGTTTGAAAAATCAGAAGTTGCAACCACAATGGCTCCTCACTTGGATGAGGTTCTTGTAGACGAAAGTTCTTCGCATGATGGCGGAAATTCAACAAGAAGGTTTTTGTCGTATACTAAGAAGACGAGGAAATTGACCTCGATCTCTAACTTCATTAAAAATGTTGAAAGGTCATCTTCTCTTAAAAATAAAGCATCTTCCCCTAACATGGCATCCATTAACAACAGTAATTACCAAGGTGGTCACTCTCGTAATGGTTCTGAATCTTTGAGAAACGATTCCCTTGATGATGAAAATTCACACTTATCTTTGATGGTAACAAAAAAGGTTATTAAATACGTCATTGAATCGTTGACAAGAGCAATCGAGTTAGTTCCATTCAAAATTAATGAATACTCAATTCAAATTTTTGAGATATTTTTATCTACATTCGGATCTGAATACCTTTCTTTGGGACTTGAAGTTGTTTATTCAACTGGTATCACTCAACAAAAATCAAAAATGTCTTCATTCTTTGGTTCAAATTCGAATGACTTGAATCTAACATTTTTGTCATCTATTCAATTGATAGCTTTACAAATTCAGTTACTATCTTTAATATCCAAGAAGTTTATTCTACCACTACTGTTAAACCCATCCATAAAATCAAAGCTGACTGGTGCTTTCAACTCATACCTATTGGATTTGGAAATTTCATTGAACATCATCATTGATGAATTAATCGAACTAATATACCTAACTATGTCACGTATCTTAAATAGTCAAAATCAAGATGATTTCAACACAGGCCCAGCTACAACGAGCTCATTTAACACCACAAATGAGGGCGTATCAAATTACAACAATGGATATAACAGTAATTCTGGTGCCCAAAATGGTTATGGCTCATTATCACAGAATCAATCTTCAGTCACACCGGAGCAAACACCGACCTCACAAGCATTAATGAACTTCACTGAAACAATCCTTGTTTCAATATCTAAATACTTCCAATTCAACCCTTCGTTGAAGATAGAAATCTTGAAAATGGTCTTAAGTAATTTACTCGGCTTATTAATTAATCACTTTATGAAATTTAAAGTGTCTGGTGAAGTTGGTAACATGAGATGTACTCAGGACATCATTTCGTACATTTCATTGTTTGATCTACCCGCGATCAAAGAGCCTTACATCGATCCAACTGCCACTCCCAGTGAAGATGGCTACAGTAATGGATGTACTGAACTGGAAAATTCGAAGGAAAGTGAGGAACTCTTGGGTTTACGTGACATATACCAAGTTCTACGTGAAATCAACGTCTTGTTTTCGTGTCGTGAAGATTCCATTAGGGATTTGATTAACGAGGGTAAGTTAATTGGTTTGAAGAGATCCGTGATTAAGGGAGTTTTGAAAAGAAGAGGGGATTTTAATGAACGGTTTTTGGCTAACGTTTGAATCCCCGCATTCGATTATGTATATTATTTGTATTTTACTATTAACTCAAGATCATTATATTATTAACATACAATTTTCCAAAATAGGATATAGCAAGTAATCTCTAAAGCAATCTGAAAACTCTAGTAAGCAAAGAAAAAATAAAGAACAAAGAAGCAAAAAAAAATATTAAAATGCAGAGCTAAAACGCCAAGTCAGACTGTAAAAATTTTGCAATTATCAAATTGGACCCTTCAACTGTTTTATTTTCCAAATTCATATCGTAGGCGCTTAAATCTAGGTCGGAATTATTTATTTTACAAAATGTGCCTGTATTCAACCTGATATCTTTGTCATTACCACTCGATTCTTGGAACTTGGCAATTTTCTCATAAGATATGTTATAATTGTCAACTATATTGGCACGTAGTCCAATAAGAGGTAACATACACCTAGCCAATAGACTCATCTTAAATATTTCAGCTCCATCAGGATTTGAACGCATCACCTGCGACAAGTTGACCCCCTCCACTGCTATGATTCTATCAATTGAGGTGATTAAAATCAATAATTCTTCTTGGGTCTTGAAATTAATGTTGGCTAGATTAACTGAAATAAATCCAATATAATCTTTTACATACACAAGTTCCTCTTCACTCTTGTTAGAACTAATCATGCTAAATGATCTATTAATGGTTTTCAACAGTTTTTTTGTGGAAGCCTTACTTTCTTGCAAAATTTTGAACATGTTTCTTAAAAAGTTAACTTCATGGAATAAGTCATTTGCAAACCGTCTTCTATATTCCACGGTCAATTTCAAACCCTCGAAATAGCTACTTTCGATCAAACTTTCATGTTTTTCAAATAAATTCTCGTGCATAACCATTGCAACAGACTTGATAGCATATATTTGAGACGATTCTAAAGCAATGATAGTAGGGATGCAGATTTTAGGATTTGCAAACCCCAATTTAACAATCAATTGAAGAAAATGGATAGCTTTGAAGGAATGTTCAAACTCATCAATGACGCAGTTTTTCAATATTGGGCTAAGATAACGTTGAACTAAGGAGGAGCAAATGCCATCATTAACATATTGCGATGATTTACCATGAAAAACTTGAACGTCAAGTTTAACTTTTCCAGAATCTTTATTTTCTAATCCATTTCTTTCAATTGATTTCTTTTCTTCTAACTCTAAAAAGATACCGAGCCCATCTGTAACAACATTTTGTAACTTTAAATCATTTTCCTCGAAAGCCAAATCCATAACTTTCAATATCTGTGGACTCATAAAAAATGTTGGTGAAGATATACAAACATTAATTAAATTTCTAATTGCAACTCTTTTCAAATTCTCATCTGATTTCTTGCTACAGAATATAAGAATATGCTTCACAATGAAGCTGATCACAGTTTCCTTCTCGCTAATATTTTTAAATAGGGCCTTGTGTTCCTCAAAGGTACAATACCTTCCAAAATTTCCCAACAAAAACAATAATCTTTGGATCTTTGCATCAGGTTTATAACCAGTGTCTTTAATCTTAGGAATATATGGTCTAATCAAATCTAATGATGATGCACATGCTTTTGCCAACGTACGAGTATCTTTTTTGAGAACCGACAATAGCCATAAACAAGGCATTGCTTCATCCAACTCACCGGCATTAAACTTGGTTAATCTTTTCAACAACGATAGTTGGCACTGACCGACAAATGTTGGCTTTAGAGAGCCCATTTGAGGTAACGTATATTTGAAAATTTGTAAAGCATAGAAACACAACAAATTTCCAGTTGAATTATCATCCGTTAAGTATGGTTGTAAAGACAAAAGTTGATCCTGTGAAATTAAAGAGCCTTCACATTTAACTATAATTGACAATAAACCCATCATATTTTCCACGTTTGCACTTTGTGCGTCAATATGAACCGACTGAGTAACAAACTCTAGCACATAATCAATAATCAAGGAGGTTGCTCTTATTCTAGTTTCATGACCAGGTGTCGTAAAAACAACTTTTTCTTTAAAGAATCTTTCAAAATAGTCCCAATTCTTATCATTTATCTTAATGACATCAACAATACTTTTGACTCTCTGAGCAATAACATCCTTTGAATCTTTTGTTGGGAGTAATGCAAAAAACCATATTTCCAATAAAGTATTGGTCGCCATATCCACAATTACATCTTCTTCATCGTCCAATCTTCTTAGTAACCTCTCACAAACAAGTGCTCTGACGGCTTTGTCATCTGTCAAAATATACATTGTTTTTGCTAAAGCAATTGATTTCTTTCTAACTTGTATGCTGTTATCATTTATTTTATCACAGATGATAGTGTAATACTCTTGGATAACTTTTGTATCTGTTCCAACGTAATTAGTTAATAACTCGATAATAGAGTCCCGAACACTTGAATAAGGTTCGTTCAATCTAAGGGCAATGGACTTCTTAATTGTAGGGACCGTCAATAATGATGGGTCACAGTCTATTAATAAAGATAAGTTCTTGACTGCACCTTTTCTTGATTTTGCCTTTGCATGATCCAAAGATTTAATAATTAGATTTAAGAAATTTTCATAATGACCACATAAACCTTGCGAGAGTAGAACTTGTAAATATGCTTCTTTATGTCTTGTTATCAGATCAGCTTCCTCCACTTCATAGTGGCCATCATGTAGGATATTCAGCAATCTCTTTTCTGTTAACAACAATTGTTCCAGTAATGATTGGTTTGGTTCATGTCCTGATTTTTCATCTTCTATAATCTTTTGGGATAATTCGTTCTTCAAAGTTGATAGGGCAATGAAGAATTTTGTATAGAAGTGATTTATCATGTTGAATCCCTCCACGTTTTCGATGTTTTTCAAATGAAATAAGACAGTGAAATATGCACTCACCAACTTGTTGAAATCATCAACACTCATTTCGGTTGAAAATCTTACAAATTTTTGTGTGGATCTCAATTGCAAGATCTTTGACGCAATAAGACCCACTATCTCTAATGAGTAAGCCTCAATGTTGGTATTGTACTTTTCCGAATTACAAACAAATAGCATGACATTCATAACTGATTCCAAGAGAGTTTCGCTGGAAGAGTATTCAGGATTTATGACCATAGTAAGTAAATCCTCAACGAAGTTGTCAAAAACTTTTCTATTAGTTAGCAGGGTGGTAAGATTTGTGACAAGGAGAGATACAAACTCATTTGAAGTTCGGGTAATTTCCTTCGAAGTTTCATAGATATGCGCATAAAAACCTTCACTCATTTCGGCTTTCATTTGCTCTTTTTCCGCAGATTTACTGGTATCATTCAATAGCTGCCAATATTGGTCATCAAACTTGTAGTTCATTATACCAACACTTTGAATCATCCTTATAACTAGAACTGTCACTGTTTGTGCGTTGGCACCTGATGATAATCTACACTGTCTAGATTGGATCTTACCTTGAGGCAATTTACCAAAGTTGCTGGCTAACTCGTTCAAAATAAATTCACGCTGTTCTGGGTTTTTGTCAAAAACTTCAAATATGATATTTGCCGCCGAATTACGTAGTTTGTGATAAAAGATCACTGAGATTGAATGTCTTGATTTTGAATCATGCTCAATAAATAGAATTTTGAGCGCAAAATATTCGAGTTTGGTGATGATGCTTTCGTCAATTGAAGTAATTTTCACAAAGACAGCCAGCAGCTCAATTATTTTAGATAAAAATTCTAAAATGGTGGGAATTAAATGAATACCCACAAGCATGTTTTCAGAAAACTGATGGTTGATTAAAGATAAGAGCTCATCACCTATACTGAAAACAAAATCCAACACTGAGTTCAAATATGCTTCCTGGTATAATTGTTTCTCTGGTCTACCACTTGTCAATACCAACATGAGAATAATTGATGCTTTGCAACCGTTGCAACCTAAATGTGCAAGTTCGTTGATCTGAGCTGGGTTACCCAAAGATCTGAAGTTTGACCATGAAATATCAGCACAGTTGATTAGTGATCTTTGGGAGAGTTGTTCGATTCTTAGTAAAACCTTTATCTCAGTATCTTGCAGTGCATTAGCAAACCATAATCTTGTTAAATTTTCTTCCAGAATATGCAAAGTGTCGGTGCTAAGTAAATAGTCGTACTGCTTGTCAGTTTTTTCAAAAGAAAAAGAAGTCCAAATACTGTTATCATCAAAATCAAAGTCATCGTCTTTAAATCCTATTTCCTCCATTTTGTTTTTGATAATGTTCAATGACATTGTGGTCAATTCTTTTGCATCTATCGGTGGTAGTACCTTTGGTAGTTCATTCTTTTCTAGAGCAGATGATTTACTTTTCTCTGGAGAATTGTTATTTGATTTGGATTCCGGGCTACTTTTGTTATGGAGGGATCTGTCAAGTGATAAAGGAATGTTTTCTTCTAATTTTGGTATTGCTGGCAACATATCAATTGTACTGTTTATGAATGAATTTATCTCGTGGTCATCTGGCCGACTGTCAATTCTGATTCTTTTCACTTTCAAGTCAGGTTTGATTAGCTGACGCTTTGTGGTAGGTTCAATCCTTTGAAGAATCTCATTCTCAAATGGAGGAAGTTTATTTTCAGTAACAACAGTCTGACTTGATTCAGGCTTTTCTGGTAATCTGATCGCAGGTTTTTTGAACCTTATGTATTTTAAATCTTCTGCTGGTGTGTCCAATTCTTTGATCAATTCACTGATCAAATCTTCTTCGTAACTCTCATTGTGAATCTGGAAACTTTCTTGAGAAAGAGGTGTCTCATCACTTGGTAAAGTAATAACAAATGGAGTTGCAAATGGGGCAACTAAAAAATCAGATATTGTTAGTATTCAAAAAAAGTGGTCCAATAAGAAAAAGGAAAGAAAATATACTCACTATCTTGTTTGGGAACAAGATAACAAAATGGGTGATTCAATAATGCAGCTGGGAGGTTGGATGGGTATAATGAATCACTCAGATCTGGATTATCTGGCAAAGACATTATCAAAAAATCTTTTTGGTTAAATAAGATGTTGGTTTTAACTGGCCTTATTCCAGTGGGTATAGAAACAGGAGGATAGGCAAGGTGTTTTTTTGTAAAACGTCAAATACTCCATACAAAAACAATAATATGATCTGAAAACAATACTTGATCCAATTTGTCCCGAAGGGGAAAAAATGGAGACTCGAGATGCAAAAAAGCATTACACCCGTACACTCACCGGTGGCATCCATTTTTCTGCTTCCGTTAGCTATTTACATATTCGACGCAAACGGATTTACACCCTACTCAATTAAAGAAATCATCCTGACCAACTGATAGGAAAGTGCCATCAACTACATAACTGATCTCTCACGTATGACGACGAAAATATACACTCAAAATCCGCTTTCAAAGGATGAAATCGAAAGGAGGATAAAACAAAACTTACAAAATGAAATAGACTGGCTAATTAATGAAGTGACCCGTCCACAACTACCTTTGATCAAAGAGAATTTGTTCAATTGTTTCTCTAAAATTGATGAATCTAATGACCAAGAATACAAGCTACCTTTATCATCTCATAATTCTGAGATTTTAAAAGGAGTTATTACCAGACAAAACTTTAAAATTACGGGATTGAATGTTTCCATAAAATCCAAAAATGTCAATAATGGTAAAGTTTTCAACTTAAGACTGAAAAACGAGAATGGTCTTATAATACGGCAAATTTTGGATTGCCATGATTCGATTTACAATTCAATTGCCATAATTGACAAATTACTCGATAATAAAAACATTGATAGGTCAATCTTTTTGAAATATATTGAAAACCTATACAGTCAAATTGATACTGCAAAGCGCTCATTAGAGTCACCAGCAGAAGCTTATGTCTTCCCTCAGTACAGAATAAATTCGTCTTTGTTGGAGCCAGAATTGCCAAGTTCTATTTCTTTGGACTTTTTGGTTAGCAACAGTGACTTATCCATCGACTTTAAGAGTTTGAAACCAATAACAGCAAAACCATGGGATATCATTGTTGATCCAAAAAAGAGAATATCTTTTGCTGACCATGTTAGATCAAGGATATCAGAAGACCGGTCCACCTCGATTTCAACTATCTTAGTCTCAGAGTATAAGAAGCATCTCGAGTGGAAAAAGAAAGAGTTGTTGATGGCCAAAGAAGAACAACCTATTGGTTTTGGTTCAACCATCAAATCTATTTTCAATTCAAACTCAGACCCTTCTTTTTCAACATTACTGAAATCTGCCAATAAATATTTGGAGGAAGCAATCACTTATGTCGATAACCAGGGTAATCCAATAGTGGTTAGTATTCAAGAGTCCTGTGATATTGTGACATCTGACCCAGTGTTGCTATCGATTAACATTAAGTTGGAAAGTCTGGAAAAGTCCATCCTCAAGATATTGGAAAATTTCAAGAGTTGTATATGAAATTTAAGTTAGCTGTTTATATATGTGTGTGTGTGTGTATTGGAGGTGAAAGCATCAAGAGTCTAAGGATTTTGGTTTTTTTAGTGATTCCAACAGTGTATTTAACTCTACCTTCTTTGCTTTTAGCTCGCTTAATCTTCTTTTATCTTCATCTGAACCATTTATGCCACGAGAAGTCAAATTCTCAAGTTCTAATGTTGATGTCTCATATCTGGTTTTCAAGACACTTTTTTCTCTTTCGGATTTGGTAACGATATCGTTTAATGCTACAAAATCTTTGTCGATTTGAGGGCCAACTAATGATTTTAAGTATTCTGATTTTCTCAAGACTGCAGATTCTGGAATTACATCAAACACAGCTTTGGTTGTTAGAACAGTTTGATAATTTGTGAGGTCTGATGTGACTACCTCTATAGGTTCTATTGATCTCCTCAAAAGTTTAATGGAGTTGTTTAAGAGGTGGATAGACGTTTCTAAATCTTTGGAATTCGCAGACATTGCTAATCTTATAAGTAAATATTATTTGGAGGTAATTTTAATTGATCGACAAAACACTGTTCAATTTAAGTTACAGACATATAGATCAAAGAGGTCGAAACCCTCAAACATTTAAGTATTATACACCAACTGGATGAATTACGCGTGTTCATAATAAATAACTAGTAAAATCAAAACAAGTACTGAAGGGCGATCTGTGGTGCGAGGTGTATATGTTCATGCTTATGACTCCCTATCTGTTTTATCAGGTCAAATATGATGGTCCTCCTTCAACTTGACTAAAGATGAACTTGGATCATCTAGCAACTTTTGAATTTAGATTTCAATGAGTCTAAGATATCTGAGATACTAGTTGCAAAGAGAATAAAGTAGCAAGTCTTTGCTTTTTATATTGAATATTATAATGTGGTTCAAAATTCCAATAACACTTCAAAAGTTTTTACATTATATCTCATTCGGAGGGAAGCTATTAGGTCACTCCTTCTTTGAAAATTATCAATAAATTAATGAGCAATAGATATCCGATCAAATTAAAAATCAGTGAGTATTATTTACTGTAACAAACTTGGACTCATTAATTGTTCTTAGCATTATTGTTAACTGCTTCGTCATTCTCACTAGCTGATAAATACCATTTATTTACTCAGAATAAGGGACTCAACTTGATGATAGCAACACTATTTTAGGGCAAAAATTACCTCGCTAATCAGCTTATATCAAAGCTCACAACAGGTTTAATTGTACTAGAATTTATAGCAAAAAATCTGTTCGAAACGGAATATCCTCCAGGTTCTCTATACATGATTTAAAAACGACCCTGAGTGGGCTACAACGTTCAGATTGACCCCTCGATGCAAATAAGTTTCGCATTTAAGAATTCTTCCATCAAAAAGCACATAACTGAAAATCTCTATAGCTATAATTACGACTGGCAAAGAAGTTTTACTCCCCTCAAATACATAACATGCATAAGAGTACGTGTCTATCTCATTTTTTGTTTTATCTAAAATTGTATTAACAATATACTACATGAGAGTTTATGTACGTAACATAGGATCCTGTCAGGCCAAAACCTGAAGTGCCATATATAAGCGAAGAGTCCGTCTCTACTGAAACTGAACCCCGCTGGACGAACAAAACAGAATCAGTTATGTTTGTATACCGTCCAACTATATAAATATATATAGACATTTTCAACACATGATATTCTGACAATTACTACTAATAAACATTTCTTTTTTGTCCATATGTAGAACCTTTCAGACATTTCCTCCCTATCCAGTTGCGAAACTTGGGCAGTAGCGGTCCTTTAATGTTTTTCCCATGATCAACCGCTTCCCCAACTCCATATATATTGCCTAAACTGAATACAGTTTGTGAAGATTTTACAATCGTATATAGTTGATCCAACCATCTTCCTTGCGTCAACCAAAAATTACCACCTTTAATTCAATGACATTTAGCCCTCATGTTAAAGTGGGGGCAATCAGATTTCTTTTTTTTTCCATCGGAACTTCTTGCATGCCTATGCGTGAAAACCAGTCAAGGCGGAACGCTTCCTTGCCGCACAAAATAAATTTATGAGCCGCACTCAGATAAAGGTCAACCGAGTCTTAACTATGTTACTGTTACTGCGTTACTGCACTGCTACTACATACTCGATCTTGGTTTGGTATATAAATAAACATGCTTCTCTCATATTTTCTTTTTGTGTCAAGACAGAATAAAAGTCGAATATCAAAAGAACCTTATCTCAACTAATTTATAAGACCTTAAGTCCCAATACAAATAGCCAGATCTTTCCAACAGTTCAACAGAGACATTATATCAGAACCCTTCAAACTTGACTATAAATTTCTAGACTCAATAGAAAAATGGAAAATATAGAATCAACAAAGTTTAATAACAGCAACACATTCGCTAACAGAAACTTTTCAAATTTTAACGGATTCAATAGCTTGCAATACCATTCTCAACAATACCAATATATGGGCTCAAATCAACCAGGGTTTGCTCCAAATCAAGTTGGTCACCATAACCAGTATGGACATGAAAATATTAATGAAAATTACCTAACACCTGAGTTTTCTCTGATTGCTAATGGTTATCAAAATGGTTTAGCGCCAGGTAATTCTCTGCAGACTAGTGGGAATTATAGTTTTGACCAACAACAGCCTGAAACGACAAGGGGTAATTTTTCTCCCATCGCAACATACAGTTCTGTTTCTCCAGATAGAGCTAATCACTCTACCGCACAACTTTTGTCTTCAAATGATATGAAAAGAAGAGCCAGTGTAAGTCACCAAGTTTTGCTACCACCAAGTACTAGTCCATCAAGCAAACCCCTTGAATCTTCCTACGACATCGAGATGAAATCTTACAAGACCATTCCAGTTCAAATCATGAATTCTACTATTGATTCAAAAGGTCAAACGCCTGCTCCACTGAAGTCAATTAATTCTTCAAAAGAAAGAAGAAGGCTCAGCGTGTCTTCAAATGCTAGTTCTACTTCAAGCAAAACAAGAAGATCACGGAACGGTTGTTTAACTTGCAGACAACGCAAAAAGAAGTGTTGTGAAACCAAACCACGGTGTGAGGAATGTTCAAGATTGTCTATTCGTTGCAGATGGCCAATTCCAGGAAGTGAATGTAGGAATAGATCAAAGAACAATCATTTCAATCACGATGAGATGAAGCATGAATTTTATGGTACTATCAAGATACTCAGAGGGGTTGTTGATTATAAAACCGACAGCTAGATCTTTTTTCGATTAATTTAATATTGTTTCTGTTTTCATTTTGTTACTTTCATGTCTCTGTACCAACTTGGGGTCCATGTCCACTATCATTACTAATTTGTCAGACCAGTAATTTTCTACTTTTTTGCTGCGTGAAAATATTATATCAGACTTAGAAACAAGAAACAAAGTTTTCACGGGATTTTAAGTTTTTTTCTTTTCAAGATGATTGTATTTTGTTCCAACTATTTATGGTATCACTTACAATTCTTACTTTTCCTTTGTTCTTTTCTTAATAATTTTATGCTCTGCACCTTTTTGATACAGAGGAGCTGTTTATTTATTTATTCTTTAGAATCCTTTCCACTCCAGCCATTTTATATATAATTTTATCTATATGCATCATGGTAAATACTTTGTGAATGAACTATTAACGTATCTGATTTGTGGTGGATACTAATACCATATGGATGCTAACTGAATTATCAACCTTTCTTATGGCAGCAAGCAAACAGGACTGATCATGTTTCACCAACTAACTAAATGTATCCTTTCTCCTCACATAAATGCATAATACTCCGTAACAAAATAAAAAACGACTCAGAGAGTGTAACTGGGTCGGAAAATTATGAAATTCTTACTCATTCCCGCTCAAGTGTTTATGCTTAGTTAAAAAAAATGAGCCAGAAAGAACGACAAAGCCGGAATATGAGTTTAGTGCCTCGTCTAGATGCGAACAAAAAAACAATTCTATTCTGTACGCCATAAGTTAAATATTCCATGCATGGAAAGAAACGCGCAAAGTCAGCTTTAAATTGATGAACAAAGAAACTAGACTAGACACACATCCATCAGTGTAACATTGATCCCTTGTGCAACTTTATATAATATGTACCAAAAATGCAGGCTGAATAAATATATTAGGCCTGCAAATAGTTCCTTGATACCCGATAGGGCTATAAAGAATCTCAAGTCCGACAGCTCTTTCTTACATTATAAACCATCTTTATCATTATTTATCTTTTATATTGATTATTTGCATTAGAAGCAAAACGAATTGTGGGCATGTAAATTGAACGAACAACCTTCTGTAGGTACGCGACAACCTTACAAGAATGAAATAAGTACATAATACTTTCATTGCTTGCTTTGCTTAATAGCCAAAAGGGATTTGACTTCTTTTAAAAGGCATTACACTGTTTCGCCAGCATTACCTTGGACTGAAACTTTTACGCACTCATATGCGCTGCCACGGATCATCAATAGCTTTGTGTCAAAACCTATTGTTCTAAAGGTTGTACCTGTCTCTTGTCTCTCGTTCTTTTGTTTCTGAATTCAGTTTATAGCTGGTGAGTTCAAAAAGTCTCCAAGAAACAACACGACAAATACCAACATTTTGCTTCTTTTTTTTCCAGTGTATATATCTCTTTTAAATATGCAAACGAAGCAAAAATATAAACACCTCCTAGGAGTTAGGGCCATTTGAGTTTAATACAGGTTGTTTGTTACTTTTCTATTGTCCACAATCCAAACCGCATCGAATTCCACGTGCTGACTCAGAATTTCCGAATGAGGCAGTAATTTTCCTGCGTCGCACATAGTTTGCTTCTATTAACTCTATACATCTAACAGCAATAGAGTTCTTCTCAAGTATGTATGTATGTATATGTATGTGCACACAACTTGAATCCTTGAGTTGAAAGAGTTTAAACGCAATATTGCAAAAAATCAATACTCAATTGTGAAATGTCAAGTTTGACACTAGCGGAAACATACAACAATACGGTTTTTAAACAATTCTTTGTTGTACGTCATAAAGTCAGTCACCTCCTATTATCATAGACGTTTTCATAGAATCCTTTATACTGCACCCACCAGTACTCCATGTGCTGAATACACATATAGCAAGTTAAAACCATAGGTAGTTTATTATTATGTTTGAGTTGCGGGGAAGTATGAACTATTGCTAGTTAGCCATAACCATGACCATCTTTATACCTTAAGTTGAATGCTGAATAATAGATACAGCTCTTATTCCAACATTTCACACTACTAATAGTTATTATACATATCAACTGAAATGTACTGGCAAATCACTTTCTTTCATCTCGTTTACTGATAAATACCTATATATGCATTTTGTAATCGTTCAAAAAAAACGCGATATCTAGGTATTTATTTTCTCTGAGTCCCAGAGTTTGTCTATCCTACTTCTGATCGATGTTAAAACAACTCTATTTCACTTGTTGGTGTACTAAACTTTGTGGCAGTTTTTGTAATTAAATATTAGTTCAATCAATTTTTCTGTTACAAAATTATTTATGGAGCAACCTACCAGTAACACTTACTGATAAGCTTCCCACCGGGACCTTGACGATCGATCTTTTGCGGGGAAATTTTTCTTCCACCTGAAAGAAAAGAGAAGCTAACTCAACTCACACACAAATATCTACAATTTTTGAGCTTACAACCTGTCATGAGCGGTTCGCATTAACTGCTTGATACAGGGAACCTGGTTGTAAATAGTGCCAGATAAAAAATTGCTATTCTATACCTACATTTCAGATAACAATTCAAGCGGTGGTTTTTCCTGTTTTATACTGCCCTGTTCCACGGTAGATTGTAGACTTTTTAATTCGCTTTAGTTTTGTTTAAAACTTCAGTATATTTTACATCACATTATTAACCTTTTCTGTACCAACAAAAAAAAAACACAAAGTGTCGGCCACTGTGACTTGAGTCGGCAAAGCAGTTCTTTGCTTGAGGAAAAATAGGATATACTTATCATGCTTCTTTTTTGCTAAAAATGTATCCATTATATATAAGCTTTTGTACGTCATGAAGAAGCATGTACACAAATATGATGGGGATTTAAGTTGTTAACCTTCTGAACAAAATCCCGTCAATTGTGAAAGTCAATTTCTACATAAAAGTTAACATTGGGCAAGATTCCTAGTTTGCAAGAGAATATTTAATCAATTTGTAATTCTATTTATAATTTCAAATACAATGAATGTGATAATAGAAATGACATATATACACCTATCTATCGAAATACTTTTCTTTTTCTCCAACGATTATATAATCAGTAAACGTGCATATGTTTCAAACTTCCACAGGTGACCACAGCATGCAGGGGTGCGCAGAGATGAAACAGAAGTTACCGCGCAAAATCACATTTCTAGCACTAATGCCATTTTGGTTGACCTCAAAGTTCAGACTTTGAACTAGCTAGGAAAGTTTCAAATTTGATATAGTTCAAACTATCAAAATTACATGGAGTACGTTGTGCTTATATTCACGCAGATTAATAAAGGATGTCGTGATGCTTAAAAATCAACGAAATTGAAATCTTGCATGTGGTTTTGTCTGTCTCTATTATTCTGAGAAACAGTTTCTATTGGCTGTACTTCTAGTCGTAAAGTAGGATTTCAGGGCCAAAAATAGCATTTATAAAATGTTCCTGCTTCTAATTTTAACTCAAAAAAAGAGATGAGAGAAACTGTAATTCCTGCGCATAATAATACATTCTTGTTCCCTATCTTAGAAATAGTGAAATAGGGCTTCAGTTCTAATGATGTATTTTATTGAGAATACTCATCTTTGGCTGATGATCAATTGGAGAATCAGTTCTCATATAGAACGTAAGCTAAAAAGTGGGATCTATGCTGCATATAGCTAAAAGGTCAAAAGAAACTCAGGAAAAATAATCATGCTTTAGGTATTTTAGTAGTAGGTCTTTAGCTATCTTCTAGGTTTATACGCAGAATAAGTGCTGTATGCAATTTGAACTCAATCGTTTCCTGTCTAAAACTTTCTAATTGTTACTAGTTTGATATATCTATATCTATCCCACTTCGATCGTTATTGTGAAAGGATCAGCACATGCCTAGTAACCTATGCACCTCTTTACTTTATGTGCAAACACTTTTATCGTTGGCCGCATGTATGAAAGATAAATAAAGATTAAGTATCCATATATAAATTGGAAACTTTGATTATATCACCAAAATTGTAAAATTTATAAAGTTGAAGATTACACCACAAACTGTACTCTCTGTACTCGTAGAAAATTAGTCGCACACTAAGGGATTATACTCCTCCTTTCATTATTTTTCCATTCAAGCTTAATGAGAGCTACATATGTGCTATTCGAAAAAAAAACAGAATAAGTTAGATAAAAAGCAGAAAAAATAAGCTGCTTTAAAAGGCCAACAAAAACAATTCAAAATGCAATGTTTTAATTGTCTTTCTTGTCGGCCAGGATCAGTCGGAAAAAAAATCCGAATTATAAAAGAATTGGTAGCAAGCATAGTACCTCAACTTAAGAAGTCACACATATTGAAAATAAACAGAAGTTGAATATATTACCAGTGGTTAGTATAAGCATTAGCTGGCACGTACTTGCTTAATTCAAGAGTTATATTTCTGCAAGTTCAAATTAACTCCTTCAAGCAAAACGTACACATTTATGTTTGATTAATTGTGTATTGAATCGGAAAACTTTTTACAAATTGGGAGGAAACACCGGCGATATTGCAGTACAAAAGTAAAAAAGAATTGAGTATGCCGAGGGTAAAAGGGCAGTATTTTTCAACTGAAAGCTAATGATGAACATTGTTAAAAAAGGAGTAGCACCATAAAGCTTTACTACCTATACGCTGTTCATTATTTGATTATATTTAATATATGTTTGATATTATTTTTTTCTTTGCTTTAAGCACTATTATACTTTTTTTTTTAATCATACGTTTTATGTTTGTCCTAAATTGGCAAAACTGGACAAAAGAAGACGGAGCCACCATAGTGCAAATCTTATCAAAGTTACATTGGCAATTATTTACTTACTCCTTTCAAATCGATAAAAAAATCTAAAATAACTGTACCCATTGAAGCATGTTTCATACTGCTCAATTGTGATATTTATTGGTAGATGTGCATTTGCTTTCACAATCATTTAAAGAAGTTTTTTTATGCCTCAAACATGCAAAATATTTAGCTAAGACAATAAAAAATCGTGTGACACCAACAATATCAAACAATCCTATTCTAAGCGCCCAATGATGTTCACCGGGATCTGCATCGGGAAAGCTATATACACTCCAATTTCTTTAATGTAGATATTTTGTTTACTTTAGATCCTGAACGATACAAAATAGGTAAGATCTAGATTCCCAGATAGTTTTTACTTCCAAATTTGAACCCATACCCCATGCGAGGCTGGTAAGTTGAAGCTACCAATAAATGATAGTATTCGTAACACTTTTGAGTACATGAACACGATTAATCTTATCAGTGTTTGACAAGTATAATTTATTATATGTATACAAAAAAATAATAATAGTTAAAAATGAAATAAAATAAAGAAAAAAGCCAAATGTCCTCTAAAAACTCTTATATTATATTACCCCAAACTTTTCCCAGAAGAACCCTTCTTCGATTCAATCAACCAACGATCCAGTCAACTTCCCAAATATATATAACACTTCAATGGAAGCTACCATCACTGACCATCTCCAGAAACTCATACATAGTCTCTGAAAGCATCTCCGAATACAAACCAAAACATAAATTGAAAACCTCATAGTAATCACTTACGATTTTATTCAACTGAGATCTAATAAAATTATGCCTGTAAAACTTCCCATAAGAAACACTCAACTTATCCTTCATAGATTTCTCAGCATCAACATCAAATTGAAACCGATCCTGATCGAAAGCAGCACCATCAAAACCATTGATTGGAATAAACGTCTTATCGTGCATTTCATTAACGAGAATATCAATTGTAGCATCAATGTATATTGTTTTTAATGAATTGATTAATGGTGAACCAATGTTAACCTTCTCAACTTGTTGAATTAAATTACTGACAGTTTTTAAATCAAAGTTAATGTCAATTATCTTATTGGTTTGATCTAAGTTGAATCCCATTTGTAACAGTTTATCCTTTGCGTTATTAGTTAACGTCTTATAAACTTGATCTTTAAAAACAGAATCAAATTTATTTGACTCCCAAACGTCGAAATAAGTCACTATAAAACCTTCCAACTCAATGAAAAAATTAAAAAAATTCAG
The DNA here is from genome assembly GCA_003707645.2 of Ogataea trehalophila. NCBI lineage: Eukaryota > Fungi > Ascomycota > Pichiomycetes > Pichiales > Pichiaceae > Ogataea > Ogataea trehalophila. Next base: position 59,479 of record PPKI02000033.1, read on the forward strand.
TAAATTCAGCTGAGTTTTATTTCTCAATTGATCAACTGGTACTCCATCCGGTATTTTGATAACTTGTTCACTATGATAGTTCCCCAAGATAACACCAATACTCTGTAATGCAACTACAGATCTTACTGATTTTGAAATTTGTAATATTTGAACCGAAAAAACTTGTAAAAATTCAGGCATATCAAACTTCTTAGTTGTACTACTTGAACAAACAAAGTTGACAAATAAATTATTAAAGTACTTGTAAACGGTCACAGGATGGAAATTCAAATCGTTTTGATCAATGATTGCCCTTTGTGTTAACATCATACCAAACAAATTTGGGAAACGTAAATTCAAGGCAACACTTGAACTAGGTATGGTTGTATAAAACATCTCTCTTTCAAATTCAATGATGTTGTCACCTAAATGGCTAACAGATGTAAATATACAATTGTTAATACCCAAAATCATGCAGTCTTTGATCAATTCAACAAACTTTTGAAGAAACCCAGTGTCAATGGAATCCAACCTGTTGAGCAACAGCTCTGCCTCTTTTCTTAGGAATCCAGGAATTTCAACCGCTAATATATCCAAAGTAATTTTGAAGTAATCCTTTTGTGATAATCTACCGGATTGTAACTTGTTTAAAACCAAAACAGAATCAGATAAAAACCCAATAGTTCTTGAATTGGCCTCTCTATGGGGATGTGTCGATACGAAAACCAAACTAACTTTGCCAGATGCATCTTGAACAACAATATACAACGCATATAAGCAACGTTCCACCATTTGAACAACATCAACCATCATCTCATCAACATTGTTTAAGTATGATAGTCTTTCGATTGTATCTATACAACCTTCAGAGTAAGTTCTCATACCTAACCAGCTTTTAATACTCTCTATATCTGGTTGATAATGAAATTTAACGAATTGTTCAAATTGAAGAGAATCGGTTGATTTCTTAACTTTACATAGAGATTGACCGGATTTCAAAGCTGGTGTCAATGTTGATTTCTGATATTGCTTGAACTCAAGAAAGAATTTAAGCAAAACTTTTCTCCAATTTTCCACTGAAAATGATGGAGGAACCAATGATGTTGGTTTGCTGAAAACCCTATTACCAATTCCAGAGGTCAAAGATGGTGAACAACTTGATTTTGAGGAAATCATTGGATTGTCTGAATCTAACTTACCAGAAAGAATATTTTGTTTATGTGAATTAAACAATTCAGTTTCCCATTTTTCAAGCTGTTCCAAATTGATATTTGTGTATTTATTTTTTTTCAACTGGTCAATGGCAATCTGGTTTTGTTTCCTATAGCTTTTGCTTAACTGTTGAATCGTAGCATACTGACTATCCAAATTAATACTAGGTGTTGTGGTGTTTTGCATTGTTTTAAGGAATGACATATAAGTCGTCAAATATGAATCGCTAGCCGTTATCTTAACTAAACTTCTAAACCAATGGTTATGTTTAAAAACAAGAAAATTTGGATAAAACTCTTCATTGAACAATTTAGCAAACTTTTCTTGATATTGCAAGTCTCCGTTAGATTCAACATAATCTGATAAACATTTCCAAATATTCAATGCTTTAGTTAACAATGTATCCACAATATAGTTGTAGTAGTTATCATCCAGGTGATATTGCTGTAGAGAAGGAAATTCTTCCATTGATTTAATAAAACATTCATGCGGTGTACCTTCTAAGCTGACCTTATATAAAGGTGTACGACCAGTTTTCAAAAACCACTCTTTTTCAACCAAAAGGACAAAACTAAATAGAAAAAATCTAACGGCAACTGAAATATTCACATCTTTCAAATTTTCCGATTTCTTCAAGTTGAAATCATTGAATAAATCGGATATTAAAGTGAAAACATCCTTTCTCTTAATAAAAGAATAAGTTGCCGATATTTTGGCATTTTGAATAGTCTCTTCAATATTACAAAACAGTGCATTTTGTTTCAAATTCTCCAAGTTTGAAAGAGATTTGGATGACTTGAACTCAATAAGGTCTATTTTGGAACAGCTTCCTGAAGTATTAGACTTGGATTCATCACTTTTGAGATTTTCCTGAAATTGATCCACGATACTAGTACCATTTGAAGATATTGAAGTTGAAGATGATGATATTGATCTGATAGTATTAGTAGCAATGAGTTTCTTATGTTGAATATACACATCTCTATTTTTCAAACCCTTTTCCAACCGTTTTTGCAAATTTTCTCTTTTCAGTTGTTTTAGGTGATTATATTCTCTAACTTTAGTCTTGATTGAATTTGTATGTGATACAACTCTATGAATTTTACTATTTATCAGATTCAACCTTCTCTGTTCGTGTGCACGTAAATCATCATCCATGGAATTAGTCCTCTTCTTAGGACTAAACTTTCCCACTGGAGTTAACCTACTTATTATTCTTCTGGGTGGAGTTAAAGGTGGAGATGAAAGTGATAGTGATGTTTCTATAGAGTCACGTGAAGAACTAGGTGGTGTCTTTGGCTCTAGTATTGAAATCGGTTCAAGTTTTGGAGTTGAAATGAGCTCTTTTGCACCCTTTCCTTGATTTTCATCATTCAACTTATCAGAGGAAAGGATATCAGGCTTTATAGTAGTAGAATCATCAGGCTGTGATTCCGTAACAGGTGTATCATCCGCTGTATAGTTATTCATCTAGTGTTTTGAAGGGTCCCAACTTTGATAGGGTAAGAATAATTATAGATATATGATAAGAGTAGGCTTGTTGATTTCCAGTTGATGCCGTTTGTTTCCTTGAAGAGTTATGGCGATTATGTTTAAATATTATAGATGATTTTTATGTTAATAGCAAGTGGTTTATAAGTGAATAAGAGTTGATAAAATGAGCCCGGGAGAAGAAGAGATAAAGGATAATTATGTCAAAACCCCCAATCAAAAACCTAGTCCATTTCAGATGCAGCCGCCGTCTCACAACTGTAATTATAACTTCCTTACACTTACACACCGCCATTAATAATTCCCCCAGGTTTTTTTTTTTAAATTCTAATTTCTCACTGGTTGTGTTCTTATCGCTTATCGAAAAAAGTGGCTGGTCTTTTTAATTTTTTTTGCTACTGGCCCGCGTGGAAGTGAGGTGAACCCAGGCAGGCTGAAGAGGATTCGTGGTTTGTAAACAACCATAGGAAAGGAAAATTGGGGGATAATGATGATGTACGTATTCTCTATATGAATAGTGTAAACAAGGTATAAAATAAGGTATAAATAAGGTATGTAGTGTAAGGTGAGCTGGTGTAGAGTTCGTCTTTAAACATGCATAACATCTTAATAACAAGGAGTCAAGCCAGGTCATACCTTATATATATATATATATAGAGTATCCCATCCGCATTCTATCCCAAATCTTTAAGTACGTAACGTATTTTATAAGCAACCTCCTACCCTACTAACAACAAATATCACTAATGAAGGGCTGATTGAGCTCTTAATTTAGTAGTGGCAGTAAATAACATTGGATAAAAAAAACATTAGTCGCTATTTATTATACGCGATTACTGGAAGTTGAACACTTTGATAAAACCTACCTTACCTTGTGTACTATACCACCAAGGTTAGTTGTTGCTAATTAGTACAACAACAACAACAACAACACCATTACATTACATTACATGTGCACCAAGGGGCCGGGCAGTTCAATTAAAAGACAAAAGGCTCTGCCGAGATCCCCTAGAAACTGTTTCCTCGATCCATCAAACTTCTTTTGACTCTTGGTACTTCCAGCATTCCATACATATGAATTTAACTTCCGTAGCGGAAACCTGAAAATTTCCAACAAAGTATAATAAATATATAGCATATATTTGTATATATGCTATATATGTATCAATTAAATTTGAAGAAAAAGATCATTCCGGACCCGCCCTTGAAACTTTGAGTGATTCGATTTCATTTATTTGATTTATTCTGACCGGTTACAATAGTTTCGGGTGGCGTGCATGAATAAGAATTCAAATGCTTCTAGCCATAACCATTATTCTTCAGAAAGGGGACGTTTGTAACCGACACCGTTGTCTGTCATATCATTGCAATTTATCAGAGTGCTACTATAGAATACTCATAATCGGTACATTCAATAAAATTCTACACTTTTTAAGATACACACCCAAATAACTATCGCCTATCAATCTTTTTTGTAGTCAAACGATTAATTATCTCATTATAGATAGAATCATAAAATATCTAATTTTCTATGTTGGGTTTTCTAGAAGATATGTTAACCGGTCGCAGGAGCGGGGGGAATTTGATTCCAACAAATGGCACCGGAGTTAAAAAAACAAAAAAAAAATGCTATCTATGCATGCATTCTAAACGGGTCAAGATCGTTTGATCACTTACCTTTTTATTACTGTTACTACATATATTCATTTCAATTAATCTATATGAGTAATTTGATTTGAATTATAGCAACACAAATTCAATTGAAAACCCCTCAAGTCGAATGTCAATAATTGATGAATTGATCTTTCAACTGAATAACGTGGTACTCACATACTCAATGGTTTTCGTAACCACCCCACCTAAACCTCCTAAATTTAAAGTTTTATTTTATCCCACTACAAATTTCTCTCCGCCCACACAGCCACTCACAGACGTTTGTTTCAACCAAGAGGAGGGAAACTAAAACGAGAATAGAAACAAATTCACACGCACAATTAGTATCAGTTGTTATATATAGAACAAAGAAAAAAAAAGAAATCCGCCCACGATTAACTGAAATCTTTAAGGGAAAGAGAGAGAGAGAAGAGAAAAAACAACGTTATGGGGAAAAAAAAAGCTGTACAAGAGAGGGAAGGAAATATGGTACGATTCGATTCATCGATCTTCAGTTTTATTTTCATGTGCTGAATTGAATTGAATTAGTATATTACAGTACAGTTTAGTAAATCACAATCGGCTACTTCCAACGTTTTAAAGTGTTGACTTAAAGCAGGCGTAATAAGCTTTGTGGCAACCCCAAATAGTTAAGCTTATAAACGAAGCCTATGTGCATCCCTTGCCTTGGCTTGTTGGTTCGCGATGACCTCGGTTGCAACCGTTATAAAACCGAATCGAAACAGCAATAAACTGGCAAATATGACTGGCTGAATAGCATTAACTCAATTCAATTCAATTCAATTCAATTCAATTTAACATCAACACCACATCCCACTTCTACCCTTAAGTGGGATTTTCGTGTTAGACTTCACTTTCTAACCGTACAAGTAAAACAAAAAACAAAGATAACTGCTAACGACGTTTTATCCATTTTATACTAGCACTTAATTACTTAATTTCTTATTTAGTTACTTTTTTACTTACTGTTGGAGAGGGGGATATGAGATTTGATTTAAATCCGGTATCATTTTATGTAAGGAATCAGTGCTGTGCTAATTTATGGAAACAAATGCGGACAAGCCGTTAGATTAGGTTAGTTAGGTGTTGGTCGTTGGCCGTTGGCCGTTGGGCACTTGTGCTTCCGGCTGTTTGTTGCCTGCTCTGGCTGGTGCGTGTGCTGCTACTGCCGTATGCAGTAGCAGTAAAATCTTTTTGTTTGTGGATGGACCACCAGACTGACAGACTGACAGACAACCAGCAAGTCAGCCCGCGGTAGCCGGATATCCTTCCCAGTAGAAATAGATGTACCGTATGATAAAACCGTTACCGGTCTCCCTACCTACCCTCTAACCGATACCCTTCCCTGCCTGACTCCTCTCTCCTCATTTTTTTTTAGTTCAAAATTTTTCCCCATGTATATGTTGTCAATTGTTCCGGCATTACTACTAAACAATACCGCCACACTCAAATGGTCAGATTACCTTGTCAATTGCAAAGAAATATTATTTTGTATTATTACTGGTATTATTATTATTATTATTATTAGTACTACCTACTACTATTATTATTTGCAATCTTTTTTAAAACATCTCATATCCTCTCATTTCATCACCTTCTTTCTCTCTCTTTTTAAAACATTTCGTTTCTGCATTATATTATATAAATTAATCTATAATACAGCCAAACTCCGGATTTTCGCTTTTATATATGTTCACGTCATCATATTTATTATAACCAAATTAAAAAGAAAGGTGAAAAAAAAGGTTTGTTAGAACTACTATTCCTTCTTCATATTCAAAATTTTCTAGTTCCTTTTTTTTTCTTTCTATTTCCATACACTATTATTCATATTTGACTTAGTTTATCATCGTCATCTTGATAACATCTGTTGACTGGAACATTGCAAAATACAATTTGGCAACCTACTGCAAACTTTTGACTCATCACCCATTACCATCTCTTTTTGCCATATCGTTCTCTTCTCTATATGCTATAGCGCAAAATTATACGAATTTCAAGTTTATTGTTCTTTAGAAATATCTCTTTTTACAATACTCAAAAGAATCTAATATATATTTATAATATATATATATGTATATATATATATATATATATTATATTATATTATATTATATTATATTTATATACCATAGGTATGCAAAAAGGTAAAGCTGCCGAATCACCTGAACATAATCAATATCCCCATAAACAGAAACAGCAAGAACAAGAAGAACAACAGCTGACCATGATATCATCTGCCTACAAAGGATATGTGGTTCCAACGCTTGAAGAACTGATAAGGTCTTGTTACCCAAGTTATTGCGCTGAACCGTCCACTTTAAAATCAAGTATAAACAGCATGCCTCTCCCTTATCAACACTATTTCAGTTCAACAAATTTCAAAGATTTTGTGATCAAGGCTCATTGTTACGAAAATCTTGAATTCTTGATTGATATTCATAGGTACGAAGTTTTATGGAACCAAATATACGGTAAAAGTTCGAACTGTTTAAGTTGTTCACATAAAAACGGGTGCCTGAGTGGTCAGGCTACACCAACACGAACGTCAACGTCAACATCAACATCAAATACCATGCATAGAACCAATTTATCATCAGAAATTCATAGCGTATCTATGGAGAAACCAACAAGCACAACGAAAAGTTTTACTAAAAGAGACAGCGTTTCTCAAGATGAAGGAGTCTCTAAACAGCATACCAGCATCAAGAAACATCATACCAATTCAGACAGTAGAACAGAAGTTGATACATCGCATATTACCACTAGCTTACAAAATATGTCTCACGTGGAGTCATTTGTTAATTTGAAACAGCATCAAATGGAAACCAATTTATCATCAGAGAAAAACTCTCCAGAACCACTTTCGCCAACCCCATCTCCACTGGATAATACAACCAGCCATACCAGTAGTGGAATGTTTGATTTTAATGATATTAATTGCTGTAAGCGGACACGCCGTGACTCAACTGCAGAACCCTCAATCTGTAAAGAAGAACTAGTTAGATTGTGGAATAAAATTATCAACAATTATATCAGAGAAGATTCCATTGACCAAATTAATTTGCCAAATTCGGTCTCTGAAGCTATTAAAAATGAAGATAAAAATTGCGATAATTTGGACGAATTCCATAAGCCAAGCACTCTACTAAAAGCTAAAAAACAGGTTTATCTGCTCCTTCAAGAAAATGTTTACACAAATTTTATAGAAATGATTGAAATGAATTTAGAACAAGAGAAATTACTGTCACAAAACAATAATACTACAAAGTTACCAGAATTATCACCACAATCCACTGCATTAATGCAACCTATACTGTCAAAGGGTCCATGTGGTATCCCAAACCCTGAATTACTGATTAACCGTGGGCCTTGTGGTGTGACTCAACCAAACACTTCCACTTCATTAAACCCATTCTCAAGGCAAAAGTTCTCCTTTTCAATGAACAATCATCATCACCCTCACTTTCACCACCGTAAAAGCCAAAACAGTGTCAGTTCTCAATCTTCCATGTCATCATCATCTCTGAACGATGATCAACAAGCTGGTACAACTGCAAAGAAACCATCTTTGTTTGGTAACGTTACTGGTATGCGTCCATTGCGTTCAAGATTGAAGAAAAAGAAACCAAGTTCCACATCGGGAATGAATGGATTATTTAAGTTCAAATCAAATACATCCAATGGATCATCAAGAAGATATTCGTCGTCATCCACTGTATCAACATGTTCATCGGTAAGTCAACCTCATTGTCCACCGATGCATGTGGATATGGACAAGGCACAGGGACAATTTGCTAAGCTGTCTTTAATTGATAGTGTGACCAGTGGTGGATCATCAAAATCTTCACGTCATTTTGGCGAATTTAGCAGTGATACCATCAATGAAGAGTGAATATTTTGCTTTATGTTTTTTCAACCTTCTTTTCCAACGTGTTTGATTCTGATAACTGACCGCTTACTTGTTGCTTTATTTATCGAGATAATTTTTTCCGCCATCCACCTCCTCCCACTCTACGTCTTCCCATTAGGACATTTTTATGTTTTTTCTAAAAAAAAAATTTCTTTCTTCTTGTATGATATCCATAAACACATAATGTTTAAACTTGTTATGACTATATATGCCAACTTTTCAAAATAATGTTTTTTTATATACACTGTTGTTATCTTCACCCAAACAGTATGATGATGTATGTATGTATGCATACCATTCTCACATTTGTTGACTTCTCTCTTTTTTGTAGTGACTCTTTCGCACCTAAAATCTTACTGACTTTATATATATACAAACAGAGTCATTTTGTTTGACTCCGCGTAGTAGAAAAAAAAGACTCTTCTCTAGCATTTTTGAGCCCATTTTAAGCAGATAAACCCCATCTTGACTCTAAATCCCTTTAACTTGACAAACTGTTTGCCAATTTCTTCATCTATAAATATAATTATAACTCAAGTAGTACTATATCTACAATTATTATTTTTTTTTTGTTCAATTCAAATTGAGTTGGATCCTTCTTGTGAATCAACAAATCAGAACTTCAACTCTCACCTCTCCACAAACACACCCACACCCACACATACTATAAAAATGCTAAGATCCAGTATCAACACGACAAAGAGAGTTTATTCTACTCCTGCCCATGAAGCAGCAACACTATTGAAAACACCACTATATGACATCCATTTGGAATTAAATGCCACCATGGTGCCATTTGCAGGTTACTCTATGCCTGTCTTGTACAAAGGCCAATCCCACATCGAATCGCACAAATGGACAAGAACAAACTGTGGTATCTTTGACGTTTCTCATATGCTTCAACATAGAATTGGTGGACCACACACAACTGAATTTTTACAAAAAATATGTCCAACAGATTTAACTGCTTTGAAAAACTATCAGTCTACCTTAAGTGTGTTGTTGAATAACGAAGGTGGTATTATTGATGATTGTATTATTACCAAACATGGCGAAGATCAGTTTTACATGGTGACAAACGCTGGTTGTAGAGCAAAAGATATTCAATTTATTAAGGACGAATTGAAAAGTTTTGAAAAAGGTCAAGGTGTCAACCATGAAAATTTTGAAGGTACTTTGTTAGCTATTCAAGGTCCTAAAGCTCAAGAAGTTATGACTAAATTTACTGGTTCTCATTTGCAAGATTTATACTTTGGTAATTCCAGATTCATTGATTTGAAAGGATTTGGCACCGATGAGAAATTCCATATCGCTAGAAGTGGATACACCGGAGAAGATGGGTTTGAAATTAGCATTCCTAACGATAAAGTTGCCAAAGAATTCACATACGCTTTGTTGGATCAAGAATTAGTCAAACCAATTGGGCTTGCAGCTAGAGATTCCTTGAGATTGGAAGCTGGTATGTGTCTATACGGTCATGAATTAAACGAGCAGACAACACCAATTGAATCGTCTTTGAACTGGTTGGTTTCCAAAACTAGAAGAACTCCAGAATTTGCAACTTTCAATGGTGCATCCAAGATTCTATCACAATTAGAATCTCCAAAAACAGTTACTTTTAAAAGGGTTGGGATTAGATCTAAAGGTCCAGCTGCAAGAGATGGCAACAAAATTTTCAGCAAAGAAGATACTACTAAGCAAATTGGTGTCGTTTGTTCAGGTTCTCCATCTCCAACATTAGGCGGTAACGTTGGTCAAGCTTTCATCGATAAACCGTTCCAAAAGACAGGTACAAAGGTCATGGTTGAAATCAGAGGTAAGTTAAGAGAAGCTGAAGTTGCCAAGATGCCATTTGTCCAAGGTGAATACCACAGAGAACCATAATTATCTCTATATTCTGTGTAGTTCTGTTTTAATAAAAACGCTTCTTAAAGTTTAATCCCAAATATACTGTTATTGATTTCGTGTTTATGAATATTTAATCTTTTGCAGTGAAATCTGACATTTTTTAAATCGTGACATTCACGCGTCTTGGAGACAAAGACGCGTAAATTAAATATCAAGGGTCAAAAAAAGGCACCTCAAGATAAATAAAACTGTCCTGACCAGTTTGTATCGAAAACACTAGTTTGAAAGTGATAGAAAGGGTGTTGACGATCTTCTTTCTAATCAGAAACCACTGATTAGTTATAACGATCATACAATTTGACTGCGGGTTAATTTGAAATATGCATATCAAAAGAGTAAGTATGCATTTTTTGCTGTTGTTGTGGTTGTTCCAAATAGTCATCAGACCCGCTAAATACTAACAGTAACAAACTTATTCTAGATTGTCATTCAAGGTTTCAAAACCTACAAAAACACAACTATTATTGATTCCTTTTCACCCCAGCACAATGTTGTTGTTGGTCGTAACGGTTCAGGTAAATCCAATTTCTTTGCCGCTATTAGATTTGTTTTATCAGATGCCTACACCAACATGTCAAGAGAAGAAAGACAATCGTTGATCCATGAAGGTTCTGGTACCGTGATGTCTGCTTACGTTGAAATTGTGTTTGATAACACTGACAAAAGATTCCCTATTGAAAAAGATGAAATCGTGATTAGACGTACAATTGGTATGAAAAAGGACGATTACTCACTTGATTCAAAGAGTGCAACTAAGTCTGATATCATGAATTTATTAGAAGCTGCAGGGTTTTCAAAGTCTAATCCTTATTATATAGTGCCTCAAGGTAGAATCACATCTTTGACCAATGCAAAAGATTCAGAAAGGTTGGCGCTATTGAAAGAAGTTGCGGGTGCTAAAGTTTTTGAAACCAAGTTAAAAGAATCTTTGAAAGAAATGACTAATACTAATAAGAAAAGAGAGCAAATTGATGAAATGTTGAGGTATATTCAAAGTAGATTAGATGATCTAGATATGGAGAAGAATGATTTGAAAGAATATGAAGCATTAAACAACAAAAAGAAAGTTTTAGAGTTTAATTTATTTGATAGGGAGTTAACAAGTTTAACCGAGCAAATCGATGCAATTGAGAACGATTATTCAAATGCTGTTCAAGATACAAATGGTTTAGTCGAAAAGCTAGACGATAGAGAAAAAATGGCCAAGAAAATTGAAGCGCAATTAACAGAATTAAACTCAAGCAAGCGGTTATTTGAAATTGATGCTTCTGAAAATGATACTGAAATTCAAGAACTTTTGTCTAAGATTGGCAAGACTCAGGCAGTTTTAACTGAATCTGAGGTTGAAGGTGGTGCAACAAAAACAGAAATTCTAGAATCCATGAAGTCTCTCGAGGAACAAATTAGTTTGAAAGAGCAAGAGCTCGATCACATAAAACCTGCTTTGAGAAAAGCTGCCAATTTGGAATCAGCTACAAAAGCCAAGTTGAACGAAATGAAGCTAACCCAAAGATCTATTTTATCAAAAAGAGGCCGTTTACAACAGTTCAATAACCAAGCTGACAGAGACAACTGGTTAAATTTTGAGATCAAAGCTATCAGCGAATCATTAGAAGCAAAAAAGAATGATTTAGCAAAACTACAGCATTTGAAATCCGAAAATGAAACCGAGTCGCAACACTTGACACTACAACTGGCGAAACTTGAACAAGACAGCTCAGCTTCAGGAAGCATGGACGAGGTCAACGCTAAGATCTCAGATGTCAAATTATCCTACAATAATGCTATTGATGAACGAAAACAGTTGTGGAGAGAAGAGTCTAAATTGAACAGTATTATTCAATCTTATGAGAATGAAAAGTCGAGAGCTCAACAAAGCGTCAGTGAAACTATGGACAGATCAATGGCATTAGGCCTGGAATCTGTTCAAAAGATTGCCACTAGGTTGGGATTAACTGGCGTCTACGGTACTTTAGGTGAACTTATCGATGTTAGTGAAAAGTACAAAACTGCCATCGAGGTTGTTGGTGGTAACTCGTTATTTCATGTTGTTGTTGATACCGACAGAACTGCTTCATTGATTATGGATGAATTGATTAGAGAACAATCTGGTAGAGTTACATTTATGCCATTGAATAGAATTAACCCTGCTACTATTACGTATCCAGACGGTAATGATTCAGTTCCATTGATTAAGAAAATTGCATTTGAAGATTACCTTGCTCCAGTGGTTAAACAAGTTTTTGGCAAGACTGTTGTATGTGTTTCTTTGGAACGTGGTGCTCAAATTGCCAGAACGAATAAATTAAATGCAATTACTTTAGACGGTGATAGATGTGACAAGAAGGGTGTTCTAACTGGTGGTTTTAGAGATCAAAATAAATCTAGAGTTGACGCTTTGAAATCTTTCACTAAATGGAAATCCGAAATCTATAAGACCAATGAAAAATTGATTGGTTTAAGATTGGAAATAGAAGCTAAAGATGATGAAATTACAAAGATTAACCAAAGCTTGAACGAGCTTAGAAAAGAACTTGATGTGAAATTCAATGAGAGAGAAACTTTAATGTCACTGAAATCTCAACTATTAAATTCTAAGTCCAGATATACTCAAGAATTGACCTCTTTGGAAAGCAGAATACAATCAAATAAATCATCGATTAACCTTTTACAAAAACAACTTGACGAATACAAAGCTGAATTGCAGTCAAACTTTGGAGAATCTGTGCTATCAACAGAAGAACAGTCGCAAGCTGATGACTTAGGTGCTGACATCCCTCAATACGAAAGTAAATATAACATCATTGTGCAAGAATTAAACGAACTGGAATTGAAATCATCTTCTTTTTCTTCCGATTTGAATGAAATTCTATATCCAAGATTAAGACAACTAAAGGCCAAACTGAGCATGGCATCAGAAGAAGATTCTAGTTCTTTTACAGTTCAAGAAGCAAAGAGACAGTTGAAGATATTCAGAGATTTGAAATCTAAGTTTGAGGAGGCCAACGAGGAACTTCGTGTAAAAATTGAAGATACGGACTCACAAATCAAAAACAAAGGTGATCAATTGAAAAAATTGAACGAATCTCAGAGATCTATCTTAAGAAGACTTGAAAACTACGGTAAGAATGCCGAAAAATCACTCGGTAAAAAGATAGTTTTAGGTAACAGAAGGGACGAAATAAACAAAAAGGTTAGAGAGTTAGGTGTTTTGCCCGATGAAGCGTTTACATCAAACAAAGATGTTGCATCTACTCAAGTGTTGAGATGGTTGAATGAAGTCACTGAAAGTTTGAAGAAATACAGTCATATTAACAAAAAAGCTTTAGAGCAGTTCTTGAATTTTACAAAACAAAGGGACTCTTTAACCGAAAGAAGAGTTGAGCTAGATCAGGCCAAAGAATCTATTGAAAACTTGATTGTTGTTTTGGAAAGAAGAAAGGATGATGCCATTATTAGAACTTTCAAAGAGGTCTCCATTGGTTTCACTGAGGTTTTCGAAAAACTTGTTCCTGCTGGTACAGGTAAGTTGATCATTCAAAAGCGTGACGTCCGCCAACAACATACACAAACACAAGCCCAAACCAACGATGAACTAGCAGACGAGAACGAAGACGAGGAAGACAACGGGCAAGATAAGGATATTATTGACTCGTACGTTGGTATCTCAATCTCTGTCTCTTTTAACTCCAAGAAGAATGAACAACAAAGAATTGAACAACTTTCAGGTGGTCAAAAATCATTATGTGCCATTGCTTTGATACTTGCAATTCAAAAATGTGATCCTGCTCCATTCTACTTGTTTGATGAAATTGATGCCAATTTAGATGCTCAGTATAGAAGCTCTGTTTCAAGGTTAATTAATGAACTATCCCAAAATGCACAATTCATTTGTACTACCTTCAGACCAGAGATGTTAGAGGTTTGTGATAAGTATTTTGGTGTCATGTTTAATAACAAGGTCAGTACTGTTAGTGAAATTGATCAAAATGATGCACTCGGTTTTATTGAAGGGCAACAGCGTCATTGACTTTAGTTTTATAATTGCTTATTTTTTATTTCTAGTTATTTATCTATAACATATAATTGATGTATTTTTCTCTTTTTTGTTATGCGTGTTATTTATACTTTTTTGAAGAGATTGCAACGATATATCAAGCCATTTCCCAATTTCAGATTTAACCTATATTCAATAGTAACAGATGTTATTAACAATGTAGTGAACGAAACACAGAAATTTATTTTTGATTAAATATATATGAGAGAACTGATAATTAGCACAAAACCCTATCCAGAAAGAATAGGATAAAAATTAGAAATAAAAACTTAAGTAAAACTGCAACAAGAAACAGAAAAAATGTAGCAATGAAATAGAATCTAATGCATATGCGATAGGTGCATAAAAGAGTAAACAAAAAAGTTATAAATAAAGGTACAAGTAAAGATGGTGATATCAGCACTAAGCACTAAAAGGCTGGAAAGAAACAAACAAAGACAATAAACACAAAAAAACACTCATGGTATACATATCGTACGCTTTTTATGATAATAATTCGAAAATGAATATCAAAAAAATGAAGTAAAAAGTGAAGTGAAAAAAATAAGAAAATACAAGAGTTCTACTTTCTAGCATCCTTCATTAATTCCATAAAACCATTATTCCCACGTTTTTTGATTTTAGGTTTAGACACAATGGTGCCGGCACGCTTTTTATCCAAGAAGGATCTGACGGACACAGGAGTATCATCATCATCATCATCATCATCATCATCATCATCAGAATCATCATCAGAGTCGTCAGAGTCATCGGAATCATCGTCTTCCCTGTCATCTTCATCGGAAGAAGAATCTTCGGATGAGGATGATTCAACAGTTTTTCTTGGGGATGACTTGATGCTACTTGGTTTAGGATCCCTGACGTCTGGTAATCCCCTCTCCATCAATTGTGATAGCTTTGGCAAACTAGACATACTGGAAGGAGTTAAATTTTTTGGTGATTTCAGATCATCGATTTGTTGAACTGGAGTAGCTGGTCTGGATGGTGATAACAAGACAGAATTGTTGGAATCAGTAGTCACCTTAGCAACTGGTACCTTAACTGTGGTTGAAGGCGATGCTTTCTTAGCTGATAATGGTGAATTGGTAACAGTTCCAGAACCTGTTGTGTTACCTGATGGTGTATTATTATTTGAAGCTCTAGTGGTTCTTGGTGGTGCAGTTGGAGTCTTCACCACTCTTGGTCTTTTGGATGAATTTGCCTCTTCATCCTCACTTTCATCATCATCGTCACTATCGGTTTCTTCCTCAGATTCAGACTCAGACTCAGACTCAGAGTCTGAGTCTGATTGAGGTTTTTTGGATTGTGGCTTTGTAGCAGGTTTCACAGCAGGTTTAGAAGCAGGTTTTTGAGAAAGAACTGCAGCAGCTGCTGTAGCTGCTGTACGTCTTCTCTTATCACTCAAAACGTTTCCCAGATTGACATCAGCACTTATTTCTCCCTTTCTAACCGCCTTGTTATCCACAGCTATTTTCTTTCCACGACCAACTGTACCTTTTCTTAGCATGCTCATCACATCCTCCTTAGAATATGTACCATGATCTAAATTTAGTTCCTTTGATGTATCAGATCTTTCATCTTCAGTATTATCTTCAGTGGAATCGGTTTCACTGTCAGAAAATGTAGTCTTTGACTTTGATTTAGCTGTTGCTGCTGATGTGGCGGTCTTCGATTTTTCGACTGCTGTTATTTTTGTTTTATCGGCAGGAGCAAGAGGTGTAGCTTCTGCCATTTCGGAATCTTCAGATGAAAGGACCTCAATTGTAGAGACTGATTGTGAAATGACAGAAACGGGAGTTGAGTTAACTATTGGAACAGTAGCAGGAGTTTGTGGAGCTGATGTTGCAGTAACCGATGCCTTTTCAAGTGGGTTATCAATCACAATGGCCTGTGTTGGTGGGGTATCAACACTGGGAGTAGATTTGATAGGCGGCTTGTTCTGAGCAGGTGTTATCGTTGATGCCTTAGCCGAAGTTTTGGATGGTGCTTTTGTAGGTGCTTTGATAATAGGTGCTTTTGCTGGAGTATCAGTAGGTGATCCAGCGACTGTCTCGGCTACTGGTTGAACTTCGATTTTACCCACAACTGATGCAGTAGTCAGTGCCACTTCTGCTGGTGTGGTGGTGGTTGGTTCTGTATTTATTGCTGGAGTTTCCTTAACAGGTTGGGCTTTTGGAGCAGGGGTTGACTTGGCTTTGGTTTCTTTTGGCGGCTCAACAGGGTTGACTGGAGTTTTGGTAGTTTCAACTGGAGCCTGTTGTGATGAAACAGGAATAGTGGCAGTAAAGTTAGACTTTCTAGCTCTTGTAACTTTTGTCACCTTTGCTGTCTTTGTACTCAGTTTTGGATTGGCTTTTGGGGTTCCCTTCGCAGCCGTATTTGGGGTAGCCTTTAGAGTGTTCACAGGTCCTGGGGTTTCAATTGGAGTGTTCACAGATCCTGAAGTTTCAATTGAAGTTTCAGATGGAGCTTGAGTTTCTTTTGCAGGCGTCTTTGGAATAGCATTTAAGGTAGCGTCTAGTGTTTCAGCTGGAGGTGTGGTACCCGTTGGAGTTGTACCAGTCTTTGGAATAGCTTTCGCCTTTGAAGTTACTTTGGTGGATGCAGCTTTTGGAGTGGCGGCTGGCGTTGCCTTCCCCCTTGGAGTTGGTGTAGCCTTAAAAGGTGTTTCCTTTGCAATTTCATTAACTGGTGTTGATTTACCAGTTGTGACCAACGATGGTTTGATAGGAACAGCTTCAGTGGATTGGAATTGTGCTGGGGGAAGAGATGCCAAAGGAGTTTGAGCAACAGTGGAAGAAATTGCAGTATTAAATGAAGTTTTATTAGATGGGGTCTTCAAAGGAGTTTGTTTGACTAACGGAGTAGATGCTTTTCTACTCATTGCATCAGATTTCGTTGGAACGCTTGCTCTTTTCTTAACGTTGATGATTTGGTTACGGGATGGTGTTTGACTGACTTTTGATGCGTCACTGGCCGAAATGTTGTTTGAATCACTGTGATAATCATCGCTATCGTTCAAAACATTGAATGTATTTTCCTGGTTGACATCCTCATTCTCAGATTCATTAATATGTTTTGAAAGGTCTGGTTGCTTGTCAGAAGCTAGCATTCCAGATGTGATTCTCTTTGGTGAACCCTGGGCAATTATCGGGGAGGCTAGTCTTGGGCTTGTTGTTTTCTTTGGCTTCATAATGGCAGTGTTATTGATATTGGAGTCTTCTGGTGCTGGTAAGGTGAGACTTGGCTCGCTAGCACTCGCCATTGGTTCATCACCATGTTCATGTTGTAAGGGATGATTTCTTGCCGATGATCCAATAGTGGATGAAGAAACAGGAGCTTTCATCCAGATAGAAGATGGTGAATATGATGAATTAGCAGAGTCTCCATTTGTTTTTGATTTTTTAACCACATTGTTCAAATCATTATCCAAACGACGCTTACTTGACAAAGATTTTAACAGATTACTGTTATTACTAGCATTGAAAGCATTGGAAGTGGAGGCTATCTCGTGAGATTGGCTAAATTCATTTTCCAGAATAACTAAAGCAATATTGTTCATGTCAAACACCATTGCAGCTGTGTAAGTAGGGTCTAGATCGCATTCATCTTTATCTTGAATTTTCAAAATACTTAATGGCTCTTCATCAGGATACAACCTTAAGAATCTTTCTTGTATTTCAACGCAAATTTCTTGCATGGTATTTGAAGCCTTCGTGATATGTAAAAATTTCTTGATCATATCCTCTGCCGGGTACTTAGGGTTTTGAAGATAGTATGGTGAAGATGGATAGGTCCCAACTCCTTGCCCCATCATCAATCCGTTCCCAATCGGAGTACTTGAACCATTCAAAGTGGAATTAGGATAATACAAAGTCCCTTGTTGGAGATGTTGTTGACTGAGGTGCTGTTGTTGTTGGGAGTGCTTCTGATGTTGCATACCAGCATTTGATAGGTTGGTGTTGAGCTGTCTGGCACAGGCACTGGGTGGAATAAGGTGCACTTGTAGTTTGATCATGATGCGCAAACTTTAGGTAGAAATGCCAGGTTTTTATGAATTACCTATTGCAAGAACTCTTTATTGCTTTTATTTTCTTTTTTAAGAATCTACTATAAACAAACACTCCTTCTCAATTGTTGTTTTACAATTAAAGCTTTATCGTTTTTTGGTGATATGGAAAATTTCCTTCAATCGATCACAAATTTTTGTAGAAATGGACGTGCACGAGACAAATCAAAGAGTTGTTGACGTTTTGGAATAGATTATATTCAAAAGTATACACACAATGCAGTTCTATAAAACACAGACAAGCAACCATCAGAGAGTGTTTTTCCTCACTTCATGGGCATCCATCTCATCTTTAATACGGTCTAAAATATTGTTTCGTTGATTACCCATGATCAACCCATGATCAGCCTCCTTGCAATCAACCCCATTGTCAAATACCACGTCTTCTTCGTCTAGAGTTTGTTGTTCACTATCATCGTAACCCCATATAGAAATAGACCCATCTACGGCCCCACTATAATACTTGATTGAGGATTCTTGAGAATAAACAATAGCTGTAGTCCTATCGTTTTTGTTCCCTTGACCTCTTTTGTTCAACCTCGCTATCAGCTTACCATCGTTAACCCTATAAATCAACATTTCACCGTTATCAGAGGGAACCCATAAATATTGTAGATCTGTCTCATCAGTAGGGCTTAAACACATGGTTATATGCTGTTTATACTTGTTTCTAATCAACGGGCCAAAATTAATGGATTTATTCAATGGCTTATTGGCAGTAGTCAAATCCCAAACTCGTATTTTCTCATCGTTACCTAGAGTAATAATCTCTACACCTAAATCGTTAAACATCACCGAATTGATACCTCCATTGTGAGCTTTTGGTATATTATCATGAAATTGCAATTGCATGTCGTTATTCCTATAATTATTGACTGTTAAATTGTTATCCAACCTGAAAACACACCCATCAGACCGTCGGATATCCCATCCAATACAATACCCATCCTGACTGCCACTAACAATCAAATTTGGATTTGTTGGTGACCAAGAGCAACTTAACATATGGCCATACCCACCTTGTAGTTTCCCACCACCACCAAGTGTGTGAGCATCTGCTAATGTACGTAAATCCAATAATCGTATCCCGCCGATGCCTCCGTCAATGCAACATCCAACTAATGACTGAGTACCAGATGATCCAAAATCAAAATTGAGCACTCTTGAACCTAAATTGAAAGAATAAACTTCACTCATAGTTGTTGCATCAAATAACTTCAACGTATAATCATAAGACGATGATAGCCACATACCGTTGTCGGGCCACCATTTCAAATGCGTTATTCCAAACTTGTGTGCAGACTTAGGAGGCAGAGTGAAAACAGGTTCATACTGGGGTTGTTCGTCATTTTTATCTGACAAATATGGCTCTTGTTGTAGATCCCACAATTTAACTGAGGATTCACCACCACCGGATAGCATGAATCTGTGTGTTTGTCTTTCCAATGATAGGGAATTCACTGAAGCCATATGAGGTTTGGTGGGGAACCTAACCTGAGTTCGCAAGGGATCTAAGTTGTTCAATTTCCCATACTTTGATTCGTTATAAACTTTGAGAAGATCCTGTGGAGAATGGCCATTGATGGATCCAGATACCAATTGGTCGAGCAATAAAGGATGCATTGCTGTTTGGATTTAAAGAAGATACATTTAAGAGTAGAAAGCAGTTGTAGTCAGATTAAACACTAAAGAAGGTTTGAATTTAATCAACCATCAACAACATCTCTGCACTAATAATTACGTAATAAACGACTATCAAAAAAATAATTCTAACACAAAAGAATTAAACCACTTCACTTTTAGCTTGAAGTTGTGGTGTGTGTGTGTGTACTTATTTGAAGATCAGCAACGATTATTCACTTTTGCTCTGTTAAACTTTATTCAATCAATTGTTCTGACACTGTCTTATCATTTATTTGATCAAAATAATATACAAATAATGGCTTCAATTCAAGAAAAGACGGAGATTCAACTTTCAAAAATCAAGAACACGTATCAAAGATACCTTGATATTATAACTCCTCACGCTATTAGAAGATGGGTCGTTACGCTTTCAATGATTGGTATATTTATGTTCCGTATTGTCTGGACTGAAGGTTGGTACATTGTTTGTTATACTTGGTCTATTTACTTGTTGAACATGTTTTTACAATTCCTAACTCCTAAGTTCGATCCATCTTTAGAACAAGAACTTGAAAATGAATCAATTGAAGAAGGTACATCCAAAATGACTGAAGATGACGATGAATTCAAGCCATTCATTAGAAGACTACCAGAATTTAGATTCTGGTTAAAGACCACAAATGCTACTATTATTTCTTTGATCTGTTCTATTCTACCATTTTGTGATATTCCTGTCTTTTGGCCAATTTTATTGATGTACTTTATCATTTTGTTCACGTTGACTATGAGAAGACAAATTCAACATATGATGAAGTATAAGTACTTGCCATTTGACTTGGGTAAGACCAAGTATGCCGGTAACTCTAAATAAGTAATGAACTTTTTGCTTTGCTTTTTTTTGGTGTTGTTTTATTAGGTGTTAGCTTTGAAAGCAAGATAGACTCCCTAGAAGAAAAAGAAGCAGTTAGCCCCTATGTATGTTCTTTCACTCTGTTTCTTTGGTATATTTTTTTTTACAAAACATCTGTATGAAACTGTATAATTCAATTCTCCTCTGATTATAAAGATTATTTACTATTTATTTATCTAGCTTATAGTAATAAAAAAAAGTGTATTCTGCTTTTGTGTATGCACTATCTACATTTATATACTGGCTTTCGTGGTTTTTTTATTTTTATTGTTAGATTTGTTGTTGTAAGCTAGCTATCCATAACGAAGTCTTAATTCTTATCTTGTAGTCCCTTTTTTTTAACTTATAGATAGAGATATTTAGTTGCTATAAGGACTAATGATACAAAAATAACTAAGATCAATCTTCCTTTGTTAGTAGAACCAAGGAACAAAGCTAACCCAAATACATCATCCACACAGCTACCTATAAGTCTGTAATAATCCCAAATTTTTAGAGGTTTCAAATATAGTTCATTAACAGATAAGTTCGTGAAAGTATCAATCAAATAACCTTTGTTATTAACGACCGAAGGTGGTGGTGTCCAAGGGACTTGAACTTTCAAATAAACTGGAATATGATCTGAGATTTTCAAACTTGGTAAAGAATTGTACTCCAAAACATTTTCCAACCCATGAACTCTATTAATAACATCAGCGTCTGTCTGGTTATCATATTTCAAGTATAGAATTCTATCACACCAAGACTCTATCCTCTTAGTGTTGTATGTATTTGTACCAACCTTAAACTTATAAGTTGGTTTAAAGTTAATCTTAGCTTCATCAAATCCCCAGAGTATATCCCCCTTCCTTCTCATTATATCCAGTTCATCCTTACTAAAATCAAATTCCCCATTATTATCGGTATTATTATTATTATCATTAGTATCACGATTATTATCGATCAATGGTTCTTCAACATTGCCACTATGGCCACTATGGAAATTGATGTACCCACCAGTGGCTCTATAATTCAAATCTCCCATTATAAAGCAATGTGTGTTTGGCTTCAAAACTCCCCAACTATCATTAAACTTCATTCCTTGTAGGATCGATCTGGTATCAATGTTACGCCTCAACAAATACTTCAAACCTTCGTTTGCGTTCAAATGTGCAACAACAAACGTGAGTTCCACTGGAGTAGGTTCTGTAGGTTGTTGGTAGGAAACTCTTAAACCAGTGGCACCCTTTGTGCTTGTTAGAAGGTAACCTAATGGAGGATCAAATGATTTCAAAACTCTTCTAAATCTGGATTTATATGGAGAAGTGATTATCAAACCAACTGATCCGAAATGGTTTATTGAAATTGTTTGGAAATCAATTTCAAATTTATTCGATAACGAATTATTTATCAGTTGTGATAAATTTATAAGCTTTAGGTTTATGATGTTTGCATTGGTACCGTCCAATAAAGTTGATAATTCCTGGAAACCAAAAACTAAAATTTCAGGTATTCCGTCTTCTTCTATATTGTTATCATCATTAGAAAAATTCAAGTTGATCTTTAACAATTCATTTTCAAATTGATCTTTCAGTGGTGTACATTTCCCACAATTGAATGTGAAAAGGAACAAGTTCAATTTATTTGTAAACTTACTCTGGTCCATATTTGGCTGCTTAGTCCTTTTTCTCATTTGGTCCTGTTGCGAAGTGCTATAAGTTGGCTCTTTTCGGAAGAAAAGGGAACAGTTTAACTGTCCTCAACTAAGTTATCGTTGCTATCTAAAACACTACTAGTTGCTCTTGAACTCACGGGGCTGGTGATGCTAAAAAGTATGTGGCGCATAAAGCTTTGATGTGGCAATGGATGGATTATTCGAGTCGGCTGATCCATTCAACGTGATTTAAGTAGTTGTTGGTGACCCAATTAACAGTTCTGAGATGATTAATGTCTATAATAATATGCTTGATTTGGTTTTCAATTTTCGACAGTGTTCAGTTACACTTTATTTTTTATTTGAGATATTATCTCTTGAAGTATACCAAACAGATTTAAAATTGGTTAAGGTTTGGAATTAAACGTTTAAAAAAACAACCATACTACTGATCTGATGAGGTTCTGTGCGATTACTGATAAAATTCACTCCAAATTCAGCTTTAATAATTACAAGAATGGATATATTATGAATCTAGGATTAATCGTAACTAAAGTTACTTATGTAACCGAAGCGTGACAAGTTTGCGTTTTTTGTGCCAATCCATTTCCACTGGAACAATTTTTCCCCACATTTTATTGACGTTTTTTTTTTGCTGTTGCATCTTTTTTCCTTGTTGCGCATGCAAAGAGCCGTAATTAGTAGCTAAGAAAAAGAGCCCATTTTGTTAAAGTGCATACTGACCTGACAGACTTACTAGACATATTGCCCACATCACAGCAGCACAGAGTATAAAATATATATTACATCCTTTCACCCAGTTTGTCTTACAAGCGTTTTCCTAAAAAACTTTGTGCATTAATAATATACATGTTATGCCCAGTGTTTCACAACTGTTGATGACCTTTACCGGGGTGCACACTTTTCAACTAATTATACTCCCATGTGACATTTGAAGTAGTTAAACATATTTGGCATTAAAAAGCTTACAGTTATTTGTAAGTACATAAGTAGAGACAAAATGTAAAAAAGAAAGCTAAGAAAACGAACAGCATAAACTCGCTATAGATAATGTAAATCGAGAAAAAAAAATTAGTTGGAAAGGTAAACCAAATATAGGGTATAGCATATAAGCAAGCACTATAAACTAGAACAAGCAAAAAAAAAACAACGCACCAATATTAGTATAGTAAATAAGAAACTTTGGTTTTAAAGCAAATCAAAATAGAAGAAACAGAAGAACGGTAAGAAAAGAAGTAGGGGAATTAGTTGCTGCGTCCATCAACAGAGCCTGAAGTTGAAACTTCCTTGGCTTCTTCAACTGAGTCTTCGTGAGCGTTTGAATCAATAACGCTCTTTGCTGAAATAGCACCTGGTCTGTAGAATCTTAAATCAACTCTACCAATGATGTACAGCAAGTTAACAATAGTTTCTAGAGCGCCCCACAAGACGTACATAACAACAGGCTTACAAATCCAACTTTGAGTGTCTTTAGTAGTATCCAAGAAAAGAGCAATACATCTAAACAAAGCACCAATAAAGACAAACACTGAAGTGATGGCAATAATCAAGATTGAGTTGTTGTGTCTAGTTGAGAATTTTGAAGCACCAGAGTTTTCAAATTCATTCAATTCACCAGTTAATTGACCATCGGCACTTGAACTGTAGTTAGAACCACCACTGACAATAGTTCTTTTTGCATTAATACTAGCGTCTAAACCATGTCTTTGAACAAATAATGATTCACCGTTCAAGGCAGCATTCTTCTTAACAAAATAAGTTGGGCGGAAGGATTCAATCCAGAATGGCTGATAAATCAAAGAAGCCTTGTCGTTTGAAGTTGCTGGGAAAACAAATGCCAATAAGACTAAAGCAATGGCAAGCAATGAGTATAAAGTAATCAAAACTGAAGTAACCTTAACGACATTACGGCACATGTCATAATTTGATTGACTTAACAAGTACAAATATGGAACAACACCGGCCACAATTGTCATTGTCACAACACTAATAACAACAGAGTATAAGGCTAACATCAAGTACCAGAAGAATTTAGTGTTACCACCAACTGGGTGCTTCCACGTAAAGATTCTTTGAGCTAAAACTAAGTTGAATGAAGCAATGAAAACAGTTGGTAAAATTAATAAAACTTCAGAGGCAATACCAACGTGTAATTTCAAGATGTCCTTAGCCCAAACAATTCTCAAGGCAAACCCAATCCATCTTAAAAGACAGTAAAAAGCAAATCCTAAAGATAAAAAGAATTTGTGCCTTCTTGAATAGTTAATAGCAAAGATACCAGTGTGAACTATTGAAAAAATCAAGAAAATAGCCAAGAAAATAGCACTTGGAGCAACATCTTTTGAAGTTGGATAGTCACCAAATTGAGATTGTTGTAAACCTTCAACGTATTGAATTAAGCTAGGAGGAATATCTGAATTGGATTCAATTCCTAATAGATCTTTGGTCAAGGTGACTAGCTTGACGATACCAGTACCGTCAGCAGCATTGTCTGTGTAAGATTTGATTAGATTTGTAATAGCAGTAGACATTTAGTTGTTATGTTTTTAAGTTTTATGTTATACTCAACCAAAGACCAAAATAATATTAGTATTTAATGAAAATCTCAAAAGTAATTTATGGAAAAGTTATCGGTATTTATATGTAAACTGTGATATAAGCATAAACGTAAAAGAACTGTGAGAGATGTTCTGGCTAAAAGTGGAGATTAAGAAAGGTAGCGGAGGAGGGGTACACAACAGTAAACTTATGGTGACTAGAGGGGTGGTGGAACATTTGTATATATATATATATATATATAACATAGTATATGTGTGCTTCGTAAAATTACTCAGGCATTTTGTTTTCATATTATATGTACGGTAAGCGTATGATTTATGCCGTTTGTGTCTATTTAATTCACCGTCGTTATTAGCTATTATATTAATGTAGAGCAAACAATTTGACGGAAGCAAAAAAAAAAAAAACAAAGAACCACAGAACAGAATCCAAATAAGGATGGAATTTAATTTAGGTTAAATCCCAATAAGGAAAGCGCCGCAATTAAGCCCCGAACCCTGGAAAACTGTGAAAAAGAAAAAAAGTGTTCTTGAAAAAAAAAAAGTGGGTGTATATATATGCCAATGTTACTGTTTTACTTACTGCCTTTCTCTGTCTGAGCCTATTGTAGATAGGTAGATGTATATAATAATACTATGTATAGTCATTATAAAAGTTAGAACTGACTTGAGTAACACCTATAATACGTTATGGCAGGTCTTTTCAAACAAGCGCATCAGTTTTGTAGTTATTTTTAATTCAGTTCTAGTGGTGTCATTTTGGAAACCGTATGCAAGAAATGAAGTAGCCGTTTTGTTGAATGTTGAATGTTGAATGGGAAATCAAACTACAGCCATATGTCAACTAACACTGGATAACATTCAGTTTTTCAACAATTATTTTGTTTTACAGAGCGTGTGACAAAATTCCAACAATCATCTTAAAATTAAAAAACACAAGAATCTTCCACTCAAAAAAGGACCTTTGCTTTCTGACTTTTTGATCGTGTCTGCTTCCCATTGAATTGCTGTACCTTTCTTGTTTTTTTTTTCCTATTCGCTATGGAGAACCTTAGTTCTGCTATGCAAATAGTGAGTTTTAAAACAAATTTTTTATGTTCACGTTCCTTCAATTTATCTTCAAGGTCATATAATTACAGTTATATCTGTTTTTTTTATCACTATGTATATATGTGGTTATATGCACTTGCATAATAATACATATACGCATTTCTGTGATTTCTGTGGTCGGACTCCTCTGTGATTAGAGTATAATCCGGTCCTATATGTGCAGTTAGTGCATTCGCGCATTCGGGACATTTATTCTGATTGTCTTGGAAAAAAAAAGGAGAAACGATGACTAAACAATTAGCTAATATATCAAAAATCGAACGACTACCAAAAAAAAAAAAAAGGATTAGTAAATGCTGAGCAATACGATGATACCTCAGTGATCCACGCACATGATAATAGTAACTGAGATAGGAAGTATCAAGAAGGTCAATGTAATGTAATAGGCAATATAAGAGATATAATTTGATAAACCCCACCAGGAGTTCGAATGAAGTTTACTAAATTCTAATAATAATGTAGATTCTCACATGGATGGTAAATCATCAGTTTTTCGTATGGAATGACACGAAACTCACAAGATGGATGTATGTGGAGATGGTTTTTTTTTGCGGTTGCAATTTATTGTCTTTTGAAGATCCGTTTACCCATTTTTCAGTTAACCCCATAAACTTCAGATAAGGTTTACGAGATATAACTAAATAATCAAAATAATCCAAATATCGTTTATAGTCACTTGTAAAAAGTAAAGAGGGGAGGCAGCACGAGGGGGTTTGTATATCCATGTTATGACTTAGTATCAGCATGTGAAAATAAGCTAGCTATGGGCCTCAATCTTTTTGAAATAAAATAATACGAGAAAGTATATTATAGTGATAGGAGGGGGATGATTTATGTCACATGACATTGTTTAGTAGCATTTTATACCCACCCGCAAATTCATGGCGCTACTAATAGTTTAAAAAAAGGATCTTAAATTTTAAATAACAGCTCCCTTTTTTTTCTCTCTTTGTTTAGTTTCATGGTTTATTTCTTATTCATTTAGACAGGCCCCAAACCTATCAAGATAATAAAATATTTTGTACACTATATTTGCTAACATATATAATAATACTAAAAAGTTTTTTAAAAAAAATAACAATAACAACAACATTAAATAAATTAAAATGGAAAACCTAAACAGCTTATCACTTGAACCTGAACAAATCCTATCAAGTACACCTGATCAATCTAATAATAAAGATCAAGCTGAATTAAACATGTTTGGTGGTTACGATCATGTTACGTTCTATGTCAGCTCTGCTAACATTACCGCGGCCCACTTTATTAGAACCTTTGGTTTTAAACCATATTGTCATATGGGTTTAGAGACTGGTTCTAAAACATTTAATTGTCGGGTTGTTAAAAACGGAAACGTTATCATTCAATTTATGAGTTGTTTGCAGCCTTTGAAATCAACAGTCAAGTTTGATGATTGTATTACCATGCAAGAAATCCATGAACACGTTGCTAGTCATGGTGATTCTGTAAAAGATGTTGCATTTCAGGTCAAAGACGTTGAGTTGGTTTTTACCAGAGCCGCTGCTAAAGGTGCAACTATCATTATGGATCCAATCACTTTCAAAGATCAACATGGTTCAATTACATTGGCTAAGCTCCGTGCTGCTGATGATACAATCCATACGTTAGTTGACCGTTCGAACTATATGGGATTCTTACCGGGCGCTTATGAAATGGATAAAGAAGAAGAAGAGGACGATAGTGAAAATGAAATCAAAATGGATTGTATTGATCACTGTGTTCAAAATATGGGGTGGAACAAAATGATCAAATCATGTGAATTTTACGAAAGAATGTTCAAGTTCCACAAGTTTTGGTCGGTTGATGAAAAGCAAGTTTACACCCAATATTCTGCTTTAAAATCGACTGTCATGGCGTCACCTTCAGAGCAAATCAAAATGCCTATCAACGAGCCTGCTGTTGGATTGAAAACCTCACAAATTGAAGAATTTTTAGAATACTACGGTAGTTCTGGCGTTCAACACGTTGCTTTGAAAGTTGACGATATTATTTCAACCATTGACAAGATGAAGAAGCGGGGTGTCGATTTCATCTCAGTCCCTGATAAATACTACGACAATTTGAAAGAAAGATTAGAAAATACTAAACATCCTGAGTTTAAAGAATCAATGGACAAAATCAAAGAAATGGGTTTATTAGTTGACTTTGATGAAAATGGCTATTTGTTACAATTGTTCACCCGTCCATTGTTTGACAGGCCAACAATCTTTTTCGAAATTATCCAAAGGCACAACCATAACGGTTTTGGAGCTGGTAATTTCAAAGGGTTATTTGAAATTCTTGAAGAAGATCAAAAGTTGCGTGGTAATTTAACCGATCAGATTTTCCCTGAAAAAGTTCTTGAAGAAGCGGACGATCAAGACCGATATATTCAGTTTGCTTCAAATCCATCTGCATTATCAAGAAATGATTCTGACAGAGGTCGTTCAAAGACCAAGAGCCATAGTTGATAAATTGAATTTGAAGAATAAACAAATTTGAATGTTTTCTGTTTTTGGTTTTTGTATAAAAAACTTACTCTTTTTTCCGCTGTTTTTAGTTTTTTTTTTCCACTGTTTTTTTTTTGTTTGTTTTTGGTATATGATGACACTTTCTTTTAATATTAACACAATTATTTACACTCTATAAAAGAAATAGCCGGACACAAAAACTTGTACCAAAAAGTATGATTCGAATATATTAAAAAAAGTCTAGATTGTAAAATAGTTATATATATATATAGGCATAAATTGATACCCTAATTATGAGATTGAAAATGAAATAAATAGATTGTTAGAATGAATAAGATTTACCAAGCTTGCATTTCTTCGTAATAGTCAATTCTATTACTGGACGAGTTCAAGTTTTGACCAATAGTAGCTCTGATATGGTCAACCATATTTGGATGAGCACAAGCACCGAATGCAATAGAACCTGAAGATTCAGCAATTTCCTCCTTGATCAATTGATCAACATCAATTCTACCTGTTCTGAATTCAACAAAGTCAAATAATTCTTGTAATTGCGCAATATTCTTTTCATCAGAATCCATTGCCTTTTCTTCAGATGATGAATTCTCAGATGAA
Organism: Ogataea trehalophila; assembly: GCA_003707645.2. NCBI lineage: Eukaryota > Fungi > Ascomycota > Pichiomycetes > Pichiales > Pichiaceae > Ogataea > Ogataea trehalophila. The sequence continues at coordinate 88,723 of PPKI02000033.1, forward strand.
TTGGATGAACTTAAGTTAAAGTCAACATCAGCAATTTGAGAGTTCTGGTTAGAAACGTAAATGACTGGCTTACATTTAGTACCTCTGAATTGAGCCAGTTCTTCCTTGAACCAATTCAAAACATTGTATTCCCTGACAGCCCAGTATAATTTAACTTCAGTCTTAACATCTTTAGAAACTAAATCCAAAGCATACGAGAATGGACCTGGAATACCGTTACCACCAGCAATTAACACAGCCTTGTCATAGTTTTGGTATGGGGATTGTTCACCATATGGACCTTCAACCATAACCTTAATGTTGAAAACCCTCTTACCTTCCTTGTTGATCTTTTCGTGAATAGCTCTAGTGACACCACCCTTGACTTTACAGTAGAAGTGGATATGATCTTTGTCTGTGATAGATTCGATTAATGTGAATGGATGAGATTGCCAGAAAGTGGTTGGTGTGATAAAGTGAACAAAACCGTGAGCACCAGGGTATGCCTTCCAGTAACTCTTTGGGTATGGAATAGATAACTTGATGGTACCTTCTTCTGAAAGGATTTCACATCTAGCAGTTCTAACACCAAACAGAGCCAGTCTAACCAATCTTATGAATCTATCAAAACACCAAACGGCGGCAGCAGCTTGTGAGTAACCTTCGTATTCTTGAGAACCAGCATGTAACCAGGTGGTGTATAAGAACATAGCAATTAAAATAATGTGTGAAATTAAGAAGAATTCATAATAGTGTCTTCTAACAACGTAAGAAGCAAAAGTAACAATAATGATGGAGGCAATCAAAGCGGTCCAACCTTCCCTGTACCAGTTGGTGAGCAATCTGGAATGCCATTTACCTAAAGCAACAGATTGGATAATCATTGCTGTGGAATGCACTAAAATTTCTAAGAAAAAGATTCTAGCAACCCATTTATGGAAAGTGACAAATCTAGAGTATTTCCATCTTGTCAAGTATTGTAAGAAATTGTTTCTACCTGGGAAAATAAACAACAATGGCATCATATAAGAAGCTATAATACAAGTTCTATCACCAATATATCTTGAGAGACCGGTAGATTGAATCGTGAAAACTGGATCATTTTTCTGATAATGGAAACCTAAAATACCACTGGCCAATGCACAGTACACCAGGAAAATGCTAATAACAACAGCCTCAAATCTATCTGGGATGAAACCAAACATTCCAAAGTTTTCAATATGACGTCTCTTGAAGAAAGCTGGTAATATGAAGTATTGTCTGAAGGCATTAACAAATGGACCAGTTAACTTTTTGGTTGCTGATGGGAATAATCTTTGGGTCCAGTTGGCTAAACCACAAACAACCATCAATGCACCCCAGGCTGCCAATAGAGCAATACCTAAGTAATGGGATGTAGTTATGTTACCGTATCTGTGCTTGTATCCTATGTCATATTTTTTAGCGGTTGACTTGATTTTACCGCCTTTAATTGGATAGTCAATAACTGCGGTCTTATTGTAACCATCAATTGTAGTGTAATCAACAATGTAATTGGTTGCATTTTCATATATAGCATCTAACTTGGCAGCTGTCAGAGTAACGTTAACCTCAGCGCAGTAGTCAATAAGGACCTCTTGGGCTTTTTCGTAATCAGAGGAAATATTTTGAAGACAGTCCAACCATGAACCTAATTCTGGTTTTGATTTACAAGCACACTTGTAGCCTTTTGTTAGTGTTGCACTTGAACACCAAGTACCAAATTTTTGAAGTGACATCTTACATGACATAACATCATATTCAGCTTGAGAATAAATGTGCCACTTCGCAGCTAGGGCAACTTGAGATAGGGAAAAGATACTAGCAAGTTGTAATGTAGTGAACTTCATTTCGCCAATTTTAGGTATATGGTTATATAGAAAGGAAAAAAAGGAAAAAGACAAATCAACTTCAAGATTAAAAAAATGTAGCCTAGTTCTTATGATTGGAAAGTGTTTTTTTTCTGCAGGAGGATAATCTTACATACTTATATATCAAAGATTTTTTTATGGACTACCAGTAAGAGACCCAGCACCAGCTGTTAAAAGTACAATAGAGTCTCTTTCTTAAAAAAAAATTGATTGATGAGATATCTTTTTTATTATCTGCATGTAAGGGAATTTTACTTTTTTTTTTTGTAATGATTGTTCTTATGTAGATCCTTTAAAACTTCAAAGCCCCCTCACATCATATTAAAAGGCCTCACCTTCCCCCCTTTATGAAGCTAATAGTTTACAGGAAACCACAGTTTTTTGTCTTGTTCTCCTGAAATTCCAGGAGAAGTCTGTAATATCAGGAGAACAAAAAGGGAATGCGGCGTTGAAAAGTCGTGGTGTAAACGTAAAAAGTTCTGCAAAACTTTAAAAAAGTTTAATTTACTTTAAATTAGATCTATTGGCTCCTTTTTCATAACTGAAACCCATTCTTGTATGTGAAACCAACCAGTAAAAATTGAGATGATTTCTATGTTTTGAGATAGTTGGTTATAGTTAATTTTTTAACTAAGACTGTCGCTTCACTTATTTTTCTTTTTACTTTATGTGTAGCAAGAAATTGTGTACAAGGTAAGCCACTTGACTGCGGTTTTTATTTTTTTCGGGGTATATATATGTCCGTGATAATAAGTTTTATATACTGGAACAGAACACAATCAGTATTTATAGCTAAATATATATGCTATAAACCGTTCAAGGAACAATCGCTTGATATCATCCATAGATATAACCTCCTATAACTTAATATGTGATGTGAGATTGTGATAACCAGGGGTGGTGATCTTTTTTTGGTAGTTTGGGTATGTGTGCTTGGGGAAGCAGGAGGGGAGTTCATGAAATACAACATAACATTATTGTTCCATACAACATGGGAGCTTACCCTGGAACCTAAGTAGACAGGGCATGTTGGTTCATTGACCCGCCATCCTCTTCCTGCAGCGTGAAAAAAAAGAAATAAATATTTCGAAAGCTATTCAAACGTGCACATTGATTGAACTGATAATAAAAGCAAACTCGGAAACCTTTATTCTCAGGATCGGGCATTTGTAAGTATTTAAACCCCAGTTTTTCTTTTATAAGAAACTTCTTACTGGCTCTTGGCAGTCATGAGTGTGATAGTTTGGAGGTGTCGAACCACTATTTGTGATGTTTCAATCTCGAAAAAATTAAATTCTCTTTTACTACAGTGTTTGAATTAACTATAGAGATGTCTGTTGAAGAAAAACAGCAGATGTATTCTACAGGGGTTTAAGGACCAATGAGCGCACGAAGAACGCACATAAAAGCTGCTTACAATGTATTTACAAAACTACAAGGATCGTCATTTATGATTCTATTTACACCCTCATAATACTGATGTAAATCTCTGTCATAGTAATTGTGTATTATTTAACTAATCAGATGGTGATAAATTGAAATATATTGCATCGATATGTTTTGCAGCTTGATCTGAACCTGTTAGCGGATTCATACCTATTGCGCTTTTACAGTTCTAAGCATTATCCGTCAAGAACAATAAGAAATTTTTACCCAATACAAGAATCAATATTTGAAATTCCAAGGAGCTAAGCACTGATGGTTGAACTGATTTTTAATGATTAGTCAAACAAGCCTGAGTGGCTAATGTGTACAATGAACCACACCTAAATGCTAGATGGCAAAAAAATGGTAGTCGATACTCAAGAAGTTAGTATACTTTCAATTAAAGTTTATAAAACAATGCAACAGGTTGGATAGCAACTTCTACCCAAACTAGATAGTTGTTTAAAAAACCTCCTTAGAAAGAGAGAGAGACGACTGGCAGGAGCAAAAAGAAAACCAGAAGGTTAAAACAAACCTTTTTAAACGGGAAACTTATCTGATGCGATCAACAACTGTTGGTTTGTTGAATCTTTGAAAATTTTCATCGGCAAATTTCTCTTTTGAATAATTATAAGCCTCATCGCACACCGCTCTAAACGTACCAAAGATGTCACATTCTTAAAGTTTACAAGGTTTAGGTTTATGGTACTCTGAAACCATTAGATGGCTTATATTTGGATTCATTTAGAGGTATTTGGATCACCCCTGCGTTATCAACTGACAAAAACGTTAGAAAAAAGTTTTGCAAGATCTAAGAAATTTATTCAACTTAAAGTTTACTTGGCTTAATAATAAGCCTTTATTTATTATGAGCGAGGCTGAATATCATGCATATTGTACTGTATTGTACTGAGCTATTCATTATACTAGTTTAATGTGTTTTTTTGAATAACAACACCTCGCGGAAGGATAAATGAATTAATTATAATCTGTGTCGTAATCTAGATTCTGCTAGTCCAATTAGTTTCATAAAATACGGCCAATTTCAAAAAATGTCTCCGATAAATCCTTAGTTGTAGACAGCTTTAATAACCTGGAACAATCAATATGAAAATGCTAGGTTTATATTGGTTTCTGTTCTTCACGAAAAAATAAGAGCTATTTTGAAAAAAGCTTTACGCAAGATTTAATGAATGACCTAGAAATAGATAGATCCGTTTCAATTTATGTTATTTATAGGATCTTTTATTACTAATAGCTGCTTCGATATATGATGTCTTGGCGTTGAACTAATCAATTTCCTTTTGTCATTTTACAGCAGATCTTCAACTCTCTTGTTATGTTTCTCCGTAAATCGCAAAGCCATGATCGGTAATAATCGGCTATATACTATATATACAGAAGATGATTTGTCCAGGAAAGGATCATTTTATTTTTGATCGAATCGAGTTGCATAAATGATTTGCGTCAGACTTTTAAAAAGAAGCTGGTATGACTTTTCAATTTTGTGGTACTTTAGTGGTTTGTGCATATCATTATTGGTAAGCAATTGATTAGCTGCTTCAAGATCTATCTAAAAAAATTCTGCTTTAATTTTTGATATCAAGATTTATATTAGTTACCAATTCAAAGTGATATTTAGATTTTTTAATTGATTATAAGTTTGGGATTGATTTCCTGGGCCTAAATACGTAAATACATATATAAATAAGCTAACCTATTCAAGATCAAAACTGAATATCAGCAAAAGTTTGGCGAGTTTTCAATGCTCATCTCATTTTTGAAGAAACCTTTTTATTAAGACCCATGTATCTTTCAAGTTGCTTTGTTAATCTATTGCTAGGCTGTCCATTACCGTCAGGAACGGTAGTGTCGTTGGCAATTGTAAGACTACCTGTACTCACTATTGAACCACCAAACTTATTACGCACCCTTGAATTAACTTCTTTTTGTGCCTCCTGTTGTAATTGTAGTTGGTATTGGTAATGTGGGTCGTTACTATAGGTATAGTGTAAATCTATTGAAGATTTGTTTGAGCGATCATCGTATTCGTCTGCACTAGCAGTCTCGTATATGTCTGAGTAGCCTGAGTCTTGGGAAACCAGAGAGTATTGGAAGGAAAAACTGTCATAATTTGATTCCACGGCAGCTTGGTTACGTTTTGGAGTGATTGTGACACTTGAGGTCTCTTCCAGCGAACCTAAGCTATTTTGATTCTTCATTATTGACGTTTTAGAAACAAATGAACCTTGTTGTGGGGGGCTAGATTTGGTTTTTCGCTGATTTCCAACGATGATTGCTGGTAAAGACTCACCAAAACTAAAAATAGAATCTCCTTGAGTGTGTTCACTAGCTCCAAAATGCATAGAATCTGGAGAAGTTGGTTGGATTTGTTTCGCTGATTTTTCCTGTTGTCGTGGCTGTTCTTGATAGTGTTGTTGTTGTTGTATTCTATAGTTAGATCTTAGAAAGGTTGATTGTTTTGAAGATAAATTAGGAGTAGCTTGAATAATGCTTATAATTGGAATATCTGAAGAATCGGCCGATGAAATTGAGGAAATATCATCAAAGGCACTATTTGACGCACTGAAATCACTGTCTTGGTCAGACGCTGATATGTAATCTGTAAGAATCTCATCAAATATACTTCCACGTTTAGAGCGGATGATAGATCTTCCAACTTGTGGTATACGTGGTGGTAGATACAATTGAGAATCAGTAGACTGTGGCTGTTGTGGTTGTTGTTGAGATCTAATTGGTGCATGAATTGCAAGGTTGTTATCAATTTCAAGTTTTATTTGAATTCTATTGCTAATCACAGTTTTTAAATAGTGGTTCCATAATTCAACAACTCTATCAATTTCCTTGTTTGGTTTACTATTACTTGAAAAGATACCGTCTTTACTATTTTCAAAATTATCTGTTGTTTCCGGTTCTGGTTTAGTGGAATCAATGTGTGCAGGCGCCGCTTGTAAGCTTGTGATTGGAGATGATTTAGTTGGAGGGACATTAAATGAAGGTGATCTTGTCAGTTGATGGTGAAGGCTTTGCTTCTTGTTTTGAGAAGATGAAAAGACAAGTGTTGGTTCACTAATCTTCGTATTTTTTACTGTTTTGGGCTTTGATGACTTACTTTTATTCAAAATCATTCTCCATTTCTTTGCCATTTTCGACTTTAGTTTCTTTATCAGAATTAGTATACTCGATAACCATCCAACTTTCCTTCTTGTTGCATTTGATCTTTTCAATGATGAGTTGTTGGATCTCACTTGTTCCATCTTGTTGTTTTTTGATATGTTACCATCAGAAAAATTTTCATTTGATTCTTCTACTGATGTTAATCTTTTCAAATGTTTTGACGCAATAGTGATTCTTCTTCTTAAAGAATTCGATCTCGACGGGGATGCTGAATATGGGACAATTGTTTTTTGTACAGTTGTTAAATTGTTGTTTATATCTATGAGCTCATTTGAACTCAAACTCTTTGTTTCTTCTTCAGAAGTTTCATGGTTTGAGACTGAAGTGACTGATCTATTATTATTAATCAGATTTTCCAGCAGTTCGGTGTTTCTCTTATTGTGGTTCCTATCATCATTAATCCCCCAATTTGTCAGAATTGATAATCTCTTTTCGTGACGATCTATATAACTGTCTTCGTTTGATATCCTTTTTGAAATCGATTGTTGGTGCTTCATATACGGGTTATCAAATACCGAAACAGAAGCTGGGTAGGCATTTTCATCGTGAAATTTAGTATTTTCAAATAATAATTCGTTATCAAACTTATCTGTGTCAAATGGATTACATTGTTTCTTCAGTTGTTGTGGTTTCTGCTGTAGTGCCTGTTCTTGTTCTTCATCTTCAATGGCATCTTGGTATTGTGAGGAGGCAACACTAGCATTATCATCAGCATCATAATATGGATCATCATATGAAACAGCTGAGTTAGTTTGAAATGTTGATGAATGCATCAAAACTTGTGAGGGTATGGTTTCGTCACTATAATTTGCATTCGAATCGTTCGGTTTATTTGCAAGTTCCGATTCCACTGATATAGTCTCATGAACGTCTAAACTACCTTTTGATCTGAATGCCAGTTCCTCACTGGATGGATACTGGAATTGCATTTGGGATCCAGTAAATGATTCTGTGTAATTTTTTCTATGCTCTCTTGTCATGAACCAGTGTTAGATTATTAATGCGTTAGGAAGTTTGTATTGTAATGTAATGTGAAGGTATTTGAAATGGGATCGTATCAAACATTAACTAATATATAACTATGCAATTTCATGAAGTAACTAATTCAAAGAATTGAAAGAAGTCTTGGAGTATATAAGGGTTCAACATCATAGAATCTGTATGATATCTTTAGATCATTCATATTTTTGACCATTCCCCGTACATCATTCAAGATGGCTGGCTTAGAAAAAAATACTTGTTATCAGAAAGCATAAGAAAAAGATGGCTGGCTGTTGACGAGCCGCACATTCAGTGTGTCAAATGAAAAACAATTAGAAAACTGTTTCTTCCCATTTAGCTCAATCGGGAAGTTGTGTGATTTGGTGCGAAATGATTTCGTGGGATATCCAATAATTAGCAATGCTTCAGTTTAGATAAAACTTGAAAAGGTATGTATCGTGCTGTTAATACATATCTATATATACTATGAAAAGAGATTTTAAAAAGTCTTGTGTACAGGAAAGGAAAATAAAATGAGGAGGAGGCTGATTGGTGATCAGAAGCTCTGTTTATCAAGCAAAATACCTAGGTTCGTCAAACACATGGAATCTATGTTCTCTAACACCATCACCATAAAACATTTCGGGGAATCTCATGTCTTCTGGAACGTCAGCCTCTTCGATTCTTTCCTGAGAATACTCTTCGTCGTAACTATCTGTGTCTTCAGGCACAACAAACTTACCAACTTGAACTTCGGTATCTGTAATTGTACCTCTACTAATTCTAGCATAACCTGTTCTCTTCAATTTCTTGTATAAAACGTATTCACACCATCTATCGTCATCAGTAGCATCAATATCATGCATCCCTGAAGTTTCACTGACGTATGTATTATAGTTACCTTCTAATGGATTCGTCACTAAGTAACTCAATAAAATCATAGGTCTGTCACTGGAACCCATAATATCAGCCACTCCCAAACTTTGTAGTCTACGATCTTCAACATCTTCTTCTTGACCAGAATGGAAAACGACAACATCAATAAGTTCACCATAACAGTCTAAAGTAGCATGAATGGCAGGCGCTAATTCACCAACAGGGGATGGTAATAAATGATGAGTGGATTGAACAATTGGGAACTTGGATAACAATGCAGCGCCCCAGGTATGTTTGTTAGGACCAGGACCAAAATCAGCGTACATATCTAGTTCTTCGGCCAGTCTTTGGGTTAAGTCTCTGTTACCCATAATGATTCTTTGGGTATCTGATTCAAGAAGACCAATAACGTCTAATTCTAGGTCCTTGATTAAATCACGCATTCTGTGTTCAGAGGCCCACATATCGTTATCTAAACCGAAATGGATAGTCCAAATACCAGCAGTAATTAGACGAGAATCAGGATGATAAGGCTTTGGCTTTTCAAACTGGAATCTATTGAAGGCAACAAAACAAGATAGCATAGTGAAAAGGATTAAATAGTTTGTCACTCTCTTTAGAATTGAACCTACTTTGTTGATGTTTAGGTGGGATATCTCAGCAGGGTATGTGAAAATCAAACTGCATAACAAAGCAACTGATGAACCAAGGACAATATCTGTTCTTTCTCTAAGAATTGGACCACCCGGAACAAAAGCGTAAGCAACCACCCAAACGTGAGCCAAACTTAAGACAATGTCAACAAGGAATGATAAACCAAACACTAAGGCAACACTATCAACTCTTGAAACTTGATGTAAGCAAACAGGAACGATAAAGCATAGCCAAAAAACATATAACATGCCACCAGCAAATCCTAACCAGCCATGGAAAGAATATAAAATGGCAGCGCCAGTGATGCCTGCATACGAGACTGGTTTGAAGGCAGTTGGTTTGAAGAATCCAAAATATGTACCAAGACACATGACAAATAAAGTAACGGCACCATGTGGAACTGGAACTGGACCTTCAATCGGATAACCGTTCCAAGTCCATAAAATAATGGTGGATGAGTCGGTAAGCATGGCACTAATGGAGAAGATCAATGAACCAAATCCAAGTGCACATAATCCAGTTGAAGGTGGTCTAGAATCATTTATATTAGACTTATTGTCTAATTTGGTTTTTGGTAAGCTTGTCAAAGACGCAGAAATTAATCCCACAATTAAACCAGTCAAGTTCCACCCACCGGTTTCGGTATTCATAATTGGCCAGATTGGGTTGTTTGTCCAGAATGCAAATTTAGCAATTGCAGAAAGGATCAAACCCATAGTGAAAGAGCTTGCATACGATTTGATAGCTAGTGGATCGTTCAATCTACCAATGGCCCAAATTTCAACGGATAAAGAAATAACAGCAAAGACAACACCAGCAGAAATAACTAATAATCTAGTAGATGGTTCAGTAATTGCATAAGCACCAACACCAAACAAACAAGATAAGAATCTTGTAATTTGAGGTTTACTAGCAATCAAGTTCTTCAAGCCTGGAATGACTAATATAAAAGGAGATATTAATCCAACACAAACGGCTTCATAACCAGAAATACCCATGTGCCATAATGGAAAGTACCAGATACAAAGGAACAAAGAGGAATAAATGGACCAAAAGATGAAAGAGTTCAATGTGTTTATTGTCAATTGGAAAAGAGTGCCATTGATTTCTTTAGTATTTGGTAGTAATTTACTTTCCTTTGAGTAGCTAATCGTAGATGCAGATTGATCTTTATCAGATTCATCAATTTTTTTTTGGATCAATTTTATGTCAAAGTTTGCAGTGAAAAATTCATCAGTATTTGAAGAGGGCTTTAATTCGATGATTAAATCTTTGAAATCAACAATGGACCAAGAATCAAAACCAACGTCTAAGAAAATCAGAGACCATTCGCAGTACGCATAGTATGAATAAGCACCTGCAACTCTGTGAACCTTGTGTTGGATGAATAAATAGATCAATGGAATTAACATTAAAAAGAAAGACCATGCTGTATATTTTCTACGTTTTCTTAAAGTTGATCTTGGAGGAGATAGTTTTGTAATAGCCAAGTCCCAAGGAATAGTTAACACGATGTAAGCAATCATGAAAATATCATGAGCATCATGATCATCTGTTGATGTGATATAAACCCAACCACCACACGTCAATGTTCTTAGAAACCCTGAGATAAGAGCTACATAGTTGTATGTGGAGCTAGGTCTATATAGTCTAATGTAATTCAAACTGATTAAAAGGAATCTAGGTCCTGCTGTTAATGCAATCATGATTTGGAAAATTGATCTTTCAGGGTAACGATCACCAATGGTGGCAGAGACACTGGGGAACCATTCATGTGGATAACCGTAGAATTCATTTTTCACAATTTTGTGATAGTGCAGCCAGCATCCAACAACCAAAGCAGATATAAAAGCGGCAGACGCAAACAAAGAATGAGCAATAGCTATCAATTGAGCATTGAACTTCAAGATGGTCTTACGTTTTGGAGCTAAAGTATCAGACATCTTTTTTCTTTGTAGAAAACAGTTGAGTAGAATACACTTATAAATGCTATTCTGAATATGAGTATTTAAATGGTTTGCTTATGACACCAATTGTGTACAGAAGTAGAGGAAAAATTAAAAAGATTAAGTCAAATTCAATGAAATAGGGGCTGGCGTGGGATCACACCTGTATAGAAAGAAATATTAGAGAAAGAAAGACTCTAAAGCGTTCTAAGAACATAGTCGTGTTTCACGTAAAGATGTCATAATTCTTTTAACCTTTGCACCCTTTACCAATTTTATTGACACTCTTGTTTTGTTGTAAATACTGACAGTCCCTATAAAATACAAATGAGGGGAAACTCCTCTGTCTAAAACTCAACTAATCAAATCATCAGAAAGTTAAAGAGAAAGACTATTTAAAAGGGTTTACTGGCTACATTAACGAATAGATATAACTATAAGGAAACTACCACATCACATAAATGGCAGGTATTAGTAAGTGCACTTTTTAACATTTTGTTTACTGGTTAGTTATTACTATTTGACCCAATACTTTTGTGTGATTGATAAGAAAGGGGAACGTGTATGAATACAAGAAAGAGAAGTTGCTGAATACTAACATTTTTGTGCAGTGCACAGTCATATAATTCTGCAGGTTCAGACAAGAAAGAAGAGTTTAAACACTCACCTAACGTTTCATTCGATGAAATTGATTATAGAAATCCATTGGATTTGAAAAATGCACAAGAATCAATGTTAAGAGAGCAATTCATTAGAATTGAAGTTTTGGGCATTGTCAGAAAAGCATTAGAAAACTGCTTTAAAGTCAGTGGACCAAATGGATTTGAAGACTGTAGAGAATTGGCTGATAAATACTTGGATATGTTCCCTGATTCAAGAGCTCAAGGATACTTAGGTTATCAAAGGAACGATCCTTCGAAGTAAGTAACATAAATTTTTTGTTTGTTTTCGGTTTGGACTATAGCTTTAAAATAATACCAAGGTTGGATGTTTTAAAACCTCTCTCTCTCTATCGTTTATCTATTCATTTATTTATTCCAGATTCCACAAGGTGAAGGGATAAGGTGTCATTCGAGAGATGTAAAGCAGCAAGGTGAGCTGTTTTACGCTCTTTACGCTCTTTATTTAATCTCAAGTTGATACATGAATATACTATTGAAAATTATGTCGTTATTTGGTTGTGTGTACTGTATTTTGTCGGTATATGCCTGTTTGTGTGTTTTGTTTATACCTATTTATATCTACTTATTGTCAGTACAACTAGAATCCATATGTTAAAATACAAGGTGGAATACACGATGGTATATATTTATTAAAACTTGTCAAGTTTACCACTTATTTATTATTTATTTATTTATTTAGTTGTCTATATTTTTATTTGTTTGTTAGTTTTTTAAACACGTTATAACGAGAACGGTCGGAACACACACCACCTCATCTCCATCTGTCCATCAACTGATATAATAGCACCACCACATGAAAACACCTCGCACCCCTCTCGGACTACAGTGAGCGCCCGGAGTGAATCGTCATGATGCATCTACAAACAACCGATCTGATCATAAGGTCGCCTTAGACTAAGGTGACTTTTTCATGCAATCCATATATATATAAGTGTGTATTTCTCTTCCTCTTCCTATCTTTTCAATATCATTTATATACCAATTGCTATATTGTTTAACCACAGATTCATATCATATATACACAAACCCCTAAAAATGTATGTATATTCTTTTATTCACCATATTTTTCCTTTCAATTGTGTCCTTGAAGGTTATCAGCTTCCCCGGGTCTCTTCATCCCAATCCAAATTTCAAAGACCTTTGTGTTTTTTACTAACAAACTTGCAATCAATTTTATAATTAAAGAATGTCTTTATCATCAAAATTATCAGTCAAGGACTTAGACTGCTCCGGTAAGAGAGTCTTCATCAGAGTTGATTTCAACGTCCCATTAAACGGTGACAAGATCACCAACAACCAAAGAATTGTTGCCGCTTTACCAACCATCAAATATGTCTTAGAGCAAAAGCCAAAGGCTGTCATCTTAGCCTCCCATTTAGGTAGACCAAACGGTGAAGTCAACTTAAAGTACACTTTAAAGCCAGTCGCCGCTGAATTAGAATCTTTATTAGGTCAAAAAGTTACCTTCTTATCGGACTGTGTCGGTAAGGAAGTTGAATCTTCAGTTAACTCTGCCCCAGCTGGTTCTGTTATCTTATTAGAAAACTTGAGATTCCATATTGAAGAAGAAGGTTCCAAGAAGACCGATGCTGGTAAGGTTAAGGCCTCCAAGGAAGCTGTTGAAACTTTCAGACACCAATTGACCGCTTTAGCTGATGTTTACATTAACGATGCCTTCGGTACTGCTCACAGAGCTCACTCCTCAATGGTTGGTTTTGAATTAGAAGACAGAGCCGCAGGTTTCTTAATGGCTAAGGAATTAGAATACTTCTCAAAGGCTTTAGAAAACCCAGTTAGACCATTCTTAGCTATCTTAGGTGGTGCCAAAGTTTCCGATAAGATTCAATTGATTGACAACTTATTAGACAAGGTTGATATCTTGATTGTTGGTGGTGGTATGGCTTTCACCTTCAACAAGGTTATTAACAATATGTCCATCGGTAAATCTTTATTCGATCAAGCCGGTGCTGAGATTGTTCCAAAATTAGTTGAAAAGGCTAAGGCTAACGGTGTCAAGATTGTTTTACCAATTGATTTCGTCACTGCTGACAGCTTTTCTCCAGATGCTAACACTGGTTACGCTACTTTAGAAGAAGGTATTCCAGCCGAATGGCAAGGTTTAGATGCTGGTGAAAAGTCCATCAAGTTGATGGCTGACACTATTGCTGAAGCTAAGACCATTGTCTGGAACGGTCCACCAGGTGTTTTCGAGTTTGAAAAATTCGCTCAAGGTACCAAGTCTATGTTAGCTGCTTGTGTCAAGTCCGCTCAAGCCGGTAACACTGTTATCATTGGTGGTGGTGATACTGCTACTGTTGCTAAGAAGTTCGGTGGTGCAGACAAGTTATCCCACGTTTCTACCGGTGGTGGGGCTTCTCTTGAATTGTTAGAGGGTAAGGAATTACCAGGTGTTACTGCTTTAAAGAGTAAGTCCGCTTAAACGGCTCAATATGAACCAAATTTTTAAATGAATGAATATTTATAGTTTTACTCCGATTTAAATGATATTTTCTTTTTTTTACTATAAACTTTCGAGAGTCTGATTTGCGTCTACAGTAATCTGAAAAAAACTAAAAAAGAAAAGCAGTATGTTTATATAAACTGTAATTTTAAGGCTGTGTGACTTTTTTCAATCAATATGGACATGGACTTTAATTTGTTTATGTTTACAGCATCGATGGAGATAAACAGCCCTTTTCTAAACATCAATATCTCTTAAAATCAATAATCAAACACAACAGTAGCAAAACTATCCAGCAGTAATGAACAAGGAAACTAGAGTCCCATTGAAAGAAATTACGCGGCGGTTTGAGAAGAACACAACGATACAAAAGAGTTCTCTTTTCACAAAGGCACTTTTCAACAAACATGAATTGCAAAAGAATTCAAACTCACAAATCCTAGCAAAAGTGACTAATTCTTACGCAACACCAAGTTCAACAACAATCATTCACAGTAGTATAAATCCTAAAAGGAAGCAACAGCAACCACAGCAAAATGGTAGTGGTATCCCTTCAAAGATCTTTAAACAGAAAACAAAGAAGAATTCTAGAACGGTTACAGAAATAGCAAACAGTTTACCCTTCCCTACAACAACAGAGAGAACAACAACAACAACGACAACGACGGATAAAAGACACTTAATACAGAAATGCAGCATAACACCTCTATTACAAACAGGTCCACTAACAGGGCAATTGAGCGAGTATTTGAACGGCATGTATTCAATGAATGCCGTCCTGAATTACGTTGATGGACCAATAACTACAGATCCTCTTCCATGTCGAGAAGTTTATTCAGTCAATGAAATAAACGAACATCTAATCATGGTCCAATTATCAACTGTTGATAATAACGATAGTCAAGGCGAATCACTGATTGATGTTGTTGATGATGGGATCATCCTAGCTACTTTTAAAGAATTTAGTGGTTGTAGGAGTGGTAGGGGTGACGATCGGAAAGAGTGTAAAGTTCATGTTGGCGATTACATTCATTGCGGGAAAGACTATTATCAGATTAAAGTTGATGGGAAACTTATTAAATGTTTTTACAGGTGGTTAAAAGTTATATAAAAGAAAAGGTTTTATATAACAAATGTATATTTATGGCATGATATATGTACAAGGGTTTTTTCGATCCATAGAAGCACAATATAAAACTGGTAAATTAATGCTCCAAAAACTTGTGTCTGATTTCTTGATATTGTGAACCTTCTGTGTCAAACTTGTTTAAAAGTAGCAACACTTGCTCTTTATAAACTTGTAAATCAAATTGTTCGTTTGACATTAAGAAAGGCAAGTAATTGTCAACAAACTCTTTACAAAAGACTGGAGAACCTTTAACGCTTAGCAACTTCAAAGCAGCAATACAAGGTTCGATTGAGCTTTGTTTGATTGAGTTATCTATTAATAAACGTGCCATACTCCAGTTTTTGTTGTTAATGAAAACAGTCAAAAACATTAAATCAAGCTGTGGTTTCGTATTTAACTTAGCGTTATCATTGATTGCGTTTGAAAAATGGTACAACTTCTTTAACAGATTAGCGTGTTTTAAAACAACATTGTTTGATTTTTTGTCAACTTGATCCAATAGAATGAAATCGTTATTGTCTATTTGTGAGCCGGAAACTATGAATAATGGGAATAAAGATTCAAGATCGGATTTGGTGATGACAGGGTTGAAAAGCTCGATAATGTTGGAAATGTATGAATATCTGTGCTTGAAAATTTCATTTGGTGTGTACGATGATGCATCGTTATGGAATTCTGGTGATTGTAGAATCAGTTCGATTAATGGGCTAATTTCATTTGTAACGGTAATTGGTAACCCATTTGCTTGCATTGACTTCAAGTGGTTTTCAATTCTTCTCAATGGATATTCATGAGGGTTGTCTAAATGTGATTGCAATAACTGGTTAAATCTAGTTGAGTAATTTTCTCTAGTGAGGATTTCAGGTTTGAAAGGATGTGAGTCGTTAATGATTGTGGAATATGAGCTTAGCTGATTGATTTGTTTCAAAATTCTCACTGAGCTTCTGGTGTTATTGTTGCCGATAACAGCAGTACTGAAATACCTTAATCCTGAAAAGATATCATCGCTGGATGTGAATTCTTGTTCCTTCTTGTGTTTACTTTTATCTTGGGCCCACAAGGATTCTAAATTTAAGGAATTTCTTCTTTCAGCAGTTAAGAAATGAACGTATATATCATCAATTTTACAATCCATCATAACCCATGTATTAGCAGCAGCACCATAATCATTATTTGCATAGGCTGGTCCTTTCTTACCTTTCTTACGAAGCCTTCTTTGAAACTTAGCTAATTGACCCGCAGTCAACAAACCTTCTGATTTGGGAATCCTCTTCAAATTACTCTTTATGAAAAAAATCAACTCTGAAGTAGCCTTTTGTAAATGTTTGGATGACTTACCAGTACCAATAATCATAAAATCGGATAAAACCTCAGCACCTTCGTTAACTTGGTTAGGATCGGGACTTCTCAAATCAAAGAGTTCTAAATCTGTAATACCCAACTCTTTAGCTATAAACTCAACCATTGGTCTTAAAGATTGTGGAGCATCGTTTGGAATGTCTGGTATTTCTATTTGTCTTAAAGGAGATGATAAGTTTGGTGATTCTTCAGCTCTCATATACCATGGAAGTTCCGCCACTTGGGTTGTTGTTTTTGTATCCGTTTCAGTGTTTTGGGTATGCACTCTGGTGGACTGTATCTGTCTGAAACCTGCCGCTTGGGCAGACAAAGCATAAAGACTCTTGTGAAGTTTTTGTCTAGAAATACAACGAATACAGCTATTTCTAAGAAGCATTATATTGGGATATATGGCTTAATTTGGTGGTGCATCTATTTATTAGAGCTTAGTAACGATCTATTTGTGATTAATTAACTGAAACGAATGCCATTTAACAGATCGATTTTAGACCACCATTCAATTTTCAAGTTATTAGAATGGTAAGAAAATAGAACAGATTGATTAGGTTTGCATTGCCGCTGAAAAGTTTTTTGAGTCGACCAGCGTCTATTGGCGTCGAAGTCTTGTTCGTGAGAAAGAAAGAAAAATCACTTGCGACACTCTTTCTGTTGAGTCGCACAAAATTGAATCTACCGGAGACTCGGAAAAGTAAAACGGTTTGATCAATCTGATCAACATTGTGATCAATATTGTGGTTAAAAGTTAGCGTTTCTACGTGTATGAACTCATTCCAAAGAACAACTATTCAATGAAGAGAAATTAATCAATTTTAAATTGTACCCAACCAAACTATGTTTATATATGTCTAAAATAGTTCTGAACCCACTTTATTAATCTTTTTTACAATAACCGGTTTTTCATTTAACATTAAAGGCAAACTATACACTATTGATTTCTTCCTTGGTTAAAATTCGCTACCTAGCCGTGCGAGCCTCTTTCTATTCACCGAGAAAGGAATAAATGGCATACTTAGTACTGTTTGCATCCAATTCTATTTTCACAGCCTTTCATTTCAATAATACTTATGGATGAGAAAACATTGCTCACGTGTAGATGTTATTATGTATTTATGTGTGTGTATGTATATATAAATAGACATATATATTAATGACTTGAGATAATGGTCTTGGTTCCTTATCGCAATTAATTGTGTATAGAAGGTCGAAATCCTTACCCACCTGTTTCTTCTCCCCTATTCCCCCGCCTACCGCTACCTCCCACCACGTAACGCATCATCCAATGAAATCACCACTTATAGCCAAGCATAGTACCCAAGGAATTGGATGCTCTCCTGTAGACCTCCAACTCCCGTTACAGCATATCACCACAAGCATATCGACACACACTCTTAATTCACACTAACATCTAGTCCTTTAACCTATAATAGGTATCATCAAAACATCATCATCACCAAACCTTTCTCCATTACCACCCCCTGAAAATAGTGCCGCTTTTTGTCTTTCCGGTGATTCAGAAGAAAGAAAAGAAAAAAGAAACTCTTCCTTCAACTCTGCGGCTCATCCTCCATCAGACTTGAAGATTATTAAGGTTTTTTTTAGTTTCAACTAAATAAAGGCTTTGAATCATAACTGTGATTTATCCTTTTAGTTTTTCTTAAAGTATCGGCTTTGTTGATTGCAATCTTTGGCTTATTAAGCTTCAGCCTATATATAGTTAGCTACTTTTCCAGAAAATTACTCAGCCAAACTCCAAGACGTTTTATCACCCCCCTTTCCAACGAATTCCCACCCACGGAAGTGAAAGTTACTTGGATATTTCTAATTTCATATATATATTGATGACCTTACATTCTTTCAAAAACATTAAAATCACTTCAACCTCTTTTGACTTAGGAAACTCTTACTTCTACATGATTTTTGACTCTCGAACAGAAGTTATTTGACTTTTTATTTGAAATCATAGCCCAACACTGTTTTCTTTTTTATTACAGCATCATCACAACAACAAACACCTTATTAATCAAGCATACATCATATACTGTATTGAAACTCCAAAAAAAGGAATAAATAGTTAGTCATCTTTACTGTTATCCATATACACAACAACTCACCTCACAACAATGACCTCGTTAGTATCCACAGTTCCACTATTACTTCTTCCGATATCCATATTCCTAGTAACATTCTTTCATGGTACAGATTTAGTACTGACTTCACTGGGATGCAACAATATAAATCAACCCGATCAGATCCTAATTACTACATCCCACCAACCGTTCATAGAAGCTGATTTTAATTCCAACTACAGTTCACCATTCACAACTAATCAAAATAACAACGAAATATCACACCACAAGGCCAATGCCACTCTATATACCATTTGTCGGAATTCGGATCTTTATAGCATGTTGGAAACCATTCAAATTTATGAGGATAGATTCAATTCAAAATATCACTATGACTGGGTTTTCTTGAACGATGAACCATTTACTGAAAATTTCCGAAAATTGGTTGATAATGCCGTTTCAGGTATAGCTAAATTTGGATTGATCTCTGAGGATCATTGGAGTTTCCCAAAAGACCTCGATATAGATCACATGAATCAACAGATTAATATCATGTTGGGAGATGAAGAAGGTGTTTTACCATATGCTGGTTCCATATCGTATAGACACATGTGTAGGTTTGAATCAGGGTTTTTCTATAAACATCCGTTGCTTCTAGACTATGATTATTTTTGGCGGGTTGAACCTGGTGTTAAACTATATTGTGATATTAACTACGATCTTTTTGCTCATATGGCTAACCATGACTATAAATACGGATTTGCTATAAGCACCATCGAATACCCTAAAACTATTCCTTCTTTGTTTGAAACTGTGGAAAAATACCTCACTGAAACTGACCAACTTGATTTGTTAGATACCACTGAAAAGAGCTCAAATTACGCTAGATTCATTTTCGATAAGAACAAGAATGATTATAACTTGTGCCATTTTTGGACCAATTTTGAAATTGGTAATTTGAACACCTTGCGCTCGGATAAATACAATGAGATTTTTAGTTACTTGGATCAACAAAATGGGTTTTTTTATGAAAGATGGGGAGATGCTCCCATTAGATCTATGATCTTGTCTCTTATCTTAAACAAAGGGGAAATTACAAGGTTCAAAGATATTGGATATCTACATGAACCCTATCTACAATGCCCTCTTGATGAGAAGACAAGATTACAAAACAAATGTTCCTGTGATCCTGATGAAGATTTTACCAATTCATGGTTTAGTTGTTCTTGGTATTTTGATCAGATTCAAGATGTTATCATGAAGGAACTTGAATCGGAGCAAAACTGACTTCAGCCTTTACTGTTTTTTTCAAATTCACGTTTATCTATATCTTCTCACCACCTTTCCTTCGCATGCTGTTTTATGGAGATTCAACAGTTTTTCTTTTTTTCATACTACTATACTAAAATATATCATCATTTACCGCATGTGTTTTACAAAAGGTTCACCAACTCAATACGTAACAGTCACTAAAACATTAATATACATAAAACCTTCGTTACAGTATATAATATCGTTGCTCATATTCATTAACAAGCCAATTGATACCATCATTCAACCCTTCCCCTGTATATGCACTAACACACTTAACTTCCCAATTATGATTCGTTAATAATTTTAAATTTAACATATCTATAATCTGACCCCTTAATTCTTCTCGATTGCCATCAAATACATCAATCTTATTAATCAATATGAGTAATCCACAACCCACCAATCTATCTTCCGACAAGACTCTTTTGAACTCTTTGAAATTTTCTTGTAATCTGAATAAAGAACTAGAATCAATGACCCAGATCAAGAAATCTGTCTTTTCAAAATAATTGAACCAAAATGCACGTAAGGTAGTCTGACCACCAATATCCCAAATGTTCAGGTTAAACTTGTCTTGATAAGTTACCGTCTCAATGTTGAATCCCATCGTTGGCGAAGTTTCTGTTGGATCTTGACTGAGTAACGACTTGACGATGGTAGTCTTGCCAGAGTTGTCAAGACCGAGCATTAATACTCTGATCTCTTTCTCCTTAAGTTTCTGTTTCCTTATAATTGACAATAGTCCCATTAGTTTTTGGTTATCAAGTAGTTCAAGATGATGTATGTCTATTTAAACTTGTCCTATATTTACTTCTTCTCGCGTCTTTAAGTAAATAAAACTCGAAGCTTTGCGCCGCAACTTGAGCTCCAGTCTAATTATTTACTCTTTACATTTTGCCTCCTGAAATAAGAGATTCAGAAAAAAGAATATTCGCCTAGTTGAAATCATTCAATGATTTTTGGTTTTATAGACATACAAATACGTGCCAAATATTTCAAAGTTAAATGGTCTAGATAGATTGAAGAAATATCCTTTATTGTTAGTTGTATAAGCTAAAAATCTAAAGATCCCATGCCCCGTCATCATTACAAGATGCCACCAAGATCTTTGAAGAGGAAAAGCACTCAAAATGATACCCAGAGCCAATCATCAATATTAAAATTTTGTAAATTAACTTCAGAAGTACTTATGAGAAGAAATGAAGTTATAGTGATAGAATCTGAGGATGATGAAGATGATAGCAAACCGCCAGATTTGATAGAGACTTCTTCAGATGAAAAACTCGAAACAGTGACTGAGCAGATTAAAGTGAGACCCAAAGACTCGGGCAGCAAGAGATCAGCAACTGCTAGAGATTACACCACTAAAAAAAAGGAACAAGAGGAAGTAAGGTCGGAGTTCTCTGTGAAAATTGAAGAAGATATTCTATGCCCGGTTTGTCAAATATCTATTAACAGATTAACACTTGAAGACAGATCATGCCACGTTAACGACTGCCTGGTATCACCTAGTTTGCAAAATCTGCCAACATCAGTAAAGCCTATTGAAGACCTCAAACCAAAGGCGAAGCAACAAAAGGAGATAAAAGAGCCCAGGCAAAGGAAACCTAAACCACCAATACCTGACTATAAAATACTCGACTTTGGGAATATTTCTATAGCTGTTGATGCGTTTTGTTATGCTGCACATGATCAAATATCCATCTACTTATTGACTCATTTCCATGCAGACCATTATGGGGGATTGTCTAAAGGTTGGTGTAATGGGTCTTTAATTATAGTAACGAAAGTTACTTATAATTTAATGGTTTTAAAATTCAACTTTAGCCCTGAAATGATGTTAGTTGTAAATTATGACGAGACTATTGATATCCCTGGAACTGGTTTGAGAATTACATGCCTTGACGCTAATCATTGTCCAGGTAGTGGTATATTTGTAATTGAATCACAAAACGGACTCCGATATTTACACTGTGGTGATTTCAGAATTAATCAAAATATGATCTCAAGGTTGATGGAATACCCGAAATTTGACAAGATTTACTTGGATACAACATACTTGGATCCATTATACAATTTTCCTAAACAAGAGGCAGTTATTGACCAGCTTTGTAAGTTCATCAAAGAGAAAAGTGATACTTATAAAAGCAAGCAAAGTAGAGTGATTGATTTCTTCAATAAATCAAAATCAGAAATTAAAAATAATGAATTTTTAATCTGTATTGGAACCTATGTTATTGGGAAAGAACGGTTAGCTGTTAAAATGGCACAAAGGCTAGGTTCCAAGATATATTGCAACGACACTAAATTGGAAATTGTTGAACAATTGGAATGGCCTGAATTTCATGATTTGTGTGATAAGAATGCGCCTGCGTTTTGTCAAATTCATTTGGTTCCGTTAAGAATGATGAATAAAGAATATTTGATAAACTACCTCAAAATGTATTCGAGAAATTTCAAGGCGGTAATAGGTATAAGCCCCACAGGGTGGTCTGATAAGTTTGGTAAGCCAACTGAAGATTTAAAAGATATTGTCAAAAGTCAGGATGAAAATGATATTTTTGAACGTATCAGTAAACAATTTGACAGGTTTGGAAGTCAAGATTTTCTTTATAAAATACTCAGACTACCGTACAGTGAGCATTCCTCGTTTAGGGAACTTTTTTACTTCGTCAACTTGTTGAACTATGATGAGATCATCCCGACTGTCAATATGCATCGGAATGAGGAAAATTTTCACCTATTGGAATGGTTCAAGAAATTTGAGGGTCTAAGTTTAACTACGTTTTAAAGCGTTCTGTTTATAGCTCCATAGTTGTGTAGGCTCTTCAAAGTAGTATAAAGTGGGACTATGATCCCTTTCAACAACAACAACCGGGTAACCTCAAAACACCTCCCACCTATAAAATCTTTTTCTTGCCTTTTCTGTCTGCTATTTTAAAATAACGTGCAAATTGTGGGAATTATTTCTTTTGCTGCCGTTTTGTTTTGTTTGTTTTGGTGACAAGTCAATAATTGTTTTAGTCTACAAACCGTGGAACTTGAAGTGACAATTCAATTTGAAGGATTCATACTGACCTATTTTTAAAGTGAATAAACCGAGCTGTTTTCATTCAGTCACTTTATCTCAATTTGCATATTCAGAGCAACTTTTTATTTTCTAACCTTGTAATCAAGAGAAAAAACACTCACTTTCAGAAAAACTAAACCATCACATCAGATCGAGCAATCAAATCAAGTTTTTTTTTCCATTTTTGCAAAACAAGAAAACTCCAAGTTATAAGTCATAATATATATTTTATAATAGCGTTATCTACATTCCCAAAAACTAATATATATCCTATAGACTTTGAACAAATACAGAGTGTATATTATCATATCTAAACACCAGCTACAACACAACAGCCATTACTACACATCATAAATAAATAAGAATGGATATCAGCCAGCTTCTTGAGACCGCCATTTTGAGTGTAGACTCTGCTCAAAGGGCACATGCTGAAGCAGAAATGAACAAACTTGTGGAAGAAAACTGGGTTGGATACTTAGGTTTAATGATTCAAGTGTTAGGTGACGACTCGAAGAAAAGAGAAGTGAGACAATTGGCAGGTTTGAATCTAAAGAATCAATTGACATCAAAGGATTCTGTTAAAAAACAGCACCAAGCTGAAAGATGGATTCAAGTGGATCCTCAGTCTAGACAACATATTAAAGAAGTTGCCTTGAACAGTCTACTTTCCGAAGATGACAGGGTTGCCACCACTGCTGCCCAATTGGTTGCTGCCATTGCAGATATTGAACTACCAAGATCAGAATGGAACGAGCTAATGCACATCATTGTGGAGAATACTAAGGCTGACAGACCTGTCAATGTTAAAAGAGCATCTTTATTAGCAATTGGTTTCATTTGTGAGACCGCCGATCCGACCAACCCAGCTGTTGCAGCTCAAGCTAACGGTATCTTGATTGCTATTGTTCAAGGTGCCCAATCATCAGAAACTTCCACTGTTGTTAGAAAGACTGCGATTAATGCTCTTGTGAATTCATTAGAGTTCATTGCCAGTAATTTTGAGAGAGAAGGTGAAAGAAATTATATTATGCAAGTTGTTTGTGAAGCAACTACTGCTTCCGATCCAGAATTGCAAGCTCTTGCCTTTGGTGCTTTAGCTAAGATTATGAGTTTATACTACTCATACATGGGTATCTATATGGAAAAGGCTTTATATACTTTGACGGTTGCTGGTATGAAAAGTGATGACGATAAGGTTGCTTGTATGGCTGTTGAATTTTGGAGTACTGTTTGTGAAGAAGAACTTGAAATCGCCTTACAGAAAGAAGAATGTGATCCTGAAGAACAAAACGATCTTGTTTTGTTCAACTTTGCTTTAGTGGCTATTACTGATGTTCTACCAACTCTATTAGCTCTATTAAGCAGACAAAACGATGATCCTGAAGATGATGATTGGTCCGTTGCTATGGCTTCTGGTGCTTGTTTGCAACTATTTGCTCAAAATACGGGTAACTATGTTGTCCAACCAACCTTACAATTTGTTGAACAAAATCTAGGATCAGAAAACTGGAGAAACAAGGAAGCTGCTGTTATGGCATTTGGTTCTATTTTAGATGGTCCTGACAGACAAGAATTAAAATTGCTAATTGGACAAGCTTTAGGCCCAATCTTATCATTAATTAAAGATAACTCATTACAAGTTAAGGAAACCGTTGCTTGGTGTCTAGGTAGAATAGCTGATATTGTTATTGAAGCTATTGATACCGACACCATGTTACCTGAAGTTGTTAAAGCGTTGGTTGAAGGTTTGAAAGATCATGCTAAAGTTTCTACCAACTGTTGTTGGACCTTAATCAACTTGGTTGAACAGTTATGTAGTGACGCTTCCGAACAAGAATCTAGTGTCATGACTCCATACTATAGTGTTTTAGTTCCTGCATTAGTTCAAATCAGTGGAAGGGGTGACAACGAACACTCTGCTAGAACATCTGCTTATGAAGCTTTATCCTCATTGGTTTTATTCAGTTCTCAAGGTGATATGCCAATTGTGACGCAAATCGCTTCTGAAATTATTGGTAGATTAGATCAGACTATTACAATGCAATTTGAAAACCAAACTGGTGTTACATCCCTTACTGGTGAAGATAAAGCACTATTACAAGAATTACAAGCCAATATCCTTTCATTGTTGACCAATGTAGTCAGAAGAGTGTCTGATCAAATTGGTCCTGCGGCTGATCAATTGATGGAAAAGTTTTTAAGACTATTACAAATTCAAGAGACAAACTCTATTATTGAAGAAGATATTTTCATTGCTATTTCTTCTATTGCTTCTGCTACTGATAAAAACTTTGAAAAGTATATGGCTTCATTTTTACCGTTCTTGACTACTGCTTTAGAAAACACTGATTCTCCTGTTTGTGATGCTGCTATTGGTTTAGTTGTTGATATTTCCCATTCATTAGGTGATGCATTCATACCATACTGTCAAGGATTCATGGCAATCTTGGGTAACTCATTATCAGCACCGAATGTTAGAAGAGAACTAAGACCTCTCATCCTATCCTGTTTTGGTGATATTGCTTCTTCTATTGGACCTGAGTTCATTCAATACCTACAAATTGTTATGAGTATTTGCAACAATGCTCAACAGCTGGAAGCTGAAGATCAATCCATTGAAACAGAAGATTACATTTTGAGTGTTAAGGAAGCTGTGTTGGATACCTATGTTGGTGTTGTTGCAGGTTTACATGACTACCCCGATGCTCTTGATCCATACAAGGCTCAAATCTCCAATTTCTTGATTCAAGTTTACTCTAATCCATCGATGTCATTAAGTGATTCTGTCTGTAGAACTGCTGTTGGTATGATTGGTGATTTGGCACAAATCTTTAGCGACGGTAGATTGAAATACTTTTATACTCAAGATTGGGTTGGTGATTTATTAAAGAGAACCAGAAACAACCCAAGATTTTCACAAGCAACAAGAGACACAGCCAGATGGGCTAGAGAGCAACAAAAAGCCCAATTGGCATTATAGATCTACTAACGAATCATCAGATGCAACAGCACTGAAATCTCTTGTTTTTTATTTTATTTACTGTTTTGTTTTTTTGTTATTTGCTCATTTTCACATAGTTTTTTGACCTTGCTTATTCATTACCATATTTTTTATTGTGTTGCATGTTTGCCTTTTTTGGATTCTTCTTGTTGCAGTTATTTTCTGTTATTCTTTATAGCCCTTTTTTCCTCCTCTCCTCCTCTCCCTTCCAATTATTCTTTTTTGGCCGAGTAACTCTCAGCATTCTCTTTTTAGTTATCTCTCTTCACTTTTTTAATCTTTTATATTTTGTTTTTAGTTTATTTAGTCATTTTAGTTTTAACAGCTCTGCCCCCTCCCCCTCTTTTCTTCCCTTTATTAATAGTTTCTGTTATGCTCTTTTCATCCTTTTTAGTCATTTTTTATAGTCATATATATCCCCTTTTCCTTTTTTAACTCTTCAACTCCCCCTTTTTATGCCCTTTTAAAGAAAAATCTCTTAATATTCCTCAGTTTCTATTCATTATTTATTACAATTTGTTCTGTTATCTTTTGTTACTATTTCAATATCAGTACCATATGTATTGACAAGCAAATGGAGGATAAATATATTAGCAAGACAGTATAAATACATATCGGATTAACCTAAACTTCAAAAAGGTGAAGTTTTTTCAAAAATAAAAAAAAGTTCCCACCCATAAACAACAGCGCCGTCATAAGCAGTAGTTGGAAATTCTTCAAAACTTACTGGTACTGGTAAAGCTTCTCTTGTTTAAAACATAACGCAGAATGAATCATTGAATGTTTGGAAACTATGGAAAAAATGTGACCCTTAATACTAGGAGAAATAGTGTTTTATCATATTCGCAAGATGTGAATGTTGGATATTACTGATTTTAAAAAGTGGATGATGTTTGCGGATTATATTTCAGCAATTACTTTGATAACCTCTATGGAACAACTATGTAATTGGTAATTGATGTTGAGGAAAAAATTACAAACAAAATGAGATTTACCTGAATTTCTAATTATTTCCAAGCAAATCTAAGAGTTTTAAATGAGATAGTAAAGTCTATTCATATATGAAAGCGCACAAAGTGTCGAGTTTTGTTTGGGTTCAAACAATTTGTTTTACTCACCTTTCAAATAAAAAGGATATACTAAAATTCGATAATCCCTTAAACTTCAACCAATTAAAGAAATGTTTCAATAAATAATAGAGCAAACAGCCGATTTTAAATCTTGTTTCCTTAATACTTCTTGCTTTTGAATTGGAATAAACTTCCAAACAAGTATAATTCAATCACAGATGCGTTTAAATAGTGTGAAATTAACTATCTTGCTTTGTCCTTGTCAATTAAACCGTAATAATGTTCATAAAGAAGGGGAACTTGACATGTAGGTTTTTTTTTGACCCATATCTCTTTAACAACGGAAGAAACAAGCTAGAACTATGCAATATTACTTATGACTTGCAGTTTCATGTAACTTTATGTCACAGAGTAAACTGAACCCAAAATATAAAACTTGTAACATTAATTTATGAAGTCTAAGGTCCCCAAAAATAAAGAGAAAGCGAGTCGAACTTCAGTACGGGGTCTGAGGCCCTTTTTTTAATGCATCGATTGTAGATTGGAAGAATATATGATGTGTAACAACCTCTCTAATCAACGTAATAATTTGCAGCCCCCATTTGTGAATAAACAAATTTATTATTAAAAAGGTTTCTATATTTCTGTTTAGTTTCTTTGAAGTAGCTTTAAAAGCAAAGTGCCTAAAAACCAACACTAAAAGAATCCTAGAGGACAATTATAACTTTGCAAATTGTATAGCTTAAATCTATTAAACTCAAAGGAGATTTTGGTAAAGAAGAATTCTGGTGCAAAATACATATATTGAGTTCTTTAAACCGTTGTACTTAATAAAAGGTATATGATTAGAGGAGGTATGGAAATCAATGAAAAGTCCAGCGGGATTCTTGCATATGCATCTAGATAAAGAGTCCGAGACTGATAGGCTTCTTCTTCTTGAAAGTATTCTTCACTTCCTTCGTACACATCAAGTACCTTAATGAAGCAACCAGCAGAGCAGAGCAAAATACTTTGAAGTTTTACAACAATTTTCGATAGTTTTTTTATAGAAATAACAAAAGTTATACATGTATATTAAAAGAAAAAAACACTCGTAAAAGATAAACAAATATCACATAGATAAATATAAGCAAAAATTATTAAAACATTTTTATTTATTTAATTAAAACAGATTCTTATTATCTAATGAAAGTATTTATTCAGCCTTACCACCCTTTCTTTCGATTAAAGCTTTTCTGTCCTTGTCCAAGTGTAACTTGGTGATGACAACCTTTGATGGATGAATGTTTA
This sequence comes from Ogataea trehalophila, assembly GCA_003707645.2. Taxonomy (NCBI): domain Eukaryota; kingdom Fungi; phylum Ascomycota; class Pichiomycetes; order Pichiales; family Pichiaceae; genus Ogataea; species Ogataea trehalophila. The sequence goes on from PPKI02000033.1 coordinate 117,114, forward strand.
ATGGGACGGAAGCACCGTTAGATTTTTCCTTGGTTAACTTTTCTAATTGGATAGAGTATTTTAATCTGTAAACTGAAGAGACAGCACCTTCAGAACCCTTCTTGGAACCTCTGACAACTAAAACTTGATCTTCCTTTCTGATTGGGATAGATCTAATGTTGTATTGTTCTCTTAATTCTTTAGATAATGGGGCAGACATAATAGCTCTTCTGGTTGAAGAAGGAGCATTGAAGTAAGCCTTTCTAGCCTTTGATCTAGATGATGAAACGTCTATAATATTAGGATTCAAAATTTATGAATAGATTATGTTAGTATATTTAGTTTTAGCTGTAGAAAGTCTAGACAATGATGTATTGAAAAAGATGATAGATGAGCATTTTTGTAAATAGATTTGAGCTATAATAAACTGTGTTCACTTCTGAAAATATGATGGTGCTTTATTTCCATATTATGGTGTTTATTTGAACATGTATACAGCTGTTGCAGTTATTTAATAGAAGATGCAAGTAGCCTTTTGATGAAAATTGTAAACACGTTTGTATTATTCTTATGCTGTTCTTGCTATCACTTGTTTTCATGTATTGAATATTTGGGTGTAGATTACAAAACAAATATAACTTGTCTTCTTAAAGGACTTGATGGCATTTCAATAATAAAACTTCTTTATATCTTGTAAGTTTGTGTTTGCTTTAACTAATACATGTTTTAATATGGTATGCTCAATCTGGGTCCGTTAACTCTTTAAATTCATAATGATAATCTGAATAATATCAACCTGAAAGTCACTTCAACAGTATATTCATGAATTTATTCAATGGATAATATGTTATTAAGCTTATAGTTTTATAAGATCTTTTCAAATGGAATAGAATTACGGTGGTTCTCTGCCTGTTCAGTTATATCTATCAATTCTCGCTCATAATCTATACATGTATATTTTCTTATCGATCTTCAATGACATCAATATGCAGTTTATGTTGTTTGTTGGATAGATGTACCTACCTTGTGAGATTTTAGCCATCTTGAATTATTGTTTAACTATACCTCTTAGATATTAACTTGATAGAGTAAATAAGTCAAACAAGTATATAGTGGCCCTTTCAAATATACAATTTTGAAATTCATTAATTTTTCACCTAATTTTTCCTCTTCCTTAGAGTGGGAATAAGCAAATGATACACAAGATGCGAAGGTTGGGCAGTTGGATGGAAATCGAGTTGGAAACCCAAGTGGAAATGGAAGTGAGAGGGATTGTGAGGGAGAAGCGGGAGAGGGAGCGACCAGGGCAGCGGCCAGGTGGCCAGTGGCAAGAATGAGTGGTGAGCAGCAGCACGGCAGAGGTAACAGGGGACACGGGGAAGAGGAAGTGAGAGGGAGTGAGACTAGACGATGCTAGCAGGAATAGAATAGAGCAAATGGAAGAAGACTCAAAGAGACGTGTTGTTACAGGGATATGTAATGGGCAAGTGACTGTGCAACTTCATTAAAGCAATATACACCCCACACCTCCTAACCCTTATAATAGTCACATGATAATATTAATAGCCCTTTTATTGCATTGCCACATACGAGTTTTAACCAGCCTCTTGTCTTAATGTGGCACAGCTATTTATATAGCCGATTAAGCTACCGAGTCAATAGAGCCGCACAGGTAGACATTTGCCCCCAAGTTCGGAAGTATCTTCGAAACCCTTTTATCGATCTATCTCTCTTCTCACCTTCTATACTGACCTTACTTTACTTGAATATAGCCAACGCCTTTCATTATAAAATTGAGAAAGTATTGAATATAAAAGTGTTATAAAATGAATCCCCATCCCCAGAATTTCGACCGACTGAGTAAATTGAAAGAAATTTTAAAAAAGCCATATATTCCATTAAATAGAGAGTTGAAGAATTACTGATCATACTATAAACAGAAGATACACAGTGTAAGCTTATTTTTATCCATTTATCTATCAAGATGTGTTTTTCTAGTTAGAAATAGGGAGATATCTAAAGAGTTTTAAACTTATGGAAGTTTTTCTTTAAATATAAGGGGTTCTGTTTGAGGATTTGGTCACAAAAGTTTAGGCCAATAACTCAATAGGCACCAATTAAACTGAACTGATCGCGTATATAGAACCAAATACAATTTGCTATCACAAAGAAGTGATGTTGATTATTATTTCGAACGAACCATTTAATAATTTATTTGAGTCCGATATATCAGAAACAAAAACAAAATATATCGTTGCGTATGGAAGGATGTTTAGATCATGTGGTGCTACAAGCCAAAATTCATGAAAGGATTCAATTAAATTCACACCTTGAATTGTGCTTGTATTTCAGGCATCCAATCTTCGGTTTTGAAGTCACGGATATTATGCAATATGCAATAGTGTACGATATATTATATTGACCAAACTCCATTACCCCATTTAGCGGTGTATGGCTCCAATTTCAGGTCAAATAATGTTGGGCATCGATCGTGATATCCTCCAAGTGAAATAGCCACAAATGGCAAAGGTGCTTATGTAACTTTTTAAGAAATAAACTACTAAATACCTCACTTAATATTTGTAGATCCACTGAAGTATTCCATCCAACACCTAGGCCAAAAACTTATGTGGTTTATATAACTGCTAACCTTATCCCAGCATACTTTTTATATAAATGCCAAATTACATACATTTAGATCTAACCAGTACTGTTATCTTTTTCTCATTATAATTGATGGATTCCCATAAATTGATAGTTGGCAAGGCGAGAGAAACAGTAAGGAGCGAGTGTTACCAATGCCCCGATAAATTAGCTTTTTTACATGTAACAACCAATGCATGAAACAAGTGATTCATCAATTGAAACAATCAACTTTCCGAGAACCCATCTATTATCTAATTTATCAGATCAATTAAATAAATGTTGTTGTCCTTCCCCAGTAGGAAAGGCGCAAAATAAATAGACAAAAACGGATTGTATTATATCGGTGTTGATTACAGTGAAACTGATATCAATGCACACTCACCAAACGAGATTTAGTAAACAAACGGCACGCGGTCTCGCGTTCATTTTTCGACAGTTTTTTTTACTGGGTGGACGCGTTATTTTATTTCCAGTGGCGATTCGCTTCTGACACGAAAACATGAAATTTTTTTTACCAGTTTGGGCACCAACGCGTCAAAACCTTTATATACGACACCATTTCCACTTATTTCTCTCTTTCTTGATGTTTATCTTGGTGTTCTATTTCTAGTTCTCTTTTAATTTAAAAATATAATTTCAGCTTCATAAATTAAAAGTGCTTTGTGTTTGTTTGTTTGTTTGATTATTCTTTTATCATTAACCTTTTGTTCACATAGAAGCCCAAAACACATCTAATTTTTATCCAAGCAATGTACGTTTACAAAAGAGATGGCCATAAAGAGCCTGTTCGTTTCGACAAGATTACCGCTAGAGTTTCTCGTTTATGTTACGGCTTAGATCCAAAACACATTGACGCTGTTGCTATTACTCAACGTGTTATTTCTGGTGTTTATAACGGTGTTACCACTATCGAATTAGATAACTTAGCTGCCGAAACCGCTGCTTACATGACAACCATTCACCCAGATTACGCAACTTTGGCTGCCAGAATCGCTATTTCTAACTTACACAAGCAAACCACTAAACAATTCTCTTCAGTTGTTGAACAACTATATAATTATATCAACCCAAAAAATGGTCAACCTGCTCCGATGATTTCTAAGGAAACTTATGATATCGTTCAAAAGCATGCCGATGAATTGAATTCCGCTATTGTTTACGACCGTGATTTCTCTTACAACTATTTTGGTTTTAAGACTTTAGAAAGATCATATTTATTAAGAATTAATGGTGAAGTTGCTGAAAGACCACAACACTTGGTTATGAGAGTTGCTATTGGTATTCACGGTGATAACATTTCTAGTGTTATTGAAACTTACAACTACATGTCAGAAAGATACTTCACTCATGCTTCACCAACATTGTTTAATGCCGGTACCCCTCACCCACAAATGTCTTCATGTTTCTTGGTTGCTATGAAGGAAGATTCCATTGATGGTATTTACGACACTTTAAAGCAATGTGCTTTGATTTCCAAAACTGCTGGTGGTATTGGTTTACATATTCACAACATTAGATCTACCGGTTCATATATTGCTGGTACTAACGGTACTTCTAATGGTATTATTCCAATGGTTAGAGTTTTCAACAACACTGCTAGATACGTTGATCAAGGTGGTAACAAGAGACCAGGCGCTTTCGCTTTGTACATTGAACCATGGCACGCTGATATCTTTGACTTTATTGACATTAGAAAGAATCACGGTAAGGAAGAAATTAGAGCTAGAGATCTATTCCCAGCTTTATGGATTCCAGATTTATTCATGAAGAGAATTGAACAAAACGGTGACTGGACTTTATTCTCACCTTCTGAAGCTCCTGGCTTACATGAAGTTTATGGTGATGAATTCGAAGCTTTATATGCCAAATACGAAGAAGAAGGCAGAGGCAAACAAACCGTTAAGGCGCAAAAACTATGGTACGCTATTTTGGAAGCTCAAACTGAAACTGGTACTCCGTTTATGCTATACAAGGATGCTTGTAATGAAAAGTCTAATCAAAAGAACTTAGGTACTATTAAGTCATCCAATTTATGTTGTGAAATTGTTGAGTATTCTTCACCAGAGGAAGTTGCTGTGTGTAACTTGGCTTCAGTTGCCTTACCAGCTTTTGTTGAATCAGATTCAGAAACATCATGGTATAACTTTGAAAAACTACATGAAATTACTAAAGTTGTTACTAAGAACTTGAACAAGATCATTGACAGAAATTATTACCCTGTTGAAGAAGCTAGAACATCCAACATGAGAAACAGACCAATCGCTGTTGGTGTTCAAGGTTTAGCTGATACTTTCATGCAATTGAGAATACCATTTGATTCTCCCGAAGCTAAGGATTTGAACATTCAAATCTTTGAAACTATGTACCATGCCTCTTTAGAAGCCTCGATCGAACTATCAATTTTGGATGGTCCATACGAGACTTACGAAGGTTCTCCAGCGGCTCAAGGTATATTGCAATTTGACCTATGGGGTAAGAAGCCAACCGATTTATGGGATTGGGATCTATTGAAGGAGAGAATTGCCAAGCACGGTTTAAGAAACTCTTTGTTGATGGCACCAATGCCAACTGCTTCAACTTCACAAATTTTGGGTTACAACGAGTGCTTTGAACCATACACTTCTAACATTTACTCAAGAAGAGTTTTAGCTGGTGAATTCCAAATTGTTAACCCATACTTATTAAGAGATTTAGTTAACTTAGGTTTATGGAGTGATGCTATGAAGAATTTCATTATTCAAGATAACGGTTCTATTCAAAACTTGCCAAACATTCCTGATGAATTAAAGAAACTATACAAAACTGTCTGGGAAATTTCACAAAAGAGTATCATTGATATGGCTGCTGATAGAGGTGCTTACATTGATCAATCTCAATCAATGAACATCCACTTAAAGAGCCCAACTATGGGTAAATTAACCTCTATGCATTTCTACGGTTGGAAGAAGGGTTTAAAGACTGGTATGTACTACTTAAGAACACAAGCTGCATCTGCTGCTATTCAATTCACAGTTGATCAAAAATCAGCTTTGACTGCCGGTAATACCACCGCAAAGTTGGACGACTTGAAAATCAAGTCATACGTTGCCAAGAAGACTTCAGCAGTTGAAGACGTTTCGTTCGGTTCATCTACTTCTGTCTCATTAAACTCAACCCCATCTCCAGAAACTATTCCATCATCACTTGAAAACTCTATGGCTTCATTGAACTTGAAACCAGTTGAATCGACCCCAATTCCAACTGCTATTTCAGCTCCAGTTAAAAAGGAAGTTAAGATTTTCACCAGTGATGAAAATGATGGTGACGTTGATATTTTCAACTCAAAAGTTATTGCATGTGCTATCGATAACCCAGAATCCTGTGAAATGTGCTCCGGTTAAATAACGGAAACAAAAGATCTTTTTTTTTGTCTCTCTTTCAATATAATGTGAATGTAGTGGTCTATTCGATATGGACCATGTTTCTACCAATAATTGCACATGTTCCTATTTCTGTTTCCGTCTTCGCAGCTATCTATATAATGAATCTTTGGGGGGTGTACTCCGTTCATTGCTTTTCTTTTTGTTTTAAACTTTGGGATTGGAGTTTTTTTAGTTAATCTTATTATTTTTTTTTGTATAATTTTCTTTTCTAGTGTTTGTTTTTTTGTATACCCTTTTTTTATTTTTACTCAAGTCAATGAATATACTTTGTTTTTAATTTTGTCATTAATCATTTGAATTAAAAGTCAAGCGTGACAGAGTTGCTAAATTTAGCTTCAAAGAGGTCAAGCACAGCCTCCTTGGTCCGATCTGATCACTCATCCTGTTCACGGTTGAATTGGTTTCGGCAATTCTTTTTTCTGTTCGATGAGATGATAAGAACAAGCTCTGTGTTTATTTATAGAGTAATTTTCTATTAATACCAATGAAATAACTATTGATCAAGATCAGTCAGTTTCAGTTAGCAGTTAAGAAGGGGCACCGTCTCTTTTGCTTTTATCTGGGCTGTGTAAGTCTTTCCCATATTTGTTAAAATGCTCGCCCTGTGGAGTCAAAGAGAGCCAAGTCTGCTGTCACTAGAAAATGCTAGGATGGCAGTTGGTAGTAAACGGTATTTTCTGGGATAGACTCTAATATCATCAATTAGATAACAATAGGAAAAGACCAATCAACTATACATTAATACTTTTTGTAAAGTAGTATCCCCAAGCAATAACTGCATTTGTGTATCTTATCTTCTTCTTCATCTTTCCCCAATAGTGTCTCTTTGTTTTTTCTGCCAATTATTTTTTAAGGGCGCGCAGTATTCACCTCACAACATAATGTACACAAGTCAACAACAATTTTTATATCATATATCAAAAAATCCGAATATTATTTATTGTAAAAGTATATATAAGGTCATATGGTGACCTTAAAAACCATACACTAAGTGCTCCTTCTGAATCTCTCTCCCCTCTTCCCTTCCCTTCAACCCAACCCAATTCAAATTCACAACGAACAAGAACAATCAATTACAATGGTATGTTTCCTATTTTCATTTATCACTTCCTCTATTCATTATTAGTGTTTGTTTTCTTTGAATTCATTAAAGCAATCGCGATATATGAAACGCACACTGGGTAATGGGTAATGGCCATGATCTTTGATCTGGCAAGCAGCCAACAGTTTGAACGACTACAAACATGAACCAATTCATAGATTAAAAGGAAAAAAAAAATATGTTTCATTTGTGATGTTTCACATTACACCTGAAATCCAACTTTTTGGAATTGAGTAAATGTTTTGTAATGCTGGTCTTCCCTGTCCTTCCGTTTTGAATGGCGTAGAAGCTCATCTATTTGAATATGTATCATAAACCATTATTTGAATACATTTTACCATTAGGGTTGTAATTTCCAAATTGGGCAATCAAAAGAACTCAATACTAACAAGATATATACTTAAGTCTGAAAAATTAACCTCTGAACAAATTGAAGAATTCAAAGAAGCTTTCAGTATTTTTGATAAAGATGGTGATGGAAAAATCTCTGCCTCTGAATTAGGTACCGTTATGAGAGCTTTAGGTCAAAATCCAACTCAACAAGAATTGAACGACTTAGTCAATGAAATTGATATCAATGGTAACTCTCTGATTGAATTTTCTGAATTCTTAACAATGATGGCTAGACAAATTAAAGAACAAGATGTTGAAGCTGAAATTTTAGAAGCTTTCAAGGTTTTCGATAGTGATGGAGATGGAAAAATCTCACAAACTGAATTAATCAGAGTTTTAACAACCATTGGTGAAAGATTGACCGAAAGTGAAGCCCAACAAATGTTACAAGCTGCTGATACCGACTCTGATGGACAAATTGATATTGAAGAATTTGCAAAGATCTTACGTGGTCATTAACTAATGTTGATGAATAATAATACAACAAACTGTATTTGAAGATAGAGTAATTTAATATTTCAGTGAAATTATTGTGCTTCTTTTTTATTATGCCCCCGCCCTCCTTTCCTCTTTTCTGTTCTATTTTTCAACTCTCCAACTTCCCAATGTCAATTATTGTTTGGTTTTTTTTTCTCCTCCTGAATTTTACATTAATAATTTAACTATTTGCTTGTAGTTTAATGGTTTAAGAAGAAGTAAATGAGTTGCCGATGCTTTATTGTTTCCTTTTGATCCATTTTCTGTTGAATCTTTTCTCTTTCTCCTTCTTCTATTTTATAATTTGTCAATATACGTATATGTTACTGTGAATGAAAGAAAATAACAATTCAGCTATTTTTCAAACGTTCTTGTGAGATACTTATAAAGTTTAAGAGATATTATATATATATGTATATATTTGATGTATATGTGGCTGAAAAGTATGCACCATTTCCAAACGTAGCATTATCTACAGAGAAAAACAAGAAAATAAACCAAACATTCGTTTATTAAGACAAAATTTAAATACCATCGGTAAACAAAAACAAAAAACAAAAAGCACAAACACAGAAAAGAAAAATAACATCATCGAAAAAAAAGAGAACGTCTGTTAAACTAAACTAAATAGACTCAACTGCTACCTAAAACATTACCAGCGCCAACAAATTCTGAAGCTTGATCGTTGGAATGCAATGGTAAACCAGCAGCCAAAACAGCTGGTTCTGGTTTCAAGTATCTATTTTCATGCACATCTGCTTCTCTGATGTAGTGGAGTTGACTTGGGATCATATTGATCCACCTGCTCAAGTAGGCTTCGATTCGTAGAACAACCTTAAATGGAGGATTGGTGAAATTCTTCAAGTATCCATAACCTAAAGCAAACCCGGCCAAAATTGCAAACAAATGGCCAATAAAACTTGAAGTTGGCATTGCAATACCAACAAAGATCAAAACGACAAATGGCAATAGCATCGTTGGGATTTCAAGAGTTTTAGTGATGCTTGTTTGTTCTTGGGAATGCGATTTGATGAACGCAAAGTAACTGAACATTGAGAAACACCATCCCGAAGCACCCAGCACCGAAACAGTTGGATAAAAGTACATTCCAAGTAAGCAGTATGCAACGGCGGTTATTGTAGCCAGGAAGTTTAACACTATACCTGTATGAACTGTTCCGTTTGTTTTTTCAAACTGGGATAATGGACGGTATAAGGAGATCAAGTTTAAGAACAAATGCATAAAACTTTCATGTATTAATGGGTATGTTGTTAATTTGTTCATTTTTAAGTTGTAGATTGCAAATGGATCCAATGACCATGTTTCCAAAAGGTCAGGGTTAGTGAAACTGTATAGATAGATCAGTGTTAAGAAGATCGATAAACCTAAAGTTAACACCGGAGGTTTTTCATCTGGAGAAGAGAAAAAATTGTTTTTGAATAGAGAGACATATTGATTGATCACTGGAGATCTTGTTAAGAACGACATGTTGTTATCTTTTTATGTGTGTCCTTTCTCTCTTTAAAGTACTTCAACTTATTTGTTCAATAAACAGAGAATGGATCTATTTGTTTATGTATATAGGCAAAACACGAAAATTGCCGAGAGAAGAAAAAAAAACGTTGCGTTTGTTTTTACGAAAGACACACAAACAATTTCTCTCGCAATTATATTCATTTTAAGATCCTTTTGATTGATACTTGATTTACACTAGATATATTACGTTTCCCTACATTGTTTTAAGCAAATCGTAAATAATAATACATTGAACTTCAATAACCCTTTGAAATCTAACTAACCTATGTGATACAAACCCTATACAATACAATAGATGCATGTAACTAAAAAACCAAACTATACAGGACTGGAAGTTATTCAAACTACTTGATCTCGTTAAATAACTTGCAGATAATAAATAATACACTGAGGACCCAGCCTAACTCTATTGTTTAATAAAATGAATAACACTTGTCATGTTGTCCATTTGTTGTTTAGTTTGAGGAATTTCTTTCTTCAAATCAACTAAATCTTTGAGAATATTCTCAAAATCTTTTTCCAATTGATTGAACTCTATGCTTGATCCTTCTAATTCGTTATGATCGTCCTCATTATCTTGTTCCTGTTCCTTTTCCTGTTCATTTTGTAGCTCTATTTGTTTGACATTATTTAAAGATTCATTTATCATTTCATCTATATAGCTCTCGTTCTCTTGAATCATCAGCTCATAGTTTCGATATATTTCATTAGGTTTATTTTTTCGGATTAGGCTAATCTCTTCAATTTTATCTTCAACCTTCAAATACAAGTCTCGTAGTTTATCGTTCAAAGCAAAGTCAAAAGGTTCCATCTTTTCATTTAATTTTGATGGATCTTTGAATAGCTTAATTATATCAGTTTCATACATTTGACCGTTTTCTTTATCTTGAAATCCATCCAATTCAATAGAGTATTTTATAGCATTGAATAAATCATTCAAAAATTGAGTTAGAATGTCAGTTACTTGTATTGCTATTCTTGAACTGTTTTTGATGTCAATGTCTTTCAAATGATTCGTTAATTTTTCATTCAGTGAGTTATGTATTCTATCATGTAACTTGCAAAGCTCTTTCAATTGCAAGTGTAACTTGTTATGATGTTTATCCGACATTATGTGGATCGAGAATTCTGATTCAAAAAAAAAATTGTGTTTGATAGCCGTTGTCGGTTGTAATATTAGATCCACAAACACTTTTGAATCGAAATGTAAACATACAAAAGGGCCTATTGGCAGAATAAAACAAGTCTTTTGTTATCTGTTGACTTTTTTTAATCACTACGAGCGGGTAACTATAAACGACAATTATTCTGTCACTTGTAAATTTACCAGCCATACATTCTTCCAACCGCCACTTGCACATTCACAAGCCACTCACCAAAATGTGCTGCAAACAAAAACGATAATCGACTAATCAAACAAACAGCTCTAGTTTAATTCAAGTGATTTCGATACCTTGGGAACTGTTTACATACAGATTTTGTTTCTACTTCAATTATCTTTTTCTTTTTTTCCATCTATACATTGCATTCAATAGGTGTACACCAATATGTAGGTTGTTTTTCCCTCAATTGTATTTACTTCTTCTTTTCTCAAGAATGTCATACTAACTCAAACCAAAAAATTATTTTATAGGTCTTCAATAATGGAAACTAACGAATATGCCCCAGCATTTGCCCCATTCTTTGGGTTTGCTGGTTGTGCAGCTGCTATGGTTTTAAGTTGTGCAGGTGCTGCCATAGGTACCGCTAAATCAGGTATTGGTATTTCAGGTATTGGTACTTTTAAACCAGAATTAATTATGAAATCTTTAATCCCAGTTGTCATGTCTGGTATTTTATCAGTTTACGGATTAGTTGTTGCTGTTTTAATAGCTGGTGGTTTGAATCCACAATCCGAATATACTTTATTCAATGGATTTATGCACTTGGCTTGTGGTTTGTCCGTTGGATTTGCTTGTTTAGCTTCAGGTTATGCCATTGGTATTGTTGGTGATGAAGGTGTTAGACAATTTATGCACCAACCAAGATTATTTGTTGGTATTGTTTTAATTCTAATTTTTGCTGAAGTTTTAGGTTTATACGGTATGATTATCGGTTTGATCTTAAACACAAAGGGAAGTGGTTAAATCATCGAAAAATTGATGATGATGATGATGTTGCACAGTACTGAAATTTAAGATACGTTTTAAGACTGGCTGTTTTCTGTTCTTTTGTTCAAATTGCATGTTTTCTTCCCCCTTTTATTTGTTTCCTGAACCGCTTTCGAAACAATCCATTTAATAAAGTATGAAACGATTACGGAGTTTTAAAATCAAAATGATAATGCGGGTGTCTGTTTTTTATTATTACTGTTATTATTACTATTTTGTTGTCGTTTATTTCGTTATATATATAAAAAAAACTTCAAATTCTACTTATTATTTATATTGGAAAATTTTATAGTCAATCGCCTTGTAAACACAAATTTTAAGTTGTTATCTACGAACAAAGCTTCAACCAAAAAAGTAAAAAAAAACGCACACACACAATCAAATAAAAATACATACTCTATATATCAGAAACAAAAGAACTCTTTTCTTTTCCTAGGCAGAGACATCCATAGCGTCAGCCTTAGGATTGAAATCAACTTTACCTTCATCGTCAATGTATTGACCACGGTTTTCTTGTAGGAATTGAACAGATCTTGAACAATCCAAAAATAGCATATAACTCTTTTTAACATCGTCAATTTGAACAATTTCAGATCTTCTCTTCTTAGCAATTTGCTGACTGACAGAAATTAAATTGGATGCGTATCTTAATGAAGTTTCTAAACCAATTCTGGTTAACAAGCTTAGGGCATCACTATCTAATTCAGTTTCTTCTTCTTGCGATCTAATTGATAAAATCTTCTTGATTTCTTCTTCATTGTAAGAGTCTGTTTTAATGATAATTGATCTATCCAATAAATCCAATGGTAAACCATGTGGAGATTTATAGTTTGTACCTCTAGTTTTAGAAATTCCTCTGTTGGTGGCCATGATAACAATTGGAGAGAAATCATCTTCCAAAGCTCTGTTAATATAAGAGAAACATTCAATATCCAACATATGAACTTCATCAATGAATAAAACACCAGGAATAATATCAGCCTTACCTTCTTCTTTCCATTCAGAGACTTTCAAATTGATTTGGTCTCTAACTTCAGATCTAATTTCACCAGTGTCACCGCTGAATAAGGCTAAGAATCCTTGCTGTCTTGAATTTATAACATCAATTTCATGTAACGAAACAGTATGGACAACCTCTTTTCTGGTTTGTAATTCACCTTCTGGACAAGTAACAAATTTGGTATCCGGTCCCATTGCATCGTAATCACGGGCCCTTGTATATGATCTACCTAATTTGGTGATTTTACCGTTAGACTTATCAATTGAAATAACGTCACCGGCAATGACTTTTTCCTTAGTTAACTCGTCAATCATTTTATTACCTAATTCATAAATTGTTTCCATATCAGTGGTTCTGATTGTCATCTTACCTTGTTTATGACCACCTGTTAAAGATCTATCAATTTGAATTTCAACAACTTCACCTTCAATCAATTCTGTTTCTTCTTTGATTTGAATACCTATACTCTTTCTGAAAGCTTGATTTAAAGCTTCTGTCTTACTCAACTCTTTGGAAAAAATTTCTGAACCTGTAATGGCTGTAAATGGAACATCAAAACCTAAACTTTGTGATAACCCCATGGCAATGGCAGTTTTACCAGTTGATGGGGGACCAGCTATTAAAATCGCACGTCCCGCAATCTTACCACTTTGGATCATTTTCAAAATAACACCAGCCGCTTTTCTTGCATTCAATTGGCCAACCATACCTTGACTGTTTTCCTTTGGTTGTAAATGATCATCTAAACCTAAGCCACTGATATGAGAGTGGGCTGCAATCAAGGATAGATTGTTTAAGGTGCCAGATGTTTCTGATTTTGTTGCAATAGAAGACATCGTTTAATAATAGTTATATTCGCTTCTTTTGTTTGTATTGGATGTAATTGAACGGACAGTCTATCTACCCGTCATATAAATATATGGAAGTTAGAAACGAGTTTAATTGATCAATTCTCTTTCTCTCTTTCTTTCTTTGGAAATCCTTAAAAAAAAATCCACTCACATTTCCAGAATTGGCGTGCGCTGATCAATCAATTTTGAGGATGGGCAATGTAAGGATGTATTGAAGCATTTTGCTACTCCTTTCCTCCCTTTTATGCAAATACTTGTAAACGAATCCCTTAATTGAAACTTATCATGACTCTTCTAAAGCAGTTAGTAATCCATCAAACAAGTTTTACGGTGAAAAATAAAATAAAGTAAATTGGGAAATTTAAAGCTGGAAACTCATTTTCCTTACTGAATTTATAAATTATTTGTAAACGAATTTGTCCAAACAACATCTGTTAAAGACGCCTTTAAAAAAAATCGTAACTTCAGCTTATTAGACAACTCCAAGTTTTTCAATAAAAAAGCTTTCTTATCTCATCACTTAATCTTTTCCCTTCTATGCACCACACAGAAGCAAATCCCAATCAACCTTCTAAATTTAAATGAGATATACATAGTACAATTCAAATTCACGTATTTGATGACATAAGCAAACTGTGTAATTTTGAATCTCTGCCTGTCAGATTGCTTATTATAATAGTTGGATTAATCATACCGATAACAATACCATTAGTTCCTTATTTGAACCTGATCTATTTACCGCTTGTCTTTCACCTGGTTGCCTATAATAAGAGAACACTGTGTCCTTGAAGACAATCACTCAATTATTTAATTTCTTATACTATTCATTTGACCACTTCAAAAGCATTCTCAATTGATCACCACAGCTTGAACATATTCACCATCAAATGTCATCGCAGTCGTTTTTTGATTTGATAGGATCATGTTTTCCTTGTATATTCAGCAAAACTCCAAGTTTAACAATTAATCAAGCCAGTTTCAAGATATTGAGTTTACTGGGCGAAGGTGGCTTTTCATATGTTTACCTAGTTCAATCCCAAAGTAATGGAGGTTTATATGCTTTGAAAAAAATCAGATGCCCCTTTGGTAATTCCAACTTCAAACTAGCAATGAAAGAAGTAGACAATTACAAAGAATTCAAATCTCCATTTATAATGAAGTCAATTGATTCTTCAATAGTTCAAGAAGCTGATGGCTCAAAAACAATCTATATTCTACTACCGTATTTCGACAACGGTTCCTTACAAGACATTATAACTAAAAATAGTGTCAATAACACAAAGTTGGATGAAGAAGAAGCTTTGAGACTGTTTATTGGTATGTGCAGAGGTGTCAAAGTCATGCATAGACATCAATTGAGTAAAAATTACAACATAGTGTCAACTTTAGAACCGAATGACAACGAAGATGCTTATGAGGACAATCCATTTTTATCCATCAATGATCAAGGTTTGAGCAATGATCAATCACAGCCAGAGTTTACAGAACTTTCAGAAACTGTTAGTTTTGCACATAGGGATATCAAACCAGCAAATGTCATGCTTTCCAAAGATGGTACGCCTGTTCTTGCAGACTTGGGTTCCTGTGAAAGAGCTCGTGTTTCCATTAAAAGTAGAGCTCAAGCAATAACTGTTCAAGAGTTGAGCAATGAACACTGCACTTTACCTTATAGGGCGCCAGAACTATTGGATATAAAAGTTGGTGATGAAATCAATGAAAAGATAGACGTTTGGTCGCTGGGTTGTACTTTATACGCTATAATGTACGGTTATTCGCCATTTGAAAGAGAGGAGCTGATTAACGGTGCTAATATCACTTTGGCTATTAGTTCAGGCAACTATTCTTTCCCAAATACACCTAACTACGATGACGATTTGAAAGAATTGGTTGAGTTTTGTTTAGTCCTAGATCCAAGTGAGAGACCAACAATTGAAGGTGTTTTGAGTAAAGCCTTAGAAGCACAAAGGTTTAGAAACTGATTTTGTTGTGGAGGGGGCAGGGTGAAATGTATTTTTTAAATATTTATTGTGTGTGTTTATTTTATACTTTTTTTTTGATTTCTAAAATATCTATTATGCAGTTTATAACTCTCCTTTTTTTTTTGTGGAAAGTCTGGAAATTAATATTGATCTAGATCTCGATGCATGGATGCAATTGCAATTCAAAAAATAAAAAGAATAGTATAACAAATGGATATGGAGGTACAAATTCGGCTGTGCTGCAAGTTTTTGAAATAAAAAGTGTGTGTGCCTTTAGATATAAAACAACAACGCAAACCAAAAGGGAACTACAAAAATTGTCATAGACTATTGGAAAGTCTTGAAACTGGTTCAACATTGTCAGCTTGCCTAAGGGTTCTAGAATCTTAGGTTTTTTTTCTCTTTCTTTCAAGGATTTGAAACTAATACACTAACACAATACCCCTGTTGAGTTGCGCTGGGATGAAGGTGGTTAGTTTCGCTTAGCTTTAAGCTAATAATAGATATACATATGTAATGCACACAACTTAACTATTTATTGGACTAATTGTTCAACCATAGTCCGTGTTCTGGATAAAGTGTCTCGGAGCTCATCCCATCAACTATTAGTCAACTAATTAATTAGCTTGTCCTTTCTTCTGCATACTTCCATAAGAAGAAAAAAAGGAAGACATGACAAAAAACTACATAAGGTGTATTATATTATTGTATTATTCTGGAATATGGTGCTACTATGGACGTTTAACAAGAAGTGCAGTCAATTAATTAATGCAGCTAACTGTACGTATGGGCGAGCCTGCTTTTAATGAGATCCGAAGGGTTTTTTTACAGAGAGCGATTTCGCTGATTGACTGCGCCAAGCGAGGGAAAAAAAAAGAACAAAGATACTGCAAAGAACAGCAGCTTTACTAAAATCGACGAAAAAAATATTGGGATCTGCAGTTAAACTCTCTTCTGGAAACAGTCTTTGCTTGCTTGGCAATTTAATCTCTATATGGACAACTTTTTACTATGACTTAGTGAGAAAACCTTGTATTACACTGTGTGTTTTTAGCAGGTTATACAAAGGCGAGAAGCATTTCAAAGGTATTTAAACTTGCTTTCTTAATTATAACTGTAAATTAACACTGCGGTTTTCAAAACAACTAATGAAATCGTATTGATTTTATAAGAAAACAAATCAGAAACCTCTTTGTGTTCTTCAAAGGGGATTGACTGAAACTTAAGTGATATGATGACCCACTTCTTAGACGATCAGTTATTTGAAACAATGCTTAGAAACATTGATCTAGAAAACTTTCTGTGTTTTTCAGGTATTCATTAAACCACACAAGTTGCTTATTGATTGATGACTCGAGACGAAAAGGTAGCGAGCGACTTTTTCTGCAAGCACGTACGTGTATCGTTTAGCGAGAACCATACATGGATCATCATATGCGAAAAGAAAAAAAAAATTTTCAGGTTGTTAGTAATAATCAAAAAAAAAAAAAGTTTAACATAGGAGAGGTTTTACATCGTACGGTTTGTAGTGGACAAGCTCAATACTGTGTGAAGTTACGCCTTGATTCGATTCACTCCACAAATAAGATCAGATTCTTTAGTTACTTCGTTGTAGGGTAATAAACAGCTTTTAAACTTGTTTGCTTTGTTTCAAGTGTTTTTAATTTTTAAACCTTGTTCTCTATATAATGATTAATATCTCCATGACTTATTGACTTATTGGGTGTGTAAAAAAACATTAAAGTGTAGATGTATATCTATATGTATATATGTATACGAAATTGCAAAGTTCAGTAAGTACAGATTAATTTGCACTTTGCTTGCATTGTTAGTATACACTACATGATTTTTTTTATCGAGATCTCTTTAAATCTATTCATTCAGCAGGGAATTCAGAGATCAATCACCATTGGTTGTTGTTCTGTACAGATTCTGTAGAACAGGAATCTCGTTTGTTGGTGTCTTTTTTTTTCACACTGGAAGAGAATATTTAACTATTACTGTAAAATATTACTTCACTTCACGCTTCAGATATGTATCATCTGATCATTATTTCGTCACCAGATAGACCTGCAACTTGTGTAATATGCAAAATCCCAGTTTTAGTAATCAATCCGCCATAAAAGGTCTGTTTTATCAGGAATAAGAATCTTGGAAGACATAATTCTATTTATGCAGTGCACGCGATCAACTGATTTCTTAGATCTCGAAACAGTCTTGCCACTTTATTATTGTCCCAAAGGTTGGACAATTGACGATCTCTTTTCATTTTCTTTATTCTGTTTGTTCGCATTCATTCTTCTTAGAGCTCCATCTATCCATTATTCCAGTGATGATGAAAGCATTCATTCAGTATACATATCGTCAGGGTTTATTTATTTGTTAATAAATATTGACAGCTAATTGGTTAGTGTAAACCATGTTGAAAAAAAGAAAAAAAATAGACAACAACATTACAGCCATCATAACATCTCTATTCTTTGACATTATGGTAAGCAGTGCTACTCTATACTACCTTTGTAATATATAATTTACCTAGTGGTACACAGTTTTTTTGCATTTTTAATAGGTTTGACCACTTATTATTTCTACAGAACAAACTATGTATACATACTCATTAAGCATACATTTGTATTTGTTATCTACGTTACATAATAATATAGTTGATACTATACGAATGCATAGAGCCAATTGTCACGTTTTATTACTCTTAAACTCTTTGATATTTGTTTTTTTTACTGGCTAATGACTACTGTTGAACTTTCTTATTCTATTATTTAAGTAAGCATACGCTTTTAGATAATTCAGCTTAATAAAGCAGAAGCGCTAAATGCAAAATACTTTTCACTAATAATAATCTTTTTTTTTCTTCTTTGCAAAAATTTTACTCAATATTGAAAGTGAAAAAAAGGCTCTTCAAAGAGGAGTAATAATAATAAAGAAATTATCATACAAAACTACCTTTTCTTGTTATCTTTACTTAATCGTTGTTTGTTAAAATACTCTATCCCTTCATAGTCAGATTTTGCTCTTATTAAATATGGTACTAATTATCTGTTAAAGTCATATTAAATTATACCATCTATAGCTGATAGTAACGCCGGTGGTGTTTTTTTCTCTCTACGAAGTAGTGGTTTTCTTTGTATGAACTTTACTTTATTTATGAGCAATATAAGGCGGTTTTAGAGTTAAAAGAGGTCTGTACATACACGTGCGTCCGTATACATAAACGTGTATGTGTACGTGTGTACGTGTATGTGTACTTCTACGTTACTCAGCCTTACTGCCGCAACCCTCCCACACATAAACTCTACCAGGTCAGCCCGGTTGCACCCCACCAGTGAACCATCTCTGTCATGCACAATGGCTCTAATAGTTCCGTTTCTAACTACGGAAAGGATGAAGTTTGGCAATGCTGTTTGTGGTGTCGGAACAATCCTTGAATCTATACGGATCAATCAGTTAAAACCCCACTCAAAACAGTGTTAGGAAGATATAATCCAAGTCAGATCATTAAAGGAAAAATCTATAAAAAGCTTTTCTTTTTCTAATATATCTTGTCCAAGATGATATAGTTCATCAAAAAGTTGAAACTACCGTTTGAATTCAATTCAATTCAATTCAACTCAGCTTGTTTTTGTTTTGTCTCTCGAATTTAGCTTCCATTCCGATATTATGTGCAGCTTCGGAATTAAAAGCATTCGGGTGCAGCCGAAATAATAATTTGAATATTCCCAATTAGGAAAACAGGACTGAAGGGAGTTCTCTCGGGTGACTCACGTTATCAAGCTTTTTACAAGAGGTATAAATAATATGGCGGTACGTGCGTATATACTTTCGGCACAGTTCCTATTATCGACAACAACAACAACAACAACAACTACGAGGCAGAGAAAGCTGAAGATATCTTGTAAATTTGTTGGGCAGATAGCCAGATTTCGAATAGTCAGGAGGAGTAAATAAATAGTTGCTTATATGAAACATGACAAGTTCTTTTTTCTACTTTGCATTCATTATATGAGATGAGGCCCAGCTATATAGTATAACCTAAACCACCTATATAACTTTTAGTAGCTTTTCCAAGGGCAGAATTTACTTTTAGGCTGGCCAGTCCTGGCAACTTAATACAGGCCTTTTATTTTCTGAGAAAGAAAACAGAAAACAAGAACACACCACAAATCTCCTTTCAAAAAACTTCCTAATTAAGATAATTAATGAAGGAAGAAGTCAAGTAAAAGGGATGATTGTTTGAAAAGTTGTTGATCAACCAAAATGCATATCTATATTCATCATTCTAAACATGTGAAATAATAAGAGATGGGTTTTAACATACACAAATATACCCAACAAACAAAGAGGTAATTATAGGAAGCGAAGTGTTTAAACAATAGCTAAACCTTATTTTTTGTGATTTGTACAATAGTGAATGAATTGTTTTTGCAAAGTAGTTAAGTTCAGTTTAGCTGGTTCCAAATATTTTTCTGCTAATTATTAGATCCTCCACGACCTAAAATTCTACCTGAGTAAAAAATGTTTATATAGACAAGCTGTATAAATCGCCGAGATTGGTGTCGTTTTCAGTTCTAATAGCTCTATAGCCTTGCCATGTTCGCAAGGCCTGGCTAACACACAACACGCAATTGTATTGTTTGTATACCTGTAGTGTGGTTGGTTTTGGTCACCTATGAATTTATTATTCTATCCTTTGGTTGGCTTTGACTTACTAGTGAGAGAGTTACGGCCATATAAACCAATGCTTAAAAAAAGGGTTCTTTGAATTTTGTAAATCCACGCGGCTTGAATGTGTTTGAATTTTGAGTTCGATGACTTTTTTTTTTGACGATCAACATAGAAGATCCAAAGGGCGGGCGAAGATCATTCAAGTCTTCCTGCCTGCGAAATATACTGAAGCACGCATTGTTGAGTAATTCGCTGAAAAGGACAAACAGATCTCTGATCGGATCTTCCTCTTTACGTTTTATTTCTGTGTTGCACGCACCCCTACCCCATACATACACCCATTTAAATCCTTCTTCAACTTGATCAATGTAAGTGATTCATTCCACTGTAGATATCGCCAATTATGAGGGTACTTTACAGACAGCCTTAAAAACAGTAGAATAATAAATCATTTTTATTTTTATTTGCGTGTTTGGTGCTTCGTAATCTCTTCTTAATCGATGATCTTATTTGTAACCCCAAGAACAGCTTGACAAGAACATGACCTAGGGGTTACTACAAGGCATTATTAAGTTATGATGACTTGACGATTCCTAATGATTATTCGCAATTCTAGTATTCATTAGACAAATAATGATAATCATAATAATCATAAAGGATAAGGATTTTCTTGGTATTCAGAGTATCAACTGCCAGTTGTTGCTCTGATGCGATACATATGTACGTATCAATAAACAACTCGCAAGACACAAGCAAACGCTGATATCCGCATCATATACCTAAAACGCTATATTCAGAGTAGAGTTTAGTTGATCAAAGCTAATTAGATAACACCTTGTACAGGATAGAAGTTTCCTAATAGTGGTTCTATTTCAACGGCGTCATGGAGTTTACTTGAAAAAAGACGATACAAGTACATAAAACACATAGAGACCTTCTAATGTATGCTTCCGGATTTAGTCTCGAACAATCAAAAGCTCAAAAATACACCTTTATACATTTATTTTCTTCTTCGTTAGTGTGGTGTAAACGAAGAAAACACACCACAGAATCCAAGACTGTTGTATAAAAAAAAGGATCCGCGTCTTTCTTTCACCTCAAACGGGCCAACTACAGAAAAATGAGCCAGTTTTTTTGCTAAAGATTTTCTGTTTGTTTTAAATATCATCACATTGAAAGAGAGGGGTAATGGGATCAAAAAGGAAATGTGGACTTATTTAGCTAAAAAAGACTCCAAAACAAAACTCCTAAACTCCTTCTTATGATGCGATAACCATACTAAATGTATACTAGAAAGAAGACCATCTGAAAGCGATCAAAACAAGGTTTTCCTCTATTTTGTTGTTGCGTTGCACTCTAAATTTCGTTCGACTTGGCAAAAAAGTAGTTGTTTTTCTATCTCGAATAAAGACAGACTGATCTATTATTTCGTTTCTTGCCTTATCCTCAGTTTTTTTAAGCGAGACGTACAAACTATTAAAAAATCTAATCGATATTGCAGAGGAGGAGAAAAAGACTAGGTTTAGAACAGTTATTGAATCTAAAGGGGGTTAGTGGGGTAGGAGGAGTAAGAAGAAGGGGGTGGAATGGCTCAAAAACAGATATTCGTGTAGTTATTAAAAATAAGAATGTTGGTGTGTACAACTCAAATAGAACTATAAACATTTGAGAAACAAAAGACTTAGTTAACAGGAATGCATTACATTCAAAAAGGTGGTGTTACGCAATGCAGACGCACAAAGTGTAAGAACAACTCACCTTTTGCAGGATTTTCTATCCTCAGAACAAAATAAAGGTGCAGCTTCTCATGCTCCATCGCTTCTTTTTTTGAGACACGAATTCACAAATTAGTAAAAAATGTTGGTAGCTAAGACTCCTGTCTAAGAAAATGTATAAATATTAGCCATTCCCCTTCTTTGTCTTTCTTTATCGATCAATTCAATTTCTTTTACAACATCCAGCAATCTTACATACTATCGCTGTATAATCATACCTTATACAACACATATACATACCCTATTTCTATTATACATACACCTACCATACACATATATCCGCATACAATGTCTACTGTTATTTCTACTCAAAACACCACAACCACTGAAGGATGGAATGACTGTCCAATTATTCAAACTTCATCACAAACAAACTACCACACTAGAAACAGAAGAAGAAACCACTGTGCCTCCGGTAGTGTTGCTTCCATTGACAATCTAGATAACCTTTTAACTCTTAAAGAAATGAACATTCCAAGAAGACCAATAACTCCTTCTGTTAGTGTTTCTTTGGAAAAGAGACCATCTCCATCATCCTCCCCAGTTCAACATTCCGTTTCTAGTTGGAGTCAAGGTACCGTTGAAGAAAAATTGGCCAATTTGCTGAATATGAGTTCCACTTTATCAGAAAAAGAATTCCAGTACCATTCTACAAAGTTATTAAACAGAGATATCTTAACAAACGAAGAGAATGAATTTTTCTTGAAAGATGTTTTAGAATCTTTCTTAAGAGATGATGAAATGAAGCAGATTGAAACTAAGATTGTTGATTTCATGATGGCACATGCTGGTATCAGTTGGTGTTGTTCATTAAAGAAGATTTTGAACAGTATTGAAAACTAGACTTGTTTCTTTCTCACGTTGCATGATTCTCTTTTCTCTCTTATTCTTTTATTGCTAATGTCCTTCTACTAAAAGAACTTTTTATTCTTGCCTACTGCTTCACCTTTCTTACGATTCAAACTTCTGATTAACAAAAAAAACAAAAGAAAAAAAGATCACCAAATCTTTTTGCTTAATCTACTTGCTTTATTTATGTTTTCTGGTTTTTTTTTTACAACTTTCACTTCTCGCCTCATATGTTTTTTATGACATATTTTATAATATATACCTTTTTACTAGATTGCTGGTTTTCTTATTCGTTTTATTTAAGCATATATATTCCTTTAATGATAACTTCTTGAATTTCTACTGCTTCATTGTATTGTAATTTTCGCGTCTTTAAAATAAACAACCTGTAAAAGTTAATAGGGTAGTGAAATAAAGTAAAGCTTTTGAGTGCGTTTTTGAATAATATATATATATATACATTTCATAATAAATAAAAATAAATAAAACCCTATTGTGATTGGTTGGGGTAACAATAATAAACCAAGTAAAACTAGAAATGATACCTAATAGCAAAACTAATTACCGGTTGTTGAAATGTATTCCGATGTAAATCTAGCACTTTTGGATACCAGTTGAACAACATGAAGAATGTCAAAGATATAATATGCTAAGTCGCTAATTCCTAGTTGATTCATTAGTAAACAGTTTAAGATACTGGTGTTAGCTGTGTTCAGTATCAATTGTACATTTTTTATAATCTGAAAATTATACTTTTTGCTTTTTTTCTGGTGAGTTCAGTAATTCAAAATTAAATTGATCTTTTTTGCTGTTGAGAAAGGGCCATTTAGCTTTTTATAAATGTGCAAGCTGATAAATAGATAGATACTCATAGAATGGGTTTTCAATGTTCTAAACCTGATTGGTAGCCACTATCATTTCCTAAACATATAACTTTTCTCCAAAACATCCTTTGCTTTGTTAATCTGCAAAGCAATAAACGGTGAACCGCCTTTATCAGGATGGTTTAACATCATCATCCGACGGTGTCTTTTCTTTAAAGATTCATGGGTCAGGTTCAATATATCATCACCTTCGATTTCAAGTATTAGTAAAGCTTCACCTTCGTTCATATGATTGTTAAACCCTCCTCTATACTGCCAAAAAGTCTCCTGCATAATTCGATCATGTTCAGTTTTCGGTTCTTTCATTTTGATATTGTTGAACATTGCTATCTGGCTGGGCGTCAATATAGCGTATCTTGAATATGCTTTAAAAGCTGACTTCACTGTTAGTGCAGCCACTGTTACTCCTATACCTACTACTATGGGAAGGACCTATATGTATACATATCAAAAAATGTGAATTTTGTTTGTTAGTAAGCTCTTTCAAATCTCTCTTTCGCTTCTGTATATTGTACCGAGTTTGGAAACGCTGAATTTGCTAAAATTGTGTACCTACCATTGTATATTTTGATAAAAATATGGCTGATATTGTGTTTATGTATCTCCTAAACTTATACAAGTCTCACTCTGTTGCAGTAGACACAGAATACAATATCAATATATGTATAGACACCATAGTATTTGCTAGACAACTAAAAAGGTCAATAGAGGTGTGTTTAACTTTTTTTATTTTTTTTTTTTTACTGGCTTTAGACCGCGCCCTAAAAAAGTGAAAAATGGTACACGTATGATTACAAGT
The DNA here is from genome assembly GCA_003707645.2 of Ogataea trehalophila. Classification (NCBI taxonomy): domain Eukaryota; kingdom Fungi; phylum Ascomycota; class Pichiomycetes; order Pichiales; family Pichiaceae; genus Ogataea; species Ogataea trehalophila. Next base: position 141,636 of record PPKI02000033.1, read on the forward strand.
TGACAAAAAGTCGGATGAAATGTCTTTTAATTTGGCTTGAACCACGCTGTCCGTCACTGTATATGTATCTAACCACAACAAAATACTCACACAACAAAATATGGTTTCAGATATAGGCACCTCTGGTATACGATCAGGAAATCTACAATCAACACTGGTTGAAAAACCACAAAAACAAAACAAAGACTCACCACCAACAAAGAAATCATCCTTGTTAACTCTAATCATTTGTGTTCTTGGAATCTATGCATCTTTTCTTTCTTGGTCCTATTTGCAAGAGAAAATAGCCACTAAAAACTACTCTCAATCATCAGATCCAGCTGTGGAATCTTTTTTTAAAGCACCGTTAGTGGTAAACATCATCCAGTCGTCTTTCGCAATCATTGTTGGATCTATTTACTTGTCAATCAAACAAGGCAAGTTTGAAACCCCATTCCAATTCTTATTCAACAATCCACCTCTACTGAAACATTTTATAGTTATTGCTGCAACGCAAGCAATCTCTTCGCCAGTTTCTTATCAATCACTAAACCATGTCAACTATTTGTTTTTCTTACTCGCTAAATCATGCAAATTGATACCTGTTATGTTAATCCACTGGTTAATTTACAATTCCAAGTTTCCTATGTTCAAATACATTGTTGCTGTTACTATCACTGCAGGTGTCTTAATATTCACTATCTGCAACAACAGCTCAAGCAACAAAGAAAGGGCAAATGATGGAAGAACATGGTTAGGTATGTCATATTTGTTAGCAAGTCTATTATTGGATGGATTGACAAACTCTACTCAAGATCAACTTTTCACACATCAGGAATTCAAGTCGTTTATTACAGGTGGACACTTAATGGCCGGTTTAAACTTTTTGAACTGTTTAATGACAACACTGTATACTTGTTTGTTCACTCATCAAGGCCACTATTTTGTTCAATTTGTTAACAAAAATGGAACTGCCGTCGTTGCCGACATCTTAATGTTTGGCTTGCTTGGTTCATTGGGCCAAATTTTCATATTTTTAACATTGGAGAAGTTTAATTCCATTGTTTTGGTTACCGTTACTGTTACTAGGAAAATGATCTCTATGTGTTTGAGTGTCTTTTTGTTTGGTCATACTTTGAATTTCAAGCAATGGATCGGGTTGATCACTGTGTTTGTTGGTATTTTCATGGAATCTTTTGGTAAGATGTTCAAAGGAAAGAAGAAAGTTGAAAAGAAAGATGAATGAGCAGTAGGTTTTGACTTTTTAAGTGCTACTGAACAGCCCCGTATGTGTATAGATAGAGATGCTTGTGTAGATACTTGTGTAGATACCTGTGTAGATTTTTTTTAGAGCAAGTAGCAAAGCTAATATATTATTGAGAAAGCTATAAACCGGTATCTATAGGAAACAAAACAGAAAATACACAAGAGTTTGAAACATATGACGTCAATTTGAACAAAAAAACAAATGATGATTTGAAGAAAAGAAAACAATAAAGGTACAAAAGTAATAATACACACATTTATAAAGTAGCGGCAACTCTTTATATTATAACAAAATGATTGACTAACAACGATAAGTAGCAAAAGAAAAAAACAAAAATAGAAACGAAAACGAAAACGAAAAAGAAAACAACAAAGAAATAAACCGAAGCATATCATTAAAAGAAACGGTTATCAAAAATGTGTGTTTATGGTGTTTTACCAAGGTAAAGTGGTTGCAAAAAATTGCAGGAAAAAATTCTTAAAAAAAAGAATAGAAAAAAACAGGATGTAGTGATTTTTCAAATCATTATCTGTGGGCCAATTGCAGCAAGCAACGAGCAGCACCAATAGATGAAGGTGTGGACATCAGTCTTGTTGGAGATTGCATCATTTGGGTTTCATCGCCTTCACCATTTTCAGCATCCATAGTATCGTCGGCTTCTTTTGTATGCATAGAGACTAGATTCTTGGTGGCTATTTGCCTTATCGGAGTCATCATGGTAATATTGGTATGTGTTGATTCCGCAATTGTAGTGTCTGATGTTTCTGTGTTTGCTGAGGAGGATGGAAGTGTAGTAGGAGCCTGTAGGATATGTTTATTTTGGGAGGATATTGACGATGAGGAGGAGGAAGGCGATAGCATACCGGTTTTCTTTTTGGATGGGGCAGATGATGCTGAATTGGTGACAAATTTAGGGATTGGTGGTAGTTGCATTTTATTTTTACCAATTTTAGATGAAGAAACAAATCTAGAAGGTGAAGTTTGACTTGACAATTGAGCAACTAAAGATTTACCATTCAATCCAGTAGTTGGTAAATCAAAAGCAAACTTTGTGGTTGAAGCAGGAGCAGATAACGGATATTGTAGATCAGGAACTTGCTTCAAGAACTCCAAAGAAGCTCTTTTCAAGTTTTCTCTAGTACCCTTTTTTCTAACAACATCATCTAGAAAACACACTCCCGGTCTTTTAATGACAGAATCGGTATTTGAAGATGATGTTTTATTAGAAGATGTCTTTTTTGTTGACTTGACCTTCAAAGACTTTCTTTTCTTTTGTTTATTTGTTAATAAAGGTGTTGAAGCTGCTAATAAATCAGCAATAGCACTGGATGGTTGTGTCATGTTTGTTAATGGTGATGAAATCTGAGGTATGTGCTGTTCTTGTATTTGAGAGGATTCTTCAGAAACTTTCAATTCCTCTAGTGGGACATCAGTTTGATTAGTTTTCACTTTATAGTAGGCTAATTGAAGTTTCAACTTTAAAAGTCTAGCTCTTTCTAAACGAGGAGACGATTCAATCAATTGTTTTCTTTTAACGTTTGACTGTTTATAGTCATCCAAAGAAAGTGATCTTTTTAGTGGCGATGCATTGGATAAGTGTTTAGAGGAAATGTTAAACGAAGGAACTGATAGGGAATTCTTTGATTGATGCGTTGTAACAAATCCTGTAAAAGATTTGGACTTTTGCTTGTTATGGGAAATGTTAATGGCATTGTCTGAAACTGGACCTAGAGCCATTCTGTTAGATGAAGTTGGTGTGATTGTGGCAGAAGACATGCTGTTATAAAATAGTTAAGTTGATAGATGAGTTAGAAGTTTTCTGTTTTTTTTTGTATTCTTTTTAAAGTGACAATGAATGAATGGGCTTTAAAGAAAATGCAAAATAGATATGGGATAGTTTGAATTCTTTTCTTTTGAAGACAAATGCAATTAATGAAACGGGGGAATTAAATGAAATATATATTGAAACGATTAGTTTAACTAATAGGAATTGAAGAGAAAAAAACTCAAATGTGTTGATAATAAAATGCTAGTTGGAACTTTTTTATATAGATTGAAATATAACAAAGAGAAAGGAGAAATCAAAATCAAAATAGTATATCTATAATTTATATGGACACTGTATATAACACTTGAAACTTCTTCCAAGAATGTGCTTATAGTCTGCTTGTTGAACACTAGTTAGTTTCTTTTACTGTTATTCACTTGCACCAAATAGAAAAGAATACCTTATTACCTTCGTTTACACAAAGAGACTGATCCATTCATTGCAAGAAGACAAACAAACACAGGTAAACAACAAACAAACGTCCAAATCGGGCACACGCTTGTTCTGAAAGAAGAAAAAAAAAACAAAAACAAGAATTTGCGCGCCTTAAGACTTTAGTTTACTTCTTTCTTAATAAGGAAATAGAGGACGCGTACAGTTGTTTTTGTTTTTGAGCGTTCAGCAGAGCGTGTTTTCCTATTCTCTTGACTTCAAGGTGGAGCACCTAACGGTTTCTTTGTTCTTGTGACGAAAGGGTACCTTGAAGTGTCTACGTTGTGTCCATGGTTGTGCTTTCGGGAACTCTTTTTTTTCGGTGTTAATAGATTAAAATCCTGTATTTAGTAACATATAAATTATATATGTATGTATATAGAGTGAGTGACAGTAGAAAACCGATATACATATATATGTATACGTATTTATAGAACACAAACTAGATAAAAATTTGGTTGACAGAAGATAAATTTCCATTCAACGACAGTATTAAAATCCACAAGAATCAGCTAACAAAAACCTTTACCCATTTAGAAATCCAAACCAGCGACAACATCTTTCAAGTTGGTGCTCATAACATTCTCGATGGTATCGCCATGACCAGAAGCAACTCTTAACAATAGTTCGTTTAACTCTGCACTGCCTAAGATATCAACATGGTCAGCAGTCTTAGCACCACCTCTAATATCAAATCTATCAGGTTCATGTTGTATTTCAACAACTGTAACTTTAGAATTACCAGGATTGTAAATGTTACCTTTTTCTGCCCATTTGTGGCACATGGTATGGGTCATCAAAGAAATGGTACCATCACCATTAGACATCAAGACAGATTTCTTTGCTTCGGCATCGATAGTAACGTTCAACTTGGAAAGATCTTTGTTAACTTCTTCCCTGTATTGGTACGCCCTTTCAGTTGGGATACCAACACCGTAGAAACAGTAGACCTTCATGTCTGGTGCATTTGGTAATGGAACTTCTAGAGGGTTGCTCCATTTGTTGTAGTTCTTTTCGTTTGCAGCGAGTTCTTTTTTGGTTTTAGCATAACCATAGGAGTAATGCTCTTGTGTTCTTCTAGAAAACCATTCTGGTCCTTGTCCTAGCAAAAAGTCAATGGATTCGGCAATTGTCAAATTCTTGTTAGAATATGGGCCAACTTCCTGTTGGAATCTTAAAAAGTTACCTAGTGAACCTTCTTCGTTTTCACCATCACCTTGGAATTGATCATCGGGTGCACTGTTAAGATCTCCCCAGATCAAATCACCACCTTTTGGTATCATACTGGCAATACCACCAAATGATTTAATCATGTCAGCTCTTTCACGTCTTGAAAAGAATTTTTCTAAACCTTGAATGGCTAATGCGTTCAATTGAACAGTATCTTTCATTTCACCAGAGAGCAAGGCAACAATAGCTTTTGGGGTACCTAGCATACAACCAGAAATATCAACAAATGAATCAATATGATCGTTAACCCAAGTCGGACCACCATTACCAAAATGAACACCTTCAGCTTCAACCCATTTCAAGAAATAGAACAAAACTTGTGAGCCCATTGAATGGCCGAATAAAGCCGTTTTTTCACCACTTAATGATTTATTGACTTCAATTTGGGACTTTAATCTTGTAAAATAACCATCTCTTCTTTCTAAATCCAAATAACTCAACCTCCAGTCATAAGAGGCACTGAACATATTGCCAGGACCATAACCAATAACAGCCAAGTTTTGTAAAATTTTGTTCCAAATCCAGTAACCAGCCATAAAGAAATCAGCGGCTTCGAAACCTTGAGCAGCTCTTAATTTAATACCAGGAGGATCTAAACCAGTTTCTGGGTCTAACATGATATGTTTCAACCAGCATGCTTTATCTAAAAACATGGATCTAATCATATAAAATGACCCCCATAGTCTCTTTCTGAAATGAGGCTCACTCGGACAGTCTTCAGTCCCTTCCAATCCCCAACTTTCGATACCGGTACTGATAACACCAGGGACTAAAATCACGGGGTGTTTAGCGACGTAACCATCTTTGCTCAATAGTTTACCAATGGCAAATGATTCACTAGGGTTATGTAATTTTTCACTATCGGTTTCCTCTAACAATTTTTGAATACCCGAAGGCAAAACTTCTCTCCAATCTTCGAAGTAACCACCAACAGAATCAAACTTCAAATAGTTGTCTAACTCAGGGAAGATATCATTTTCAACCATTGTCTTAGATCCAAAGTATAAGGCAAATAAAATACCAAACAATGCACCAAAAATGAACATAAATCTTTTAGTTTTCAATAATGTTTTGGCTCTTGATTTTTCGGACTCTCTCTTTGATTTGATTATCTTTCCCGCTTTAGGCACAGCTTCTGCAACAGCTTCAGGAATTTCAACTTCTTTGATGTTGTCTTCGTGGTTGATAACTTCTTTGACGGTTTTGCCTATTTCAAAAGCAGTTGATGTGGAGTCTTCATTTTTGGTTGATTGTTTTGCTTTAGCCCTTCTTAATTTTGGAGGCATTTTTATCTAACTGTATTTATTAATTACAAATGTATTTGTTGAACGTATGTAGTGAATGGAGTTGGTTTTAACTAAAATGCCAGTTGGATGATATATTGATATATCTAAAAATATATTTGATTTGTTAATATAAAAATAAAAGATTTTCAAAACTGTTTTGGGTTACTAAGAAACTAGTAAACATATATATATAGCCGCAATTCACGTGTAAACGAGTATCTCCGGAAAAGAAAAAACTGGCAATTTCTATCTTTCAATCAGATATACAAAAGATACCGTGAGGTTTATGTATAAACGATCTGGTTAGTTATATGTTTAAAAGTAGGACTAAATTACGAAAAACACAGTATATTCATCATTATACGTTAGTTCCCAATGTGTCAACCCAAAACCGAGATTGGATTTTAATCAGTCCGTCCGAATCCGGAACAATTTAATCTCTCTCTCTTTCTTTCCCACCGTTTAAATTAGACTTTTACACCGTTACAAAAGTTATAGACGCGTCGATAGTTTTGTCCAAAAGGCAAAAACGACGGGTCTTTTCTGTGCGGCTGTATGTCATTTAATATATATAACAAACATTACTTTTGTAACGCTTGAGTGTAACACATTTTTATACTCAGTTAAAGTACAAGACAAAAATAATACATTCTCAAATAATCTTCTTGTGTTTAACTATCAAGTACGTTTTCCAACAACTACGTACTATTATCAGCACTTACTGCAGAACTATCATTATCTATTTCCTTATCAAATCTTGTTAAATACACACATAGTTGATTATAGCGCCATTATCTGACTTTAAAATCAATTCACAAACCTACTGTTCTTTCTTATTTCCACGCTCGTCAAACCATTTACACGGTTAAAGCATTAAAACCCAACAAAAATGACAAGTCTTTATTTAAGATCAACTTTAAGCTCGCTAAGGGAGTACTTGACCCCAATCACACATAAATCCACCTTTACCGAAACTGGTGAAATCACTCCAGAAGAGTTTGTTGCTGCTGGTGATCATTTGGCTGATAAGTTCCCAACTTGGCAATGGTCTCCTGCACCAGAATCCAAGAAAAGAGATTTTCTACCTGATGATAAACAATTTTTAGTCACTAGGCACGTTCCATCGTACGTTAGGGCTGCTGATTATGAAGATCCTGAAGGCTTAGGTGACACAGGTTCAAGTGAGGGTCAGCTGAATATCGATGATGAAGTTGATGAGGATGGATGGACAACCACTCATACCAAACATCCGTTAAAGAAACACTGCTCACCAGAAGATGAAAGAAGACATTCTATGCAATACCAAGAAATGATTGAAGGTGGCTCCAGAAAAAATTCTTCTGTTAGCAATAATAGTCTACAACAAGCAACAACTCCTGTTATCGAAGCAGAAGAGGAAATTAATGATATCGATGAGTTAATTGATGAAAATGCCGAAGAAACTGATTTTTTACCAGAAAACCTTGAAAATGATGAAATTGTGAATGATCCAAAAAAAAGAAGCTATGATTTGTACATCACGTACTCTACAAGTTACCGGGTGCCAAAGATGTACTTGGTTGGATTTGATTCAAATGGTACCCCACTAACCCCAAATCAAATGTTTGAAGATATAGCAAGTGATTACAGACAGAAAACAGTGACTATCGAAAAGGCTCCATTTTTATCTAATACTACATCCGTTTCGATTCATCCATGTAGACACGCCACCGTTATGAAAGTGTTGATGAAAAGAGCAATACTGGCAGCAAAGTCCAAGTTGGAGAAACAAAATGTGGATTTGGTGAAAGGTATTTCCAAATTGGGATTGGCTGATAATCAAACTAATTCCACTGTCAAATCAAAGGATGACGATGATGATTGGGAAGCTATTGATCAAGGTCATATTCCAGAAGGTGAAACGAACGATGATGAAATCATTAGAGCTGATCAATATCTAATTATCTTTTTGAAATTTATTGCTAGTGTTACTCCTGGTATTGAGCATGATTACACTATGGATGCTTTCTAGTTTTTGTTGGTATTATTGATCAAGGTTCTCCTTCTATTTTTTGATTTTCCTTTCTCCCTTGAAACATTCAGAAAAAAACAATTCCCAGTTAATATTCTATTTTTATCATCTTTGTTATTTTATTCTTTGTTATTTGAACCTATATACGATTTCTGTTTGTTTTTTAGCTTTGCTGACGTTACTTGTTGTTCTTTTTTTTCTTGTATTTTTCTTTTTCTTTTTTGTTTCTGTTTTCTGTTTATTCAAGTTGCTGATCCTCAATTATCTTATTATCTGAAAGAAGTTGCCGGTTGTACTATGTACGTAAATATTAATGAGGTTTAAAAATACACTTCGATTTAAAATCTACTACTGTTATTATACACACCAAATGGGAGAGCCACTCAACCTACTTATTCGTCAACCTGTTTCCAGACTTTAATACTCTTATCAACACCACCAGTAACTAATCTCAATCCACTATGATCAAACCCTGAGCATAAAATACCATTCTCACTACTAAGTGACCCTGGAACTGGAACATTAACACCATCTTGAAAAATCTCTCCGTTGTCCCAATCCCAGAAACCATACTGGCCATTATCACAACCAACAAACATAACGTTATCCGCATTACAACTTATACTGTTCACAATAATATTACCTTCACTCATCTTGTCATTTTTTAAGACACCCATGTCTTGTAAATATTCGCATTGCGGTAATTTAAACTTCTTCAAACCATCACTTGATCCACTAACAAACTCGTCACCATATTCATTCAATGTAAATGATCTCACGGATTTGGAGTGGTATGTTAATGTATCCCTACATTTGCCAGCAACCAAATCCCACGTCCTCACTGTTGAATCCATTGAACAACTGATAATCTGTGGTTCTATTGCCCTACATTGAATCTTATTAACCGAACTTTTATGCCCACTTAAAGTGTACACTGGCAATTTAGTTCTGATATCCCACACTCTGACAGCACTATCACGTCCTGCAGTAACAATGAGGTCTAAAGTTGGATGCACGTCAACTGTATAAACAGACGATAAATGGCCATGATAATCTCTTACAATTCTGTTCTTTTCTAAATCCCAGCACTTGACGGTCTTGTCTTCTGAACAGGAAAACATGTATGGGTGTCTATCGGATATGGCTAGCCCTCGAACAGCCATAATGTGCCCAGTTAACGTTAGTTGCAATTGACTAGTGGCTAAATCCCAAATTTTAATTGTTCTATCTGAAGAACCAGTAGCAAAAAACTTATTCAATGGGTCGAACGTTAACGAATGAACTTGACCAGTGTGGCCAAGGACAACTCTTTGAAGTTTCCAATTACTGCGGTATTTCGATTGTGATTTAGGTTTGGTTGACATTTGAGGGACTAGAGATTTATCTGCAAATGCATACTCTCCTATTGTTTGTCGTATTGCTGGCGAGGTGGTGTCATCACCTGCATACAGTGATAATGCTGTTGAAGCATTTTTTGTCTCTGCGCTTGATCCTGGTAAAAGTAGCGGTGGTTGAGTGTCACTTGAACCCACCTTTAACTGTTGCTCTTGTTTCATTCTATCTAGTAAAGTGCTTCTTCCAGTTATCTTTGATGCCAGATGTTTTGGTAGTCTTTTAAAATCATTTTCAAAATCTTTATGTAAGATGGAGTTTAAGTAGGTTAAATTACTCTTTTCGTCAAAGAGAGTATCTTCTAATATGTCAGTTGTTGGTGAGTTAAATAAAAGCCGTCTACGCTTCTTTGTCTCTTCGTAAGATGTTGATACCATTCTTTTATTGTTGTATGATGAGATTATGATTGAGTTGTCAATGTAGTATTGCAGTTGTTGTTTGATTAGCATAAAGTACCCCCTACCCGATAGCTAGCATTTTAATTAAAACTTTTCGGCTGATTGTAAAGAAAATATACCCTTTATAAATAGGATTAATTCCTGTTTTAGAGGTGTTCCAAAAAATTTTATCTTTTAAGATTAAATAATAAAAAAATAAATGTATTCTCACCCTTTGTAATTAATAATCAATCAGATCTTAGTGATCTCTGTGTTTTTCTGAAATATATACAAGGTATATCAATAATTGCGCAATTCAAAGTAATTGATAAAAAAACATAGAAGCATAATAAAGATGTCCAATAACCCTGAAGAAGAAACTCAACAGGCCTTGGAAGGCGAAGACGACGAAGAATACATTACCTTAAATGAAGTTGACGAAGTTGTCGGTGACGATTTAGATCAAAATCCAGGCAATGATATGGATGACGATTACATGGATGATGATGATATGGATGAATCAGGACATCCTGAATTTGATGAAAACGGAAACATGGAAATCGACCTTTCGAACAACTCGCAAGGTTACTTTGATGAACACAAAGACTCCATTTTTACCGTTGCTACCCACCCAACATTACCACTTGCCGTGACAGGTGGTGGTGACAACACCGCATACATATGGACAACGCATACAAATCCAACCAAGATGGTTGCTGAATTGAAAGGTCATACTGAATCTGTCATCTCCAGTGGCTTCACGGCTGATGGTTCCTACGTTATTACTGGTGATATGACAGGTAAGGTACTTGTGCATAAAGCTGCTAAAAAGTACCAAGTTTGGAACTTACACGGTACTTTAGATGAAATTGAAGAAGTTTCATGGATTAAAGTGCATCCAAAGCAAAACGTTTTTGCCGTTGGTGCCATTGATGGTTCCATTTGGGTTTACCAAGTTGAACCAACTTTAGAATTGATCTTCTCTGGTTTCTCGCATTCATTAGAATGTACCAACGGTGTGTTTGTGAACACTGAATCTTTAGACGATTTGAAATTGGTTACTGTTTCCGAAGACGGTTCTATCATTGGTTGGAACTGTTTCACTTCCCAACAGGAGTACAAGATTGACGGTACTAATCAATTGAAAGGTTTATTGACACCATGGGTTTCCATTTCATGTGATCCAAGTTCCAAGATTGTTGCTATTGGTTCTAGAGACTCTCAAGTTGCCATATTGAATGCTGAAACCGGTGTTATATTGACTGTTTTCAAGGCTCTAGAGTTAACTGAAGAACAAGATGTGTATGAGGCTTCCATCGAATCAATCACTTGGTGTGATGGTGGTAACTTAAACTTAATGGCTTTAGGTTTGGTTTCAGGTGATGTTTTCATTTTTGATTCCAACACTTGGAAGGTTAGAAAGACTTTGAAATGTTCTGATGCCATCACTAAATTGATGTTCATCAAGGATACTGCCACTTTAATGGGTTCATCTATGGATGGTAAGGTTTACAAGTGGGATGCAAGAACCGGTGAAGTTCAACACACTTGTTATGGTCACCATATGGGTGTTTTAGATTTCAGTATCGATTGTTCAGGCATGAGATTGATAACAGCTGGTGATGAAGGTGTTGCATTAATCTTTGGTTTCTAGTTTCAGTGTATAGATACTCACATAATACTAATAATAATGTACAATTTTCCTTATTTCTTGCTCTCTTTTTTTTTTTTTCAAAGTCGAAGTTCATAAATTAATACGTCTTTAAAAAATTAAATTGGTCATAGATACACATATTTACTTATTTCAAATTCAGCTTCTTAAGTTTTTCGTCAATAAGCTTATCAACTAACCTGTAAAGTCCACTTTCAGTGTTAACAGCTTGACTTTCCAAACTCAAACTGATTTGTCTTTCAATTAACTTACCTGTTAAATCAACTTCAACATTGACTTCGTCATTAATTGCTTTAGTTGGCATTACGACCTTTTGTTGTGTATAAGCAACCATCATAATCTTGAAACTGGCGGTGTTGTAATCAACGTCAACGACCGTCAAACTTGTACCATCAAGGCAGATGAAACCCTTGTGAACAATATAGTTAATGAACTCTTTGTCTCTTAGTTGAAATTCAAAGATAATAGAGTTACTGTCAGCTTCTCGGGAGACTATTTTAGCAACTGTATCAACATGGCCTTGGACCATATGTCCTCCAAATCTAACATCACCAGAGACAGCACGCTCCAAGTTAACTTTATCACCTGTCTTCAAAGAACCCAAGTTGGTCTTACGTAAGGTTTCTTGTGAAATACCAACTTTGAAAGAATCAGAGTCAAACTTTGTGACAGTCAAACAAGTACCATTTATGGCGATGGAATCGCCCAGATGGCAATCCCCTAGGATCTCAGTAGCGTTCTTGACGGTTAAGGAGACACCGTTACCGCCAGACTCTGTGGAGTCTGAGACGATGTATGATTCAACTTCTCCGATAGTTTCAACAATACCTGTAAACATAATGTGTAACTTTGTTATCCTGATTGTTATTCCACTTTCTATCACAACCACAGATGTAAGGATAAAACGAAAAGGACTTAACTGAACAGTCTATTTCAATAGTTTTGTTTAGTCATCAATCCGAAGCAGATTTAAAAGAAATTACTGAATCCGTTGGCTGTGCACTACTCCTTTTTCTTGATTCATGCGGTTATTATTATTATTATACAGAGCCATATGGATTGATTAAAAGACTAATTACAGTTCATCCTAAATGCGGAGGACTCAGTTTGAATTTTCTAACTGAATAAAAGAGCAATTGCAGTTTGTATACTACTAGGAGTATTGTTCTTTGGTTTAAAACCATCAATTGAACGGTATCAATTCTCGCCGCAGATCAGCTCACAAATATTATTATCTCTATCATTAAGCAGGTACTTCGTTAAACTGCACCATCATGGACCCTCTCGTACCATCACAGGGAATGACAAGAAAAATACCGATAGCAGTGTTAGAACCCCCTTTCTTAAATAAGGATGCTGCTGTTGATCAAGCACCATCTTCACCACCTTCTTCCAGTCAAGGGTCATCTACGCTGCAAGTATCAGGCACTGTCCCAATCAAATCGAAGCTTTCTGAGAGACTTTCAATTTTAAGAAATAAAGCACTAGGATTAACGGCAATCACACCGGACTATGCAAATGAATCATCTCCAAAAACAACTCCTTTAGAATCTGGTATGATTTCCCCTAGTGATCCAACCAGTAATCCAGGATCACTCCCCATGTCACCCACATCTATCTCAGAGCCCAATTCTTTAACAATACTAATGGGAAGGAGACATTCAAATGGTGACGCTTTAAGTGATCCCAACAGCAATAACAGCTCTGATAGTATTTCAGAGAAAGGGAAGCTCAGGAGTATTATAAATCGTGGTGTTCGAAGGCTCTCCAGATCAAATTCTGATGAGACAGAAATCGATATACCCGTTCCTAGGAGGTCAACCATTGACTCGGAGGCCCAAGATGAAGAAGCTTACACTAAGCCACTGGATAAAACCACCATACCTCCCGAATTAATAGATCTTGGGATTGAAATGTTAAGAATCACCCATAAGAAAAAAATTAAAAGGTTGTTTAAATTAAATCTTGATGAGAATATTTTATTTTGGAATAACAAATCATCCTCCTTCATTGAAATTGAAAGGATAAAAAATATAAGATCAGGCAATGATGCTAAAAACTACAGGGAAGAATTCAAAATTTCCTCCGATTATAAAGATTTATGGATTACCATAATTTACAATAATAAATCAAAATATGACAGTATTAAGGCATTGCATGTCATTGCCACCAATAAACATGACTATGATATATTTTTAAATACAATGAAAAACTTGGTCTTTTTTAGAAGACAGCTTAAAAGAAGTTTGTCGGGAACAACGGATAGTGACTTATTTACAAAGTTGCATTGGAATAACAAGGCGTCAAACAATGAAAATTTACCGTTTGAAGGTGTTTTAAAATTAACCTCTAAGTTACATATTCATATAAATCCAGATTATATTCGTGCAATGTTTAATATGGTTGATGACAAGATGAAGGGATATCTTGACTTTGATGAGTTTAAAAAGTTTGTCAAGTTGTTGAGAGATAGAAAAGAGTTTATTAAAATTTTCAGTTCTTTAAAGACAAAGGAAGATGGACGAATGACCTTTGAGGAGTTCAAAACATTTCTGATTGAAGTTCAGCATGAGATTATTCAAGAAGATTGCGTTTTCGAGAGAATTTTCGAAAAATTCTCTAAATCAAAAGATTACTTGAACGTGGAGGATTTTGGTAACTTTTTGATAAGTTCATATACATCACCTTTGAAAGAAGTGGAAGAGGATTACTCTAGGCCACTGAATGAATATTTTATATCCTCTTCTCATAATACATATTTAATGGGAAGACAGGTCAAAGGAAGATCCTCTGTGGAAGGCTATATAAGGGCACTGCAACGTGGATGTAGATGTGTTGAAATAGATGTCTGGGATGGTGACCGTGGTCCAGTCGTTAATCATGGCAGAACGTTTTCCAAATCAATTGATTTCCAAACGGTTATTGAAACAATTAGAAAATATTCTTTTATTACTTCTCCATATCCCGTTATCATATCACTAGAGATAAGGTGCAATCTTGAAAATCAATTAAAGGCTACGCAGATTTTGAAAGATGTTCTTCTAGATTTACTTCTAACCAAATCCTTATTCAACAATTCAATGTCATTGCCTTCCCCTGGTGAATTGAAACATAAAATTTTGATTAAAGTGAAGAAACCAAGTTCAACCATTTCTAGCTCGTCAACTGACTCAACCACTGAAAGTGGATCCACTACTGCTTCTAACTCCTCCTCATTCAGTGAAAATGATCTTAATCCTTCTAAATCACATAGTTCCAGTTCTTCAATCAATAAAATCATCAGCAGGAAACGCAAAACTATTAAAGTCTCGCCAGAAATGGGTGTACTTGGTGTGTACTTGGTTGGGGTGAAGTTCCGTAATTTCTCATTACCAGAATCAAAAACCTTCAATCACTGCTTCTCTTTCAGTGAACGGACACTTATGAAAATGATCAAAGATGAAACAAAGTTTACATCTATCTTCAAACATAATAGAAGGTTTTTAATGAGAGTTTATCCTTCGATCTATAGATTCAACTCATCTAACTTCAATCCTCTTTTATATTGGGAGCTGGGATCTCAATTGGTAGCTACTAACTGGCAAATTTATGATCTAGGTCAACAAATCAACGAATCGATGTTTAGCATTGGAACTAATTCGGGCTACGTGTTGAAACCAGTTAATCAAAGAATTGAAAAGACAAAATTTAAAAAACAGCATTTCAAAAATGTTCTCAAGTTTGAAAACATGAATTATTTCCATATCGAAATCATATCTGCTCAACAATTACCTAAACCAAAGGACTCCAAATTTGAAATTTTTGACCCATACGTTGAGTTAGAAGTTTATAGTGGTAAGGCAAGCTCCGTTTCAATTGGATCTAAAAAAACTGGGTCTTATAAGATATGCATGCCTTTTGAACAATCTTCCTCCTCTTCACCTTCATCATCTTCATCATCAGGTGAAGAAGATGATGAAAATGCCGGTGGACCAAAGAACGTGAGGCACCACAATAAATTCCGTTCAGATGATGCCTTCAACTTGGATTCTCCTTCTGTTGTCTTTAAGACCAATACAGTGTCTCAGAATGGATTTAATCCAATATGGAGGCAAAAATGCAATATGCATTTTAGCTCCAATGAAAACAATTTAGTGTTTTTAAGATTTTTGTTCAAGTGTAACAACAGTGACAGTGCTGATAACAGTTTGATTGGAGTTTACTGTTGTCGGTTGGACTATTTGAAGAAAGGGTATAGGCATTTACCAATTTATGATCTTCAAGGAGAAGAGTATATATTTTCTACTCTCTTTGTTAAAATTGACTATGGTCCTTTGTGAAAACTACTGAGCCTTCAACCACCTAATTCAATAAATAAAACTCCGTTTTTGTGTAACTTGAAATTTTAAACTTTATTCTACTATTTACATTTGTAAAGCATCTACATCGAGACTTCAGAATCAAAAAAAACATCTAACGCAATTATATTACACAATGATTGGATTGAGTCAAACAATACAAATTATTTTCTCTATGTTTCCATCCATTTATTCGTCATCAACTTCTTCATCTTCATCTTCATCGTCTTCTTCTCCTCCATTTTCGGCCTCCATTATAGTTTCAGTGTATTGCTCATTATATTTTCTGGCGATTCTTGAGGCTCTTCCTATTCTCTTTGATTCTTCTCTGGCTTTGAATTGTAATTTTCTCAAGTCATCTTTGAATGAAGATCTAACGGATCTGTTACTGAAACAATCCCACATTTTCAAACCGGCATTAGAACCACCGACAACCAAGTTACCAGCAACTTCAATATCAGGGGCAAAACTGGTCGATAAAACGTTACCACAGCCGAAATCTCTACTTAAAACCATCGATGGACCACCACCGTTTTGATTCACTTTCCATAACTTGACAGCCTTTTCACCCATAGCACCGGTAACAAGAACATTGTCCAAGAATGAATTAGATTCCAAAGTGGAAATACCGGAATCGTGAGCATGTAAAGTCCACAAAGGTTTAGATTCCTGTTTAGCATCAAAACAGTAAACGTTACCCTGGTCAGTACCAGCGTAGAAAATACTTGATTGATTGGAAGCCCATTTGACGGATTCTATTTCTTCATTGTTACCAACTTTGTACCTTTGTGACATTTGAGATTCTTCACTAATTCTAACATCTGAAATACAACAGTATGAGTCGTAACCACCGGTTAACAAAATAGAACCATTGTCAACACCGCTAGCATCTTGGAACCATTGGGATGAGGAGACGTGCTTACCTTGATGGATAGTGTTCATAGATCTGGCAACTTGACAAGTTGTTAGATCCCATAGTTTAACGGTAGCATCAGCAGATGTTGAAGCCAAGACATTTCTGAAAGTTCTGTTGTGTGATAATGATAAAACAGCATCAGTGTGATGAGTTATGACGTGTGAGTTCTTCTTAGTCTTCTTCTTACCCTTTTTGCTCTTTTTGGATGGCATGTCCATATCGTTTTCACCCAATATAGCATCTGGGAAGGCTTTGTCAATTGAATCCAAATTCCAGATTTCAATAGCTGGATCAAAAGTACCAACAGCAGCAAAGTTAGCAATATTGGTGTCATCGTTGGGTCCATTTGGTTTGAAGCTCATCCATTCAACACATAATGGGAAACTTGGTAGCATTAAATCATGGTGAATATATAGGTTGCTTTCTCTAACTAAACCTTTTGCAACATCTTGGTCTAATTTATCTTCTTCTTCTTCTTCAGCACCCATTGGGGCACCAGCACCATCGTCGTAGATATACACATCTAAGTAAGATATATCATCTTCTGTTCTTGTTGCTAGAATCATATTATCAGTTGGATACACTTGTAATTCGGATTTTTCTTCAGCGATATCTTTTTCGTTTGGTAGAGTTATGTAATGTTCACCTTCAATTTCACCCTCTTCTCCTTCACCATCTTCACCTTTGAAATAGGTTGCACCTGTATTAGTTAGACCTGGGAACATCGTAATAGGTTCTCCGTTTTCATCAACTGGATCATCATCATAATGTTCTAAATCATATTCTTTCAAATCATCATCTAATTCAATTTCTGTTTTCAAGTTGTTGCTGTTCATATTTGGTTCTTCTTCTCGGTCATCTTCGTCTTGTAAACTTGATTTGGCATCAGAAATTTGTAGCTTAGCCATTTCGTTAATTCTAGCCATTTCTTCTTCATCTAATTCGTATTTTTCTGGAAATTCAGAAGCAAATCCTCTTGGGACCCAACATGATGCGGAAATCATTTTGATTATCAGTTATCGATGTTGTTTTACCTGTTGGTACCTTTTCATCAGTTACCCATAAACAAGAGTAAAAAGCACTTGATAAAAAAATTTTAAGATATTATAAAGTATAGTAAGAAAAAATATTTTTTTTCAGTTCCAAGAAAAAATATTTTTTTTCAGTTCCAAGAAAAAAACTTTTGCTTACATCATCATCAAAGGGAAAAGTGATTGTTACCCGCACTAATCGAATAGTTTTACTTGCGGATGGATGGTTTTAGATTCAATCAAAGGCTGAAGAAGAGCCATTTAACCAAGACGTCTTCGGTTTTATGAATTTGTCTGAAACATTTGTGGCACCATTAGTCTGGAATCAATATATACTACGTCTCAACGAAAATCATAAAGGATGTCAGATCAAACTCCTAACAAAAAGACCATTGAGGATCTTTTAAAGATGCTGGCAATGGGTGAAGAACTAACGCAGAATCAAAGAAAAGAAATGAAGGACTACAAGTTTTGGAAAACCCAACCGGTGTCCAAATTTGACGAACAAATCAAAGAAGAAGGCCCAATTGACCAAACTAAAACTCCTGACGACATCCCAGACGATCCATTGCCAATGTTGAAGGATTTTGAATGGGTTACTATGGATTTAACCGTTGAAGATGATATGGATCAAGTTTATCAATTACTACATGAGCATTACGTTGAAGACCAAGATGAAACTTTTAGATTTGACTATAGCGCCAAGTTCTTTGAATGGGCTTTGAAACCACCCGGATGGAGAAAAGAGTGGCACGTTGGTGTTAGAGTTAAGAGCACCGGTAAACTGGTTGCTTTCATCAGTGCCATTCCAACGACTTTGTGCATTAGGTCAAAAAATATTGAAAGTGTGGAAATTAACTTCTTATGTATCCATAAAAAACTAAGATCAAAAAGATTGGCTCCTGTTTTAATTAAAGAAATCACAAGAAGAGTTAACAAGAATAACATTTGGCAAGCATTATACTCGGGTGGGGCTATTCTACCAAGTCCTGTTTCTACATGTAGATACACACATAGACCAATCAATTGGGGTAAACTAAACGATGTCGGATTTTCTACATTGCCACCAAACGTCACAAAATCTCAAATGATCGCCAAATATACATTACCATCCAATACAAAGACCCAAGGTTTGAGAAAAATGCAGCCAAAGGATGTTGATCAAGTGTTTGAATTGTATACAGCTTATCAATCCAGGTTTGAAATGATTCAAGTTTTCACTAAGGAGGAGTGCTCACATTGGTTCCTTGGCGATAGGAAACAACAGGATTTGTCTGAAGAAGATAAGGTGATTGCCACGTACGTTGTTGAAGATAAAGAATCCGGTAAAATTACCGACTTTGTTTCTTTCTACATGTTACCGTTTACTGTGCTTAATAGTGAAATTCACGATAAACTAGGTATTGCATACTTATTCTATTATGCTTCAGATGTTGCCCTTGAGGAAGGTTTCAACGATGATGCTAGATTGGCTAAAAGATTAGATTCTTTAATTGGCGATGCATTGATATTATCAAAGCAATATAAAGTTGATGTTTTCAATGCTGTCACTTCTCAAGATAACGTTTTGTTCTTGAAAGATTTGAAGTTTGGCCCTGGTGATGGTTTCTTGAACTTTTATTTGTTCAATTATAAAGCATTCCCAATCAATGGTGGTGTCGATGAAAATAAAGAATATGACACAGTTAATAAGAGTGGTGTTGGTGTTGTTATGTTGTAATCTATATAAAACTAATTTCAATTGAAAAACAAAGTTCAAATAAAGTATCTCATTCGTCAATAATTGCAAAGTTAAAATTTGAAAATTAAAAATTAAAATAATCTATAAGATCAATGAAGTAAATACTTAATTAAAGGTTATCAAATTGGAAAGAAGGTATAAAAGAAAAGAAAATAGGGTGTTCATTTTATAATTAGCATTAGCAGCTAGACTATTCATTGATTAATCGAATTCAATGCTTGTGTTTCTCTTTCTCACAATAGCAGAAGTCACTTCGCAACCGCGTAGATCTTCAACATGAGTAGCATCCACAATATCTTCATCATGTATATAGAAGTAGATACAATCAATGTTATCGCCAACAAATCCAATCCAAGGACCGTCTAAAGTATCAGAAAGAAGAGGATAAGAGTAACTTTGACTAGCTTCTCTTTCTTCATCTATAGTACTTCTTCTCTTTCTCAATGTTTGATATGAATTAGAAGAGTGGTTGTGGTGGTTAGTCTCATTTGAAACACTGCCGTGTGGAGAAGGTGACGATGAAGGTGATCTCATAGCAATTGAATGATTGCGGAGCCCCAAGTTTTCATTATTGTGATTAGTTGAAATGCTTGCGCTGTTCAATATGGCTTCAAGGTCGTCGTTGGATTCTTCAACTGATTGACCAGATGTTTTGATCGCATCTAATGCAATATAAAAAAGTAATGGTGAGTAATTTCTGTTGAAAAACATCAAAGCCAAAATTGTAGTTGGGAGTAAGGGAATAACCAATCCAGCTAGTACAAATGATTGCTCTAAAGCTAGAGTACCAAGCATTTGTAATTGCAGGAAAAAGAGACCTAAACAAACTCTTCTAAAGACAATTGGCCATGCTTTACCTGTGCTATGATGAGGATGAATCATTGAATACACAAGTTGATATTTGTAAACATAGTAACCCAAGACAAAATAAACTAATCCAGAAGTTAGAATCTTTGTTGAAATAACAGAATAAATAATTGTGATAATGAAAATCATTATATGTTGTGGTAAAATTAAGCCAACTTCAAAGACAGCGGGTTTGTAAAATAAATCTCTGTAATCTCTTGGTGTTTGCCATGACGAACACATTACATATTGCCAAAATAAAAACGCTAAATCACCAATCTGCAAAAGTTTGAACGGGAACATTGTCAATCCTTGTAACAAAATCAAATCAACGTAGAATAATGACAAGCTTTTGATCGAAGTGGCTAGCAATGGAGCAATCTTGGTTGTATCTGAAAGTAAAGCCTTATAACTGGACAATGTACCAAATAATGTGAACACCAAAAACAAATTGAAAAAGATATACAAAAAATTCTTTCTAATGACCGACAGTTCAACATCCCCTTTTGAAACAAGCCCCTGCAGATTTGATAAAAAGGAGATAACATACGGTAGAATAACATTTATAATTGTGAACAAATAAGTTGGAAGTAAACCAGTGACAATTGCCCTTATTATATCATGTTTTAATAGATAAGCACCAAATTCAGGCCATATTTTCTTGATTGAATTAACGTTCAACAAAGAAGATATATATCTGATTGGAATAATCAATAGGATACTGAAAACAATGATTACCAATTCCAAAACATTCTTTCTAATAAAAATAGCTTTTGCACTCAATAGTAAGTTTTCCCAGTTAACGTCAAAGGGAGCCGGTGCTAAGCAGGTGATCAATTGAAAAACATTTGGTGAAAACACCGCCTGTGCTGCCATTTGGGCATCTGTCATTGATGTCATTGTCACAAAAGCGTGTGGAATGGGTTTGAAATCACCGTTCTCTCTCAAATCAAGAATCTTTTTATCTATCAGTATCAACTCTTTGGAGTAATGATCAAATTGGTCAACTTTTGGACCAAACCATGTTAACCTTTTTTGAGGTCTTTTCTTAATCCTATTTTTAGAGTCAACAGCTTTTAATAATGGTATGCTTTCGTTTTCAGTCTCACGAGATTCATCCAAATTTGGTGTGTATACGACGTCTCCTTCTTGAAGTGGCATTGTTGATTTATACACTTTTAATGTCGTTGAAGGGGTTGAATTTTTTGTTAGGATTCTGATATCTAATCCATAATAACTAGAATATAGTTGTTCCAAAGTACGAATAACTTTTTTTCTCTCATTGAATAAATCATTAAGTTCGGAATAATCATGCACAAGTGAAATATGCTCCACTTTCCCAACACCAAGCGTTTCAATATGATCTCTCAAAGCAGATTCATCTTTTAGTTCCTTGGGTATATTAGAGATAGCAATTGTTCTATCTGTTATTGATCTTTGTGAACCAAGACACCGTTGCCTTGTTTTTATAATATGTTTTGTTTCCCTAAATAAAAAGAAGTAAA
Source organism: Ogataea trehalophila (assembly GCA_003707645.2). Lineage (NCBI taxonomy): Eukaryota > Fungi > Ascomycota > Pichiomycetes > Pichiales > Pichiaceae > Ogataea > Ogataea trehalophila. The sequence goes on from PPKI02000033.1 coordinate 163,486, forward strand.
CAATTGCCGTGAAAATGTATGTGAATACAGTACACACCAAAAGGTATGCCTTTGTATCAGCATCCAAATGCTTACGGCCGTCTCCGTCACCTTTGTCCTGTAAAACTGAGAACAATGCTGTTGTTATAGATTGATCTTTATCAAAATTACCGGTCAATACATACCTCAACGGGCTCAAAACACAAATTCCAATAATTGTCATTGTGAAAAATATTTTTATTCCCATTCTGAAAAAGCAAAGAAAAACATAGGCATCAAGACCAGCAACTTGAAGAAACTCATCGTTTGAAATTGAATATAAAACCTTCATCCATCCAAGGAAATTATCAGGTAGTCTTTTTATCATCTTATTTCTGTACGGTCTCACTGAGTAAACCAATGGGAATTTGTATCTTGTTAGACAAAACACCAAAAATATGAGAAGCCCTAATGTAGAGCAAACATAGAGTTGAACTTTGAAAACTGTTTGAGGTTGACCTCTCGGATCAAAAATAGGAGGATCTTCTGTTTTATTTCCAAAAGGCATGGAATCCATAATTGAGTTGTTATGTTATTAGTTTGTAACGTTATGCAAATAAATAAATAAATAGCTTGAAATGAGGTAGAGATGAGGAAAAGTGGGCGGACTAAGCAACCGTGTATATTTATAATATAAATGAGTGAATTGAAATGTTGAAATGCGCAAGGCGTGTATTAAAGGGAAAGTAGTGATTGATTTGAAGTTTCGTCAAAGTTTCGTTGAAGTAGCTGTTTATAATAATAGACTACAAATATAGAGAAAACTGTCTTTGGCAAACGAAATCTGTTCCAAATAATTAATGTTTTACAGGCTGTTGCAGGTTTTTTTACAATAAATACTACACAAAAGATCTTCTAGTATTGAAACAAAATTAAAACTATTGTTTGTTTGACTTACTCCTATTGTTTTCTAAAATTTGGCATCGGCGTTCCGGTCCTATTGTCTTTTACATAAGGTGTACTTCTTCCCTCTTTTATAAACTGATTGAAACCATACTATAGACGAATATACTTACATATACATAGATGTATATGTATATAATCTTTATAAAGCACTCTCACTGAATGCAAATCTCTGATAAAGCAAGCTGTTAAAGTGTTTTCTTTTTTTTTCAACCCCCCTCCGAATGATATTTAAAACTAAGTTAGTGCCTCATTACTAACCATTCTTCTTTCTAAAATCCCTAAATCTTTATAACAAAAAAAACTATAAAGCACGACACTATAATGAATAAAAATCCTTGAAACAAAATGAAAAACAAAACAAATATGATGAATAAAATGCAATAAAATAGAGTAGTATACAGAAAAAAAACCGACGTTAAACACACTAGTAGTAAAAGTAATAAAAAAAACATTAAAAAATGGAAAATCAAGCAACCTAGTACTCCTTTTGTAAGGCTCCAACATTCAAATTCAAAGCAGATCCATTAAGACTACTCAATTCATTACCATTGTAGGTGCTATTGTTGAGGTTTTGTTGTCCCACACCTTGTTGCGCTTGCATAGGTTGATTTAAACTTAATCCACCAATTCTACTAGTCAAGTTTTTGAAATCATTTAAACTTGATGAGAAAGTTGGTGTGTTTCCTTGTGACATCAATGGTTGGAAGGTAGGAGTATTAAGATTAGAGTCTGATTTGGAGCTTTGTTGAGATGAAGGTAAGGACATTGTCTTGTGTAGATCAAGTTGAGGGTAATGTTGGTAGAACTGCTGAGTTGTAGATGAAACGCCAATGTAATCAGAACCAGGTTGAGAATGAGACCTGAAGTTGTTCTTTTGATTCAAACTATTGGTGTTATTGTTAGCTTGTTGTTGTTGGGCTAGAGATTGTAATGGTGGCATGGTTGAAGCTCTTTGAGATTGGAAAGAAGGTGATCCCATCCCAAAATCCCGTTGGTTTTGGTGATGGCCATTATGGTAGTTGTTAGTTCCATTGCTGTTGTTGTTGCCATTGTTGTTGTTGTTGTTGTTGTTGTTGTTGTTGTTGTTGTTGGTATGTTGGTGGTGTTGATTGTGAGCATGGCCATTCAAAATTGCAGACTGCACTCTTGGAGCACCACACTTTAGACAACAAATGTTCTTAGCAAAATTATGATAAGAACAACTGTCGTTAACACATTTCCAATCACCAGCCCTAAACGGAACGTTTGATGAGTTATTACCGCTATTTGATTGATTCTTGTGAGAGTTTTGCTGTCTGTTGTTAGAGTGCATGTTGTTGTTGTTGCTGTTGTTGTTGTTGTTGCTGTTGTTGTTGTGGTAATTTTGGTGGTTGTTGTGGCCATTTCCGTTGTGGTTGCTGTGGTTGCTGTTGTTGTTGTTGTTGTTGTTGGTGTGATTGATACTGTTATTTTGGTGGTTCTGATTGTGGTGGTGGGCATTATCGATATGGTTATTAGCATTACCATTATTTTGTAGTATTTGCTGATGATGCTGTTGATTATGATTATTGTAATAGTTATTGCTTCCATCGTTGTTGCTGTTGCTGTTGTTGCCATTGTTGCTGTTGTTGCTGTTGTTGCCATTCGAGTTTCCATACATTGACTCTTGAATAGCAGCAGCAGAGGCAGCTGGGAATGAGCATCTAAAACAAGCTGTTCTTCTTTGGAAGTTTGAGAAGCCACATGAAGGGCAGGTCCAATCGCCAGGTCTTGGTCTATTCTTTGAAGAAGGGAAAGGAGTTAGTATCTCTTGAGCCTTGTCAAGAACTCTAACAGAAGATGGTTGAACTTCAATAATCTTTTCGCTCATTGTTCTACCGTTCATAGCTAATGAATCAATGGCTTCTTCGTGAGTAGCAAAGATAGCAAACCCAGAACAGGTTGACTTGGGAGCATTGTCGTTTGTTCCATTTGTACTGTTGACAATATTGCTATTATGGCCATTGATCAGGTTGTTTAAGTTGTTGTTGGAACTGACATTAGAGTTGATGTTGTTGGAATTGATAGAATCTTGTGATGGAGGTGATTTGACGGTCCAGAATGCAATTGGTCTACCACCAAACTGTGTAAACCAAGACTCCAATTCACTTTGGGTCGTATCGATTGGTAAGTTTGTCATGTACAAGATTCTTGATTGTTCAGTGAAAAATTGATTCAAATCTAAGTTCATATCATGAGGCTTTTTTAATATTGAGGAATGGCTTGGAGCTAGCTTTATAATAGATTTCAAAATCTCAGACACAATTTGAGTATCATCGCCAGCTCTTCTAGGCATAGACAAATTAAATGGTTCTGTAACTTCCTCTGAGACAGGTTTGTGGTTTCTTAGATCAATATCCATAGAACTGACTATTTGATTCAAGGTGATCTGGTTCACGTTGTTGATGTTGAAAGTCTCAGGGTATAAACATTCTTGTAACTTGCTGTATTCTCTCTTCAAATCAAAATGTCTTGAATATTCCAAGTAACGAGGTAATTGAATAGATTTTTCCCTTGATTCTTTTGGTAATTTCATTCTTAAACCCCAACTGTTAAAAGTGACAAAATTGAATGGAAGGTCCTCAGCGATAATAAATTTGTTGATTGATTCATCCAACTTTGCAATGGCATCTTTCAAAGATTGTGCATTCTTAACACTTTCCCAAGTCAAACCAGTAGTTGACGTGCAGAGTGGTGTTATTGGTGTAGTTATTGGCTTGACCAAAGTTGAGTCTTTGTGGATCTCAGTCAATTCGACAGAATCAAGAAAGGACCATGCGATTTCAACAATCTCTGAAGAATCTTTTGAAATGTACTGGCCATTATCATCAGCAGTAGTGGAAATGTGAATAACGACGTAAATCCCTGGCTTTATTGATGTAGCTTGAGACATTTATATATATATACGGTAGAGGAAATTTCAAGAAAGGAAAGATAGTTGGGTGATGAAGCAGGCTGTTCTATGGACTAAGTGAATGATAAATTTGGATTTGAATTCTTTCCTTGACCTAAAATGAAAATGGTTGATTCTTAGCAAAAAAAAAAAAAAGAGACAGGTGATCAGTTTAATTTTGATATGTTCAACTATTTATATATCCCTGAAGCGTTGCTGGTCAAGATCAAAATGTCAAATTAAAGCAACAACAGGACCGTAAAGTGTCGAAGTATAAACGGCCACTGAATAAAAAGCTATTACAAGATTTTACTTGGATCTCAAGGCGGTTTTGGACGTGTATGTCCCAATAAATTAAGTGGTTTTTTTTCACGTCGACAAGCTCAAACTTTTTTTGTCTTTGCGTTCTTCAAGAGCCGCGATGTCTCCACACACCTAAAAATGGAGTAAGATTTGGTTTTTGTGGTTGGAACAAAGGCAAAAATATGGTAATAGCAGGAGTTACACTTTATGTATCTCTGTTACTAAGTTACTGTCTTAGTTGGTAAGGTTAAAAGCTATCCCTAAATTACAATTAACAATGTAGTACAACCAAAAGTGTACAACAATTATTTTATTAAAATCCAATTGCGTGTTTCCAAAAATTAGTCACTAGACCTTGAACATGTCTCAATTATTGGACTCACTTAGTATGCAGCTTATACTATTTTAAATTACCCCGAGGAGGCATCCATGACTAAACTACCTTGGATGATAGCCGTGCTACTCATGCCCATAAAGAGGTAGGGATACTAGGAATGGGTAGATAATGTTTTCTCAATCCTCGATATATTACGAATAATTAAGTTGACCGTATATAGTAGACGTCGCATATAGTAGACTAGGACTAGATGTTTGCTATTAAAAACAGTCCAGAGCAGATTTGCATTACTTAGAAAATATTAACCACCAAACTCATAAAAATAGTAAATCTTCTGACTTTGTAAGGATTCGGCTTCCCAGTTCGGAGCTTCTTTTCAATAAGAATCTTTAAAGCAGGTTTTTTCATTAGTAATTTGCTATGTAATGATTTGTCATCATCAGAAGTCTCGACTCTATCATTAGTAATCTCATAGAAGATAATTTGTTATTATTGGAACTCAAGAGATCTAGTTCTTTTATTAAAATATCCCTTTTTGGAGTTTCGACGAAGTTGTCGAAAATTTCTCTTTTGTTATATAAATATTTGTATTTCCTCCTCTCCTGTTGAACTTCATCCTTTATTGATTAAGATAAAGGAATCATCAAATAAAATATTAGCTATTTGTTCATTTAATTTTATATAACTATCTAATCACTTTTAAAATTATGTAATGAATCGATCGTTATATAAAACTATTTGAAATCAAAATTGGTATTTTATTTGATAATCTGTCAGAACCTCACTTTTATTCAGAGTGAGATTCTCTGTAATTGATTCAAATTTGTGGTATTTATAAAATAAGCCACAACAATATCAATGTCATAA